>KB455213.1:9513-30934 GCA_000341325.1 Panagrellus redivivus | reverse complement strand
CAGTATCCCGCGGGGACACGCTCTGGGTGACCGAGTGTTCTCCGCCTGCCGGTCCCTACTTTTAGGCATTCAAAACAAAAAATAGCAAAACTCAACACATTGTATAAAAGGCATGACATCAGGTGACTAAATGACGACGAATATCGCTTCGCTAACATCAGTTTAAGTTGTCAAACTATCGAAAGATGTGTAGAAATGTAGAATAAGAAAAAGTAAGCAATAAAAACTGTTTTTTGTAACGTTTAGTTGAAAGTCTTACCATACTTTTTGATATTCTCATGCAAATTTGTAGCCCATGATCGGAAAATTCCATTTTTTGATCATTCTATCCAGATCCTCATCCTGTCATCGCTGTCATTCATGTCTGTCGTAAGTTTTCCAGGCCTATCAACGATAAAAAACGACTTTTTAGCCCATCAAAATCACGCGCTCCATCGAAGACGCATGTTCTATCAAACTTACCAAAGCAAAGCTCAGATGGGATGTCGGCCGCCAATCATTTTCTCAAAAACGTGAAATTCCATACACCAATGGCACAAAATGGTGGTTGTCCATGTATCCTGGAGGGGAATCGGACGAATTCGAGGACTATATTAGCGTCCGTTTCAACGTTACTGCTCCTGTCAACGTTCACGTGACCTTCGCTATTGAAGACACCGAGATTAAAAAAGTCATTTGCCACCCATACATTCAAAGCTGGATTTGTCTTCCACGCTTTGCATCCCACGACGATGTATGGCCAGAGTTGTGCGGGACTTCGCTTGAACTGTCTTGCACCGTAAAGTTCGACTTTGATTTGAGGCCCAAGTGTTTGAAGAGTAGCCTTTTCCATTCTTGTGATCATATCCCGATGGACTTTGAGTTTGTCGTTGGTGATTCGAATGTTAAGGTTGGTTTTGTGTTGTAAAATTGTTTGCTAAATTTCGGTATTTAGGCCCACAGACAATTTCTTGCTCTCATTTCACCTGTGTTTCATGCCGTCTTTTCCCATGACACGATTGAAGCTAGAACCGGACAATTGGTCGTCAAGGACTTCGAGTTCAACGTCGTCAAAGCCGCCATCGACTTTTGCTATGGTCGTGAATTGAATGATAACTCCATTGAAACGATCGTTGGTGTTCTTCGCTTCGGTGACAAATACGACATTAAATCGTTTAGTGTAGGTTTTTGTTCAACAAAACCAATTATAAGTGCTAACTTTTAGGCCGAGCTCGAAAAAGTTCTCCTCTTCAACCTCAACTCCCAATCCTTCTGCGTCATTGCCCACTATGCTTTCGACTGTTCCAAGGCTGATATCATGGAAGAATGCGCAAAGTTCTTCAAAGAAAACATTAACAAACTTAAGGAGAGCGTTAATTTTCAAAATCTTCCTTCTAAAGTTGTCTATGAACTTTTGAAGCATGCCTTTTCTTCAACGACAATAGACGAAGTCCTTTCAAGTGCTCACAAATATCGCATCAAGAGTGTTATTGTAAATTTTTTTTACCATTTTGAATGTTCCAATAGTTCTGTTATTCCAGGAAATGTGTATGCAACCACTGTTTAACTCAATGTCTCCCGAAAACTTTGTTACCAACACCAAATACGCTTGGTCATTTTCCTGCGAAAACCTGCAACGTAAATGTGCCGAGTATTTTAACGACCATCGTCTTGAAACCGCTACTATGGATTTACTTTTATCTTTGGAACCAGAGACGGCCTTCGATTTAATGAAGATGGCCGCTGAGATTAGGACCAGTAATGCTTGATGGTTTGTTTATTCGTTAACATAGGATTAAGTAACTGATAAAAAGTGTGAAACTGTTTTAAAACTTTAACATGGAACGTGCAACTAAACCGAGTCAATATAGCGAGAGTTGACTTTTCAAAGTTTCATAATTATCAAACAAACTCAATGTTTTTCGGTGAAACTTGTTATTGGTGTGTTCGTTGCATCCCTATGTATTGTGAGTGTAAAAAGTTTGTATCAGACATTATGGATCCACCCTGTTTTAACATTTGTGTCGCTTGCAATGCTATTATGATTCCACCAATTTCACTGATTCATCATTTTCACTTCTCTGCACTTTCATTCACTTTTTTTCACATCCAACAAAACCACCACTGGAACAGCTTTTGTTGCGTTTTTTTCCATAAGCACTGTTATGTTTTCGGTTTTTGATAATTTTTTTATATGAATTTGCACAAAGTCAATGGGTTTTCATTGACGAAAGGGTACACGTTTTATGAATGTTTTGGTTTTGTGGTAAAACGGTAAGGCTAATGTGATACCACATCTGTTTGTAATACTATTACTGTCTCTGACTGCAAGATTTACGGCTTACAAGGGCAAAATGCAACACTGACACGGCCTTATAACAAATTTGCCTTACATTTTTTGCTACAAAGCTGTGTAAAAAACGTATTTCCATTCTAAGCATTTTCATTTATAGCTTTTCAGGCACATTTCAATGGTGCTGGTAGCTCTACTATTGTTTGTTTTACTGCCTGTAGCAATTGCAACCACATTTCAACCATATCCCAGACACCCATCTACAAAGACCATCAATTGCGACCATTTTCTGGATAATGATGTGTCTGAAACAATGGAAAGTGATGAACGAGTACGAATGTATGATCCAATTGAACAAAATTTGCCTATGGATTGTTTGTCGATAATAACTAGGTTTCCATACCGAACTAAACCGAGATCTGATTATGAGGGCAACTTTCCGATTGCTTATGTCAGGATTGTCTTTACGGTGAGCTGTGCCAAACTTTAAATTTGGTTACAAAACCAGAATTTAGGACTACTATTACCTCGAAACAATCTTCCGAGCCACATATGAGCCACAAAATTACTATTGCTACTTTGTCGATTCAAGTTCAAATGAACTCTTTCATAAACGGATCAATGCCTTGGCATCATGTTTCCCGAATGTCGTTGTTTCAAATGTCGAGTTGGACCTGGACAGCAATGGCACCAACACGAATGCTGCCGTTATAGCTTGTTTGGAGGAGCTTGTCAAGTTTAAAGATTGGAAATACGTCATAATGCAGCAGAATCACGATGTTCCGATAAAGACAAATCGAGAAATTGTTGACATTTTCAAGATTCTGAATGGTGCCAACGATATTGGATGCACACCGCCGACAGTCCATATTCCGGAGGCGGATTGGTCGATGAAAGGGATGCAGTTTTTCAAAAACAGTGAGATGTTTTAAGCTTTTTATTTTGAAATCATATACAATTTAGAAACTCTGAACAAAACCATTAAACCCAACGACGTATATCCGACAAAAGCCGCAATGCAAGCCTCAGTGTCCCGTGAAGCCGTCGAGTACATCTTGAACGAGCTGGATTTATCGACATTTCTGGAAACATTATCAGAAATATACTACGCCAGCGATGAGTACCTCTGGGCGACCCTCAGTTGCAATGATAACTTTGAATTGCCGGGTGGTTTCACGCGTGAATGTTTCCCGCATGGAAATTCGTTCACCCGAACTTCAGTTTGGACTGATACCAAAA
Source organism: Panagrellus redivivus (assembly GCA_000341325.1). Taxonomy (NCBI): domain Eukaryota; kingdom Metazoa; phylum Nematoda; class Chromadorea; order Rhabditida; family Panagrolaimidae; genus Panagrellus; species Panagrellus redivivus. The sequence continues at coordinate 27,423 of KB455213.1, read as the reverse complement.
ATGTGTACAAATGTAAAAGTAAGCAATCACGGCATGATATCTGCATCTATGGGCTGGAAGATATTTACAAATTTGCCGTTTCGCACGACATTTTCGCCAACAAAATCATGCCGGACTTTGATTTCGGCGCACTGGAATGCACGATTGAGCGGCTTTATAATCGATCCAATGGGTTGATGTATCCGAGAGAAGGGCTGGATCTACAGTATTATGAGAACCTTTCACAAGTGAGATACATGGCTTCGAGGATTGCTAATGGTGGTATTCGGCCTGATAATGGGACTTTTATTTGTGGTCCGTAGCTGTTTTTCGCTTTTTTCACGATTTGTACTTGATCTGATTACGGTATCTTACCATTTTGAGGCATAAGTGTTATATAAAGCGGTCGAATAGTTCAAAAAAGTTCAAAAAAACCTTAACCATAACAAAGATTAAGCGCGCTACATAGCCACAGACTGTTCCTTGTCGTACCTGTTCCATCACAGATGATCTTCTAATCCGTCAGCTTACAACTACTACTTCGCGAAATAGAAATAATGCGGGTGCGATCATAAAAAGTGTTTTTCCAAATCGGCCCTTTTCCTTTTGCGCAGAACTTTTTCCTATCGATGATCCCTCTCGTGCTTCACCCCCAGCTTCAATGGATAGTTTCAATTGGGCCAAGTAGTCCATCTTGACATAGCGCTTGATCCAATATCCCCCCTCTAGACGGATAAATATATGCACAAAAAAGTGAGGGCTACAAAATCGCCCCGCAGGTGGTTTTTTGTATGCTTCGGATTCGATCGCCTTCAACTTCCTGAAATGACGGGTCCACAAGGACAAGGGACTTCACCCCTGGGGGGCTCCCGGGGGTGATCGCAACGAAATTTGATTTTGACAAACATTAATCCGTCAGAATCGGCCCTGTCGAACGATGGGAAACCAGTCGGGTGCGACGCAGCGTTTGCAAACCGTACGCTTTTTGCAACGGGAGGGGTGTCAGCGGTGGCTTCGAGATGGTCACCGACAAAAACTGGTGACGAAAAAGGTACATGTCGCCTGTATATAAGCCTGGGGATGAAAGGCGACTGTCTAGGCCACATCAGACCTGACAGTGTTGCAAGTGCATCTCAAAATTGAAATCGCCTCTGCCTTCTGCTGATACGAGCATGAAGGCTACTGCATTGGGGTGAGTTTTGGCACTTTTATCGATCTTACTCAAAGCTAATTAAGTTAAGAATGTTTTAATTTCGTTGTTTTTAGCGTTATTTTACTGTCAGCATTGCTGGGCAATGCCGTTGGACAAGTCTTGTTTGACAGTCCGCAGGTTGGCGTACCGGTAAGTTTGATCTTTGCCAAATTTGTTAGTTAAGGTTGAAGTTTCAGCTTACTAGACCCATTCTTCCTTGGCTCGCAAGGTACTTCGTCGGCACGGGTGATGAACAGAAGATGCTAGACAACCCGGGCGACCTCGGTGGAGCGATGCTCGGAGGAGGCGCTGCGCCGGGTGGTCAAGGACAAGGCGGTCAATCTGGACAGGTACCTTCTGATTACAGTGCGGAACAGCAGGCTCCTCTGCAACAGCAAGCCCCACCAGTTGGACAGGGCGCGGGTCCAGCTCAGGGACAACAGCCTCAGCAGCAGGGATATCCCCAACAGGGTCAGCAACCCCAACAGCAAGGACCTCCCCAACAGCAAGTTGGTCAAGGTGCTCAGCCTCAGGGGTACCCCCAACAAGCTCCCCCACAAGGTGCCCAAGGCTATCCTCAACAACAGCAAGCCCCCCAGGGGTACCCTCAGCAGGCTCCAGCTCCTCAAGGTTATCCTCAGCAAGCCCCACAAGGTTACCCTCAACAAAGCCAACCCATCGGGCAAGGAGCTCAGCCCGGCTATCCTCAACAACAGCAAGGTGGACTAGGTCAGGGTGCCGTCCCTCAAGCGTATCCGCCACAGCAGCCTCAGGGTCAGTCTGGATTGGGTCAAGGTGCAGTGCCTCAGGGGTATCCTCAAGGTTACCCTCAACATCAACCCCAAGGCTACCCGCAAAAACAGCCGCAAGGATATCCTCAACAACAACCCCAAGCCAATCAAGGTCTTGGTCAAGGTGCCGCACCGCAAGGCTATCCTCAACAGCAACCTCAGGTGCCACAGGGGTACCCTCAGCAGCAGCCCCAAGGTTATCCGCAACAAGCTCCTCAGGGCTATCCTCAACAGGCACCTCAGGGCTACCCTCAACAACAACCCCAAGCTCAAGGTTATCCTCAGCAACAACCCCAGGCACCTCAAGGCTACCCTCAACAGCAGCCTCAAGCTCAAGGCTACCCCCAGCAAGTCCAGCCCGACGCTCAAGGTTACCCTCAACAAGCACCTCAAGGTTACCCTCAGCAACAACCCCAAGCTCAAGGATATCCCCAACAACAACCTCAAGCTCCTCAAGGCTACCCTCAACAAACCGCTGGCGGCTTCAGCTCACCCGGTCAAGGCCCTTCCGCTCCCGAACCCCCCATCGGAGCCCCTGAACCCCTAGATGCGCCCGTCCCCGGTGCCCCCGCTCCGCCACCCCGTACTCCCGTCAACTACGTTCCAGCTCCCGAGTACGCTCCCATCGGTGTCGCTCTTCCAGCCCCACCACCAGCCGCCGTAGCCGCGCCACTTCTCTCCCCCGTCCCGGTCGCCCTCCCCGCTCCACCAGCACCCCTGATGGCGCCCGCGCCCGTCCCCTTGGCGCCAGCTCCCGGCATCCCCGTCGCCTTGCCCTACTTCTACCGTACCATCCCGACGATCCCACTTCGGAGCCACAAGATCACCCTGCGAACACCCTTCCAAGACAAGCCTCAGGACGTGTAATTCTTAAAAACTTCAAGAAAACAGGACTCACTGATGTCATTGCATTGAAGCGCATCAAATTTCATACTTCAAACCTAATAATTCTATCATTGCCCGTCTAAATTGCCTTCAAACTTATTGCATTCGAATTTGTTTGACTCTGTCTGTACATATTGTTCTCGTTCATGACGACCTTTATTGGTCGGGTTTATTGGCAATTCACGCCGACGCCATAATAAAAAGCATTGCAATCTATGATTTGGGGGTGAAGAAGGACCGTTACAATCGAAGCGAATTCAAAATTTGCGCGAAACCGGCTTATATGGCTAATAAAACTCAAAAAATTGAAATGATTGAATAAATTCAACGCATCATAAACCAAGTAGGTCGATCATAATTTTGAAACGAGAAACATGAGCCAAAAAAAGTAAGCAACTCCAATCTTTGACAAACAAACGTTACTCACCACGTGTGTTTTCCACTTTCGCTTTCATTCGAGTAAAAATCAGTCTCCGATTCATCTGATAAGCCCCGCAGAAGCCACCCTCCCGCTCGAAAGCGTGATTCCATCTCCTCAATTTCGACCAAAAACTGTTTTTTAGTCACGCAGGCCGTTCTTTTCGACACATTGCTCAAAGAAGCTTGTTCGCACCCGCTGTTTACGACAACACGCTCGCCGCCCAGAGGCGTGGTCACTGACCTCCGAAACGCAAGGATATATAAAGCCGCGTGAATGACGAGAGAAATAACACTCACTCGTGTCCTACTTTACGGTTTACATTTGACTGTTCTACCTCAAAGCTTTCTGCAATCTTCAAACATGGAATTCGAACAGCAAAACCTTGGCAAGAGTAAGTTTGCTTTCATCGATTCAGTAGTAGTTCCGCGTTTTCAGAGAACTGTGGTGATAAGTGCAAATGCGGTGACGATTGCAAATGCACGCCAGAAAAGAACTGCGGTTGCAAGCATGCCGAAACTGAAAAGAAGCATGAAGGCTGTTGCGCCGGCGGCAAAGAAGGAACGTGTCACTAAAAGCATATGGCTCGTCAGTGCATTTGAAATGAAAAAGAACTTATAATTAAAAATGTAATCAGTATTTTATTACTTAAAAGACGTTTAAAATAAAAATTTTTGTATGCACTTAGGCATTTTAAAACACTATTTAACTAAAGTTACAAAATTCTAGAAACATCACAACGCTCCAAAACTTATAGACGTTTTGTATTTGCATCACGTTCAGTAGTTTGGGGGTCACAATCCGGTGGATTTGGGATTGAAACTGTAAAATTGGCGATTTTAGGGCGCTGAATTCCAGGTACCAGAACTCAAAACGCGCAACAGTTGCACTTTTTGAGTTCTGGTACTCGAAATTCAGCTCACGATTTGCTCGTTTTCGCTTTTAAAACACTCAATTTGTAGCGTTTTGCATCTGGTTTTATACAAGTAAGTGCCAGAGACTTAAATAATATTGATTTGGGCATTGGAAATGGAAAATTACTGTCACGATCGCCAAAATTCTTTTAAAAACTTGCTTAACATTCGTATCCAAGAAGTTCGTCGCACACGACCGTGACCACTAATAACATGTTGACGGACGCTAGACTGTGTGTGTTTTTTAATTCACATGCAAAACTCGTTTGATTTTAATTAAATAAAAAGAATTTATGATTCAATGTTTTAAATTCTAACTAATAAGCCGCCATTGGTTCTCTTTCTGACCGCCCCTGTTCTGCTCACGCCTCTGTCAGTCCATTTTCACGGTGGTCGGCGCTGATGTTTGGCTACCTAGGACTTCTGTGCTGAGCGTCTTCAAACGCTCCTTTCCATCCGAGCAAGACACTTGGGTCTCGTCGGTTAGGCGCTCCTCGACCGTTGTGTCATCTTTGATTCTCTGATTTATCTGCTCCAGCGGCGTGCTGTACGTTATGTCATTCGCAGACTCATTAAACGCCTTTTCATCTTTTTTCTTCAGGTCGGGCAGCAGACACAGCGGGTACGGCAAGGAGTACAACGTCATCTCCGGGACTTTGTCGTGGACTTTCTTAAAATGCCTTCGCATATAGGCATAGGCACTTCTTCGAATCTGGTCCTTCAAGTCCTCCCTGAAGAAAACGGTAAGCAGGGCCGGCGCGGACAACTTCTCGAAGATCGCCTCGGCTTTGACTTCGTCGGAGATTTGGATTTCGCCTCCATACTCGCACGCGAATGCGTACCAGCAGACGTAGCCGGGTGTTGAGGCTTTGGCGATGTAGCGGCGGGTTGTCTCATTGAAAGATCGCCATTTGCCGCGTTCGAAGACGGCGCCGTGCTTGCAGAGAAGTTGACGTGCCTGTTTCCTGCAATCACAATGTGTAAAACTAATATAACCTAATTGTTGTGTTTGACTTACAGGAATCCGTGGACCTCTATGTAGGCCTGGGAGACGATAAGCAAGTAGAATTCCAGCTCCTCGATGGCCGATTGCCGATAGGGCTTTGTACTGTAATGCCGCCTGATTTCCTTCAACACGGCGCTTCCGCCCATCTTTAGCAGTCCGTTAGCTTGAAGGCTTTTCGGCGCGTTTTCCATGGCCCTGGAGACGTCGTAGGGTTCAGCTTCGGGTGTTTTGGCGGCCTTGGAGGCTGTGACAGGAGGTGTGTTCGGCTTCAGTACGGGCACGATCTTTGGCTTCTCGTCGACTTCTTGCTTCGGATTCTCCGCAGGCGATTTGGCTGGTGTCTTTGCCGCGCTCGGACTTACAGTAGGCAAGGTGGTGGGGGAAGTTGGCTGAACGGAAGGAGACGTAGCGGCGATGGCAGGGGAAGTGGCGGCAGCTGGGATTCTCCTGCTTTTTTGCGATGGTTTCGGCTTCTGAGCATGCTTTTTGTTTTTGCAGCGATTCGTGCAATACGCCATCAACCATAGGCCACTGACACTTATTACACTATAAATGATTTCGATTTGTATTTTAGGTTATTAAATTCAACTCACAGTGAACTAACTGCGCCGCAACCGATGAGGATCCAATTTGTGCCCTTTTTGCCTTCTTGTGCTTCGGAATCGTCATCAGCAGCCTCTTCATCGTTCTTTCCATCTTTTAAACGAGACTTTGGCAATGATGCACCATTCTAAAACAAATATTGGTCAGGACAAATAAATGGAATCAAAACTTACCATAACGACAGTGCACTTGGGCAGCTCTATCACATCAAAGTTCAGGTGGTTCTTGGCCATCTTCAACGGACAGTACTTAGCGGAAACGTTGTCAAACGTACCGATGATGTTGCTATCATCGGTTTTGAGTAGTAAACCAACAGATGAATCCGTTAACTGTGGATTTAAGAAAATTTTGCAGCTGCCAGCTGGACACCTTTCGTCAACATTCCGATACTGACCACTGAAAGTTTGTTGTGCAATACGCTGTTATGCTTGTTTTTGAAACTTACGACACATCCGAAGTACTTTTCGCAGCATAGCACAACATCAAATTTCCTTTACATGACTTTGGCACAGTAAACTTCGGCAAATCAACGGGAATCAACTCAAGTTTTCCTTTTCCCGTGAGTTCAATGCCACCTTCGGTTTGCTTCGCAATGCTCGATCCATGAATTAGGTGGATAATGGAGAGGGCAACAAAGATGGACGTGAGAGTAACGTTGGATATGTAGTAACGACTTAAAAACAGAATGTTGGTGTATCAGAACCCTCGAAGACCTTTCGAAGAACAGAAGTTTTTCAGAATTTATGCAAAATTTGATTGATTGTCCACGGAAATGTTGAAATTATACTTTCATTATTACTTCTTGTCATTCAAACTTTGTACTAATTACTAATCATGCATTCCACTAAAATGTTTGTGATCTGTTGCGTCATACGTCATATCTTAGCTACCGATATTGCCAGAGAGGTCGAAGGTGGCGTCCAACTGCTGAAAACAGGATCCATTCAACTGATCGTGCCTGACATTCTTTCATTTACGATTAAAAAAGACGCTAGTTGTCAGGGTGATTTAGAAATTTGTTATGTTTATGATCCGTCTGTCCGGGCTAAAATGTAAGTGGATTGCATTTGTACTTATTAGTCAACAACCGTTTGAAGACGTACTTACATAAACGTCGGCACTATGTGCCCTCCTGATAGTTGTACGCTTCTAATGACTCATAGCGGTAGTGCTTTTGGTCTTGGATCCGAGCAGCACAATGGTAACTTCTACGGGATATTGGTCGAAGGTTCAAGTGTATCGTGTCCACGATACATTGTTGACGGTCGATCAAACTTTACTATACTAGAATTACCAACATGCCCTGTTATAGTCGTAAGTATTTTAGTTCTGCATCGGATGCATCCTTGAAATTGGTTTACAGGAGGGCGCAATGCTGCCAAAAAATGAAAAAACAAAGCCAAAAACGGCTAACTCAATAGTATGGATTATCCCAGTTTGTGTTGGCTTATTTTTACTGTAAGATTCACTTGTTTTTCAACAAGATCATGTTCTTTTTAGTGTCATAGCTATTGCTATTATTGGTTTCTATTTTTGTACGCGATCAAGGAAACAGCCGGTCGTACCACCAACACATCGCAGAAAGTTTTCTGGCAGCAATCGATCTCAGCAAAATATTGTCATCTCGGCATCGCCGAAAACACCTACGTCAAAAAATACAGCATTTCAAGAAGACAGCGCGAAGAGCAATAATAACTTTTGACAATGTCTTGTTTTTTTAAACTTTTGTGTTTTCTTCTAAAACATATCTTTATACTTTTTCTGAATAAAACTAAAAAAAGCGCGACAGTTGCATGTTTTGAGTTCTGGTACTCAAAATTCAGCTTACGATTTGCTCGTTTTCTCTTTAAATACTTTGGGTTTGCAGCGTTTTGCATCTGGTTTAATACAAGTAAATGTCGGAGACCAATGTTTTCTTAAGATTTGCACTTAATATATTGTATGAAGATGTCGAAATTCCAAAAGTTTGCAAACTTTTATATTTGCATCATGTTGAGATAGGTCTGAAAGTTACGAGTTGAGCAACAAAAGTTGACCAGCTCGTCTGGCATTTCGAAGTTAACAGCTTTTGCAATTTTTGCTACTATTGGACTTTCTTTCATTTTCTAAACCATTAATGTATAATACTACCTAATTATATGATAATTATATGATCAATAAATTTGTTAATCAAATTCTTGAAAAAAACGAAACGTGCGTAACTCGAAACTCTTTTATTTTGTTTGTTTTCAAATTGCGCGCGCTATTACAGTAAGAAAAGATGCTCATATTGTTCTTTTCTGTGTCTGTCCGCGCGCATGCTGTGTTCATCCAAACCGGTTGGCGTGACAGTTTGTCATATTTTATACCTACTTCGTGATGCCCCGCAACATTGTATCTGTTTCATCGCCGTTGACTGTTTGTTCCAGTACTTTATGTTGTTCGTGCCGTGACTGCGTTTATGTTAAGTTTCATTTTAGTCACGAAAGTTCAGATTTCAGATGGCTGAATTCAAAGACACGGTCAGTTTGACTGTCAACAATAGGAACAACGTTGAATCTGAATTGCGCAACATTCCCGGTATCGCAGGGCTCAAATGGTCGTTTCACGTGTATCCTTTTGGATTGGCGAACACAAGCCAATTCATTGAAGCATATGTCCGCGTTACCGGAGGTGATGTTCTTGTGAATGCCACGATGAAAGGCTTTGACAGTGCCTATCGAACAAATAGCACAAGTTTGTTATTTAAAACCCTGGCTTGTTGTTGCAAAGTTGACGTTTTAGAAACATTCAATCACGAAATCATGGATGGCAACATGCAGGGATGTCTGGATCTTTACAGCAATGCTAATATAAGAAATGGATACGGCATCAATTGCACCATCACCTGTGATGTCACATTCAAACTCAAAGAGGTCAAAATTGTCCCCCTGATGCTGCATGAGCTCATTGATGAATCAAAAGCTCATTGCACCGATGCGAAGATCAATGTCGACAAGACTGATATCAAGGTAAGCTATTTCATGTTGGTTTAGGCGTCGTCAGTTTTGTAACACCCCTGTTTCAGGTCCATCGAGGCTTCCTTTCCATGATTTCGCCCGTTTTCAATGCAATGTTCAGCCCCGACACGAAGGAATCGAAAACTGGCACCATCAACATCACAGATTTCACCGTCGCGACCGTCAAAAACGCCCTCAATTACTGTTATGGTACCGATCTCGGAAAGAAAACTGCGGCGGAAGTCATTGACATGCTTCGATTCTACGACAAGTACGACATTCAGCCGGCTATTGTAAGTTTAAAGTGTCTTTTTCAACATTTTATTCCTCCATCTTTTTAGACGAAGCTCGAAGCCTGGCTGAAGGCCAGTTTGACCACCAAAAACTTTGCTCCCATCGCCGCCTACGCCTGGCAGTTTTCCCGTACGTCGCTTCAGGCTGATTGTGGTCGCATGTTTCATCGGAACGTCAAAGACCTCGCTTGCCATCCTGATTTCGTCGTTCTCGACCCGATTGTCATCGCCGGAGTCGCTCAAGCTGGATTGGTCTCGACCGGTGCCAAAATCCCGGCCACTTCCACCGCGGGACAGCCTAGCAAGGCCCCAGCCGTTGATTTGACTTCAAGACAGCATCGGAAGCGGAAATAAGGTTGGCTGATTAGAAGTTTCTCTTTTGTTTGTAAGTTCCTAATTCGTTTTTGTACTCAAGTTTGTATTCGTTGCTTGTTTTCGTTAAACACGTTTTGTATTGTTTGTTCCATTATCACATAAAGCATAAGTTTATTTCAACAAAATCGTTCAAACTGTTCAAAATACAAAACTGGAAATGATGCACACGGTGAAATATGGGATTACAAGTAAGTAGGTATTGCCAGAGGTCATAACATTCAATACAATGTGCAAAAAACTTAAAAATTAAAGGTTCAAATCAGAGCTTTCAACTGGCTCAACATAGAAGGGTGCCATTCGGACAGTTTCCGGCACGACGCGAAGCCAATATATCCGCCCTGGCTCTGGATTGGGGTCATCACAAGCATAGTATGTACAGGGAACATTGTCATAGCCCGGGGCAAGAACATCCACGAAGGCACTGACTGGAGTGAGTGATTCGATGGCATGGATTTGGCCGTTGATTGGATCCAGGACTGATGTTGAGGGGGTGTTGGCGTCGAGAAAGCGTTTTCCTGGAAGATGGGGGTTACTGTAGGATTACGGTAGCGTGGCAAACCTTCAAATCTGGCCGGTCTCAACAAGTGATGTGATAATGGTCGCGGTCCGGCTTCAGTTTCGTCCGTAATCAACGCAAATGACGACACAGCCATCCTCCCAGCAATGGGTCTCACAAATCCGGTGATTCCAGGGTGATCATGGAACGGCAGTGTGGCTCCGATCCTCGGAAATGCAAAAACTGAACATACAAACGTCTTAGATGTGTAGATCATCGCCGAAATGACTTCATATGGAATGTCCATAGCATGGGTAAAGTTGGCAAAATATTCCAACCCACAGGCACGGGCATCCAATTTCATGACTTCCGAAGCCACCACAGCCTTGACCGCCTCTTCACTGACTCCGCCCACCAGTTCATGGCACCGCCGCAGGACTGATATCAATGTTTGGGACGCCATCACACTGTAAAATAACTTTATTATGCAATTTGTTACAAGTGACAAAATAAAAATCAATAAATTAATAATGCACGGAAAGGTCGAATTGAAATGCCCGTAATGTCAAATAAATAAAGTCAGTCTCGTCTGGAAGGCATCACGCTAACGAAAACGCGGAAAGATCGGCCTTGGGATCCGGAAAATCCGGGCTCCATTCGGTCGTGGCACAAAGTGGGACTCGTGGATCGACCCGGTCAACGCTACAGACATCGCCTGGGGCAAAGGCTGTGACGACGAGTTTCGCGAAGAGCTCAGAATCGGAATCAGAGGGAAAGACGGGGAAATGCGTTTCGAAAACCGCGTCGGAGGAATCTTTCGAGGGCAATCGGACGCTCCAGAGCCCTGGGACGACGTCGGCATTGATGGCGTTTAGGTCGAGGGTGGCATGTTGGCCCGAAAAGATGGAATTATAGGGCTTGACGAGCTCATGCTTGACGAGTCGACCCAGAGTGTTCCACCATTGCAGGTTTATCAGGGGGCTCGTGATGTTCGTCGCTAAGGGCAACGACGTGTTTTGGCGCCAGTGAAGGAGGATGGTGGCTTTGGAGGTCTAAAAGATGGTTTGAATGGGTGGATTAGAGGGTAGTGGGGAGCTTACGACATCGACAGCGGGCAGGACGTCGCGGAAAACTTCCTCTTTAAGGTCGAGGGATGTCCCGAATTCAGCGTCAACGATCTCGTAGTCAAGCATGCCGGGATCTGGGGTGATGGTGGTGAGGTTTTTGACGTCGAGGAGGATGTGGAATCGGTTGCCGCAGCCGTCTCGGACGACTAGGACCGGTTTGGGTTTGGCTTGAGAGTTGGCTTTGTACGCCCAGAGGCCAGTGAGATGGTCGAATTTGCAGTTTTCGAAGGATTGACCGGATGCCCATTTGCGGAAGACGTTTTTAGCAATGCCTTCGTAGAGAAAACGCTTCTTATGATCTGAAAACAACCCTTTTTAAAACTTTTAAGACGCTCAAAAACATACCGTAATCCACTACAACATCAAAAGCATTGACCCAAGTGGCCTCAAATGCCTTAGACTTCCTCAAGCCTTCCAATAAAGCTGGCTGTAGCCTCAAAGCCTGCGCTTCAGCGACTGCAATCGCATCAACATCGACGAAACTGTCGAATTTTCTGGCGAAGAAGTGCGCTTTTGACTTCACTGTCTGGAAACCCAACCACTTTAATCAACTTTCAACCCATAAAAACTTCAAACTCACAGCCAATTCAAACCGCTTATCACCCTTCCCCCGAAAAACTAGAGGCGAACATCCGCACCAATCCACAACCGGCTTCAAACTCGCGCATCGGCATCCCTGTTGACGGCGCCAGTTTGTCAATCGTAGATTCTTGTAGACCACATCATGGCAATGATGCGAATTCAGCGCCAGTGTGTGGAAGAAGCCTTCAAGCGGCAGCAAAATGGTTTCAAAATAGGTCAATAACTGCTTTGAAAGTCCATCCTTCTCGAGTGCCGTGACAGCCAGATTCCGGCTCACGATGACCCAATCGGATCCACCATCGATGCGCATGTTTTTGGGGAACTGCTTTCGGGTTTTGATCCGCCACATTCGGGATTCACATTGATGAAAGGCAAAGTGGAAGCCCTGTTTTCGGATGAAATCGGCCGTGTTGTAGCCATGGGATGCCAGGAAGGACTTCCCTTTGCTGTTGGCTAGGTTGAATTCCAATTCGGCGAGGGACAACAATGGCATGTCGGATTCGGAGAGATTGAGGACGTAGTCCCAGTTTGAGAAGTTGTTTCTGGCTTGGATTGACCATTGGATGACGCGGAGGAACATGGTTAGAAGGGTTGATCCGCCCCAGATGGTTTGGAAGCGCTCTTCAAAAACGAGGAAGTTGTTGTGGCCGCGTTTTTCGAGGGAATTTTGGAGTTTTTTCATCTCTGGAATCACTTTTTTAGAAGAAAGTTGGTCGAAAAAGGGCAAAACCAACCTTGAAACATAAACTCCTGCCGGCTATCAACATGGACGACATAGACATGCTTTTGAGAATACAGTAACCTGAGCATTCGAATCACTTGACGGCTATTTCGACCGTTTAGTTGCAGCACGAAAAGCAGCTTCACATTGGGAGTGGCATTCGGGTCCCCATCGAAATCGACATCCGGAAGTGGTTGATAGACAGGAATAAGCCTTTTAACAGATGATAACAACCCAGTTGAGATGACCGAAACCGCATGAATACCGCCACAGGATGAATTCGACCCCATTGGGCACGGAGTTGTCCGACAGCTAGCATCATCGAGCTTGACAGCCTTCTTGAGATCATTCTTACTTCCACAGTAACACCGTCGCGATGCTTTCAGACCAGCAAGTTCATACCCCGCCCGGAGACACGCTTGAGAACAATATGAGGGGGAATTTTCATCGAAAGTATACGCAAAGCCTCGAAGCAGCGGTGTTGTGGATTCATTGAAGCACCCAATTGGCACCCCTACTTGACTGGCGGCTGAAAAACAGTCATAATAGATAACTCTGATAACAAAAATGTGTCAGAAAGCCATACCAAAGTCAGGACACGTATTTTCAAGCGTCACTTTCTGCTCTATTCCGCTACAGTAAGCATTTGTGATTGAATTTCGACATTCTTCGCTTTGTACACGTTGAAGGGCGCTTACGACAAGTGAATCATTGAGAACACATTTGGGGGTACTATCAGTATACGTCTAAAAAGCCCGATATGATAACAATTTCAAAATTTGTTACCAAAAAGCTCAAAAACCAACCTGTACTTTTTTAATGACACTATCAACAGACAATTCCTGTATCAATATTACCGTAACACAAAAATATAGAAATACGACCCCTCCAAAGAAGTAGGCCAAGTGCCTGCGAGTGATACCAGTCGGAAGCATGGCTGGCAGTGTGGTGCCTGCAAAAGGGGATATATGAAATCCGTCAGAATGCGCAATGTCAGTTGGGGACGGGATTTGACAGGTGCAATGGGACACGTTGGGTGTCCGATGCATTCGGGAGTGGGGTAGAGGGGTGACAGATAATTATATGAGGGATTATGTGGAAATTGGGAAGGATATTATATATGGTTTGATTCGGATTGACGGGTTTTGGCATTGGCATGATTTTGACATGATTAAAGATGAAAATGACTAACCTTCTGGTTTCCGAATGGCTGTGAGTCGTTGTCGGAGTGATGTCATGGATAGATAATGGCACCGGAAGTGAATTGTGCCATGGAAATGCCGGATGAAAAGCGATCAATTTACTTCGGGAAATGATGCATGTGCACGTTGGAGGCGGGTGGAAATGGTTCAGTGGATGCGTGGTGGCTCGGAAACAGCAAAAAATGCGCACAATTGCGCACACATGACATCTTAATAGGGTAGAGTTTGTCCGTGTTGTGAAAGAAAAAGCAAAATGAAAACCCCCAAAAAGCCATTGAATCGTGTACATTCAATACTCTCGCCCCGACTCACCCTGAGCGACCTGCAGCCCCGAGGCGGGCTGGCTGGATGGATCGAAGAGCAAAAATCGTTGCTGCGTGTGCATGGCGGGCGGGCCACATGCACACGGTTTCGATCTTCGATGCTTCTTTTTGAACCGACTTTAATCTCGTTTACCTTTTACACTTGTTTACGACCTTCCAGTGGTTTCGCGCTGTCTTTTTACGTGTTTCATTCCCGGAAATGTAGTTATCTTTGTCTGTTTTAGCTGAGCAGAATGGGTGGCCCTATGCTCTACACGTTCTACTCGCTCACGGCCCTCACGAGCGCCGTGCTCATTGGCACAGGTTGGTTTTATATATTTTAATGTCAGATGAGGATAGTATATTACACTGAGGATGTTTCAGGCTTGTTTTACATGCTCACGGGTCAAGGCGAGCGATTCGACATTGCTTGGCTTCTGACGTCTACTTCCCCCCACATGTGGGCTTCTTTGGGCGTTGCGGCATCGCTGTCCTTGTCTGTCATCGGCGCTGGATGGTAGGAAGACAATTCGTCCCATTTTTGAGTAATTTTATATATAAGAACCACCTTTCCAGGGGCATCTTTACGACCGGATCCTCCATCCTCGGCGGCGGTGTCAAGGCACCCCGAATCCGCACCAAGAACTTGGTCTCCATCATTTTCTGTGAAGCCGTCGCCATTTTCGGTATTATTATGGCTTTCGTCTTCGCTGGCAAGCTTCACGTACGTATCGATTTTCGTCTTTTTAAATAACTGTCCAAAAAACAACCCAAGTACACGTGGTCTCCTTTTTCAGGCCTATTCCCCCGAAAAGAACATCGCCCATCCCGAAGTCATTGCCCGCAATCTCGCCTCTGGCTACTACATCTTCGGTGGCGGCCTCACCGTCGGCTTCAGCAACCTTGTCTGTGGTCTCGCCGTCGGCATTGTTGGCTCCGGTGCCGCGCTCGCCGATGCCGCCAATCCGGCCCTTTTCGTCAAGATTCTTATTATTGAAATTTTCGCTTCCGCTATTGGTCTCTTCGGCATGATCATTGGTATTGTTCAGGTGCGTTTAAACTTGCTTATCTTCAATCTAAAGCTTAATTTTGACCAATTTCAGACGAACAAGTCAGCAATGGGCGACTCAGCCTAAGTGACATCACTTCCCCGTTTCGTTAAGCCCTTTTCATTCCATTTCTTTTGTAACTAAAGATTTGATCAGTTTTGTAAACAACATTTGAACAACTTCCAGTATACTTTCGGATCGGGACTTAGGTTGTTTTGAATCACTTCGAAATACTTTTTTCATTGCCAACATTGGCCGGTTGTTCTTTGACTTTGCTCTCTGTTGCCCCTGACACACAAAGTTTGATAATATTTTACACTTTTCTCGTTTGTAATCTCAATTATATCTATTAATCACTTACTTAATGTCTATCTGTCTCTGTCGCGTTTTTATAACATTATAACTTCAAAAATTTGTCATATAGTCTTTTTGCTTTTTAAGGAAGTCATAGCAGAATTTAGATGTGATATTAATGTATACAAATAGTCTATATCAGAGTTTTTTTATTCAGTGATAAGTAATTTAAGGAAATAAAGCATGCGCTTTTACGCTGTTCCGAAGTATTGGGACCGTCGGGGGCAGGGACAGTATGTGGCATCTCTGCCTGGGATGCCTCGGTCGGCTTGGGGGCCGGGTCGGCCCCGGGAGCCTGGACGGCCTCGACGACCAGTGTCGCCTTGAGGGCCGGGGCGACCGAATGAACCTGGGGATCCTGGACGGCCTGGATCACCTTTTGGTCCGGTTGATCCACGGGGGCCGGTGGGGCCTGGATTGCCGGAGGCGCCCTTCGTTCCGCGGATGCCTTCCTTGCCAGGGGGCCCGATGGGGCCGGTCTGACCAGGTTGGCCTATGCTTCCATTATCGCCCTTTGGGCCAGTGCTGCCTGGCCTTCCTGGGCTACCCCGGCTGCCGGTTCTTCCAGGTTGGCCTAATGCTCCCTGAAATGACCAAACTGTAACCAACTTTTGGCAAAACATGAAAACTCACAGCAACACCCCTCTGCCCAGGACGTCCAGAGGCCCCCTTCGGCCCCAATGGACACACTCGACATCCTGGGAACCGATCATTCAGCTCTCTCGGTACAATCCCGACCAATCCACGAAGTCCTGGAGCCCCCTTACTTCCAGGTACACCATCAAAACCCGGCCTTCCAGGCGGTCCAGCCGGCCCAGAAGGACACCGATTCTCTCTTTCACATTGACACTGATCGTTGTAGTTCCCCCCTGCCGCAATCGTCGAAACTCGTGGTTGTACACGTCTCCGCATGCTATTCCGCGGATACGAATACCCATTGGGCCGATAATATTGACGTTTTTCACGTTGCCCGGCACTGGCGAGACGCAATTCTTCCCAGGCTTCCGTCTCGAGGCGTTTGAATTCGTCCAATTCACTATCTAAGAAACTTCGAATGTCGGTCAATCGTTGGGCATAACGCGGGATGAAGCTAAATACAAGTGCTTGAGATTAAATAACCATAAAAACCTGTCAAAACAAACCTGCCAAGTAATGCCACTGTACAACAAGAAAGAACGGCCGCAGTGGCCAGTGCATAGTCACCGGACTTTAACATCCTTGAAACCGGGTATCCGACTCAACGGATCGAAAGGGCTTTTATAGTCGGCAAGTTCCAGGGATTTACCCGATTTGAAGGCGCACGTTTAGCGGCGCTAAGTCTCTTGTGACTGTAAAGGACCGCCTGTGGCGAGCTCTAGACTGTCATTTTGATGCCTGTTTAGGGTGTCAGTACTAGTTTTGGGTACAATGAAAGCGGAATTACATTTCGGTTTTTTAATTATCAATGCTGAGTTGTTTTTTCTGGACATAAAGTTTAACAAAACCATTATTGTTACAATTTATGCAATAAAAGTTAATCAAAGGTACAAGAGTTTGCTCTTGTAATCGAATAGAACGTATGTTATCAGTTACGTTCAATTTATATTGCTCAAAACACACTTTTTGTAATAAGCTTTCACCTTCGCGACCATTGTGCACAAGCAGATATACACAACTTGCAAAAAATGTGTAAAGCATGATCATGCAAAGCTATCGCCGCAGCTACCGGAAACCGATATCTATTGTGTAATTCAATGACTGCATCAAATCAAAAGCTATGCGTCGGTACTTGTGAATCGAGTGGGACGGACTGTCGGACAACATTGGCAAAGGTGGATAAATCTGTCTGACGAGATTGTTGGGCGATCGTTTTGTGGGTCGATTTTAGCCATTTTAATGGTGCTTGATCCAATGTAATGCCATGTAATTTTGATTTGAGGATATTTATGTGACTAGCTCATTATGTTGTCGATTACTGTAGTTATTTTCGAACCTTTGTAACAAGTCATCGCGTTTCAGCTCTAACTGGCAAAATGCAACCTTTCCACGCCGGCCGTGTTCACGACTTTATCGCCTCGGCCATCAGTTGCCATGACGCTCTCGGCGCTGTTGATCCAAGTCGATTCAATGCGGCTGATGCTCACCTGGTGAACGTCATCCGATCACAGGCCCTCGGGCTATTAGCGAGATACCGTGCCGAAGCGGCCGTCGCTGCGAAGTCGTCCTTTGCGATGTTGAGCTCCGATGCTGGACCACGTGTAGAAAGTGTTTTGGTGGCCCTGCTCGACACACTGGACCGCTTTCAAACCGAGATTAACCGTCGGACCGAAGTCGCGAAAACGGCCATCAATCGAATTCCGCAATGGACACCAGAGCAATCATGGACTCGATTCGAGAAACGCCTGCTACAAGCTTTTGATGGCTCTCCTCTGGACAGCTTGACGAAACTCGATTTACTGACTGATAAGTTAGATCCTGGCAGCCGGGAAGTCATCAGTGAATTACCGTATGAAGCGGAATCTTTCGAGAAAGCGATTGAAATCCTCAAAAATGAATTCCAAGATAATTGATAAATTTTTTATAACAATTTACAGTGTTTAAAGAAATAAAGAAATCCCAAGCAAAGCAAAGTTGAATAAGTTTGTCACAGCAGAATCCGTCTTT
>KB455210.1:50245-66812 GCA_000341325.1 Panagrellus redivivus | reverse complement strand
AAGTTGGCGTCGTCAAAGCTAATGGTGATTGCTGGATTTACATCAAATTCAGCGGGAGATTTGGACGGGTTCCAGATGACGGCATCCTGATTATGAGCATCTATCAGGCGAAGCTGGAGTTTATTGATGGTGAAAAGCTGGATTGCATAAAAACAGCCAGCAGAGTTGGTCGGAGGGTTGGTTTTTTTTGATATTGACTGATCATTGATCGATTTTGTGCTCTTGGCGAAGTGTTCTGAGTGCCAAAGTTTCTTCGGGAGACCGGAATTCGGAATTTCTTTGCTTTTTTGATGCTTTTTACTTCTTTTCAATGTGAACGAAACTTTAACGAGTCAAAATTGCAGTATTGGTCCCTCCCCGAAAACCACGGCAAAGAAGCCGAGTTCGTGCTCCACCTTCCCCTGACCTGGAAGTCGAAGAAAGACAACCCCTTGCACGAGGAGCACGTCGACGTCTTCAAGAAGGAAACTGAAGGCGGTGGTGGAGCTTGTCTCGATGCCACTGCGACTGGTGGCAAGCCATGAACAAACCCCCTTATTTTCCCAGCCCCTAGCTCAGGTTTTTAATTTCAAGTGTGTTGCCATGCCAGTTAGCCTTCTAAAGCTCACTTTTTTAAATCCTAATCTCTGTTTCCGCCCAGTCCACACTGACGCAGGAAGCAGGGGATGTAGTGTACTTCAAGGGGTGGGCCCCTCAGGCCGTCTCTTTTCATGACTTGTTGTTCGTGTTGCATGGCTGGCTCCTCGTGCCAAGCCGAGACAGCTTGCTTGCTTTCACATGGGCCATAAGCCCCTTCTTTTGGAAGCACACTTTGATCAATAACGGGGTCGCTGGCGACCTGCCAAGGCTGCAGACTGCTGCTGCAACCATGAATGCCCTCAGGCCATGTTTGAAAAAAGGGGTCGTGAGACGGACGGCTTTGTGTGCCTTGAGGCTATGCGCGACGATGTTGAAATTGAAAATGGGCCTAGCGTGACGAGTAGGTTCAGTTTCTAAGTCATGGCTACCGTAATCGATTAAAAGGGGGTCGATGCAGTTAAACTTTTTCTTCCGTTTTCCAAATCGCCGATCGAACAAATGGGGAGAAAAAAGGCGGGTAGCTGTAAATATCGATAGTTATAGGAGCGCGAAAAAATGAGCACCATCACAACGGAGGAAACAAAAGACGGCCGTTGATGGCCTTGTTGCCGATTGCAGTCGAACTACAGAATGAAAGCGGATGCATCGAAACCCCAACACCAGACAGAAAAAAACTCTCTTTTCAGTGCCTCTACGAAAACGGGGGGAAAGAAGAATACGAAGAACAAATGGGCAAAGAGCAGGAAAAGGAGGGGTGAAAAAAAAATAACTCGTCATCATCGCCAGCGATGCCGGGGCCGCCGCCAGCCGACATCGCCGTCGTTCGTTCTGATTTTTCTACCCCTTTTGTCCCGCGATTCGATGGAGGGGCTGGCTGGCAGTCGTCGTCGACGTCGGCTGGTCGGAAGAAGAAGGACCTTCCGAGGTTTTTTTGTCGTCGTCGTCGTTGTTATCGTGTTCGCCCTTGGCGCCCTCCGACGGACATACCCCCTCTGCGGACTACAGAGAGCAACCGGACTAGCGCCCAGAGGTCGTAGGCCACCGAGCAACCAACCGACCTGCCGGCCATGTCCAGTCAGCCGCCAGCCGGCTTCACCGTCGTCGTGGTCGCCAAGAAGATGAAGACCACGAAATTCTCACATGCCTCCCTCTTCCCGTCGTTCGTGTTCGGCCCGCCGTCGGCTGCCACTAATCGCTTGTCCGTCGCTCCACAGTATGTCTCCCCCCTTCGGCCTTCTTCCCCAACCGTTCGCTTTTTTCCGCCTTTTTTACCAAAACTACCAGAGGGGTTGAGCCCGAGAGTCCGAGGGAGCCCGCCGCACAGACACACACGCACACATTTCACAAATTCAGCCAAGTCGGATTGAGCAAAAAATAGTATAGATTTAATATATGTCGTCGAACATTCTACCAAACAGCCTCTTACTCATTTTCTGGTGTTTCATATTCAAATGAGGCGTTTTTGCGATGTTTTTCACGTTAAAAACGCCGAAAAACTGTACTGTCCGTCGGGGTCCTGATCGGACCACCCCTTGTCCAAGGTGGTCCGATTCCGACCGAAGCCTCTTGTGGATGCCCATGTTCTCTGATCTTGTCTCAACGCGAAAAGAAAGTCTTAGCGCGAAAGAAAAGCTAATCTATTTTCACGCGATTTGAACATTGTTTTGATCGATTAGCCTTCACGCGACGCTCGTCAATTTCCCAACACCCCATCGGCAATGTCGAACAGGGTTGCAAAAGCAAGGGGTCAACCAACATCCATCGTAGTTTCCTGGTTTCCGCAACCGAATTTTCTCCTCTTTTTTCTCTGCGCACGTGTGTACTCTCCTTTTCTTCTCGACGTCGCGCCACACCAATGACGAACACCAATGCTAAAGGGTAGAAGTGTGTCGCCGCCTTGCTGCGTTGTTGTGACGCCATCGCGCTATCGTTTCGCCAACACCCGCTTGCGGCTCTCTTCGCGCACGGACGGCACACCACCTGCTGTTCATAGGGGCGCGATGTGGTGCCCGGGCTCGAAAAGAATGAAGAAAGGGGTGAGAAAAAGAAAAAAAACGTCGAAACGAGGAGGCGAATGAACACACTACGAAACATGACAGTTTTAGTTAGCAATTTCGTGTTTTTTGCCTGCCACCTATTTGTTATGGTCAGTGCGTTTTCGGCGCGCCGCCCGTCGAGCCGATCAATAACGGTATTGATTGGTCCGGGATGGGAGGACCCCCTACAAATTACACTTTACAGTATGAAATGCGGGATTTTGATGCACTCTAAAGGCTAAAATCGTTCTACCTGTATTCCTTGAGCCAAAATGTCGATTGTCGTTCAGGTTGACATGTCGTTCAATTTCCGTGCCCCGAAACACAAAAAAAAGAGACCGACGCGTTCACGTAGAGAGGGGCGCAGAAGAAGGGGCCGCAGGGCGGCCATTGAGCAACCCTGCCGGCGGCGGCGGGCGTCCTTGCTTCGTCGGTTCGCTGCCCCTCGCGTCGGAGGGGGGGGTTTTGAATGTCTCGATGACGGTGGCGACGGCCCTGGGGCCGGCCGCCGGCAGCAGTGGACATTGCTCCTCGCCAGCGCCCATCCTGCTCTGCGCTGCTCTTACCCCGACAACGACTACGACGTCGTCGACCAACCAACAGCTCAACTGCCTCGGTGGTGCTCTGGTGGCGGGGGCCATCGTAATCGATCGATTCCCGCCGCCGCCGGCGAACCAACCACCACGACCCCGAACCCCCCTCATCCATTGCCCCCATGTCCCTTTCGACTGCTCTCTCGCTCGCTTCCTTCCTCTCGCCACCAGCTCCACCACCACCAAGCCTACAAATGTTCCTTCTTCTTCGACTTCGCCGCCAGCTTCGCCATCCAAACCCCCCTCTACCAATTTCGTTTCTCCTTTTTCCCCCCACCGTGTGTTTTTTCCCTTCGTGTTATGCTCCTCTGGTGTTCCTTCTGGGTTTGGTAGTAGTAGTAGCCGGAGGGGGGCTCTTACATATTGCATTCAACATTTGCGGTTGACTGGGTTCACCCCCCTCTACGCCTTTGGTGGTGCCCCCAGAGCACTGACGAAGAAGAGCAAGCACAAAAAACCCCCATAGAGGAATGGATAGATCGACACGACCTCCCCTACGACATCGGAGAACCCAAATCGAACAAAAAATAGTAGTGTTTTCTGATTGCAATAATCGTTACGTCTGCAAAACGCGCAGTTTTATCATTCATTACGTGTGTCGCGGAAGCTCATTGCGAGTTATCACCACAGCCAGACAAGTGCGTTCTCCGTGGGTCTTTTCAATTGATCAAGGTTGATTGATTTTGGTACTTTTCCGGCGTTTATGTTGGCTTTTGAGGTGTTGAATTTATGTTTTTTGACCATTTTGTGCGTTGTTATTACACATTTTAACACCGTAATCCTACGGTTTTAGCTCATAATTACCTTAGCGGCTATAGTAACGCACTTTAAACGCCCTCCGCGTGTATACTTATGAGTTTGTTGTCCCGTGGGTTGGCTAAATCCGTCAAGGAGACGCCTTCAATGGGTGCTAAGCAACCAGTGGTGGCACTGGTTTTACCCTTGGGGTTCATTTGGGACTTAATGTAGTTATTACGTCAAATTTTGTTCGAAACGGTTGGCTTCGCTTGCGTGTTTTTTGCGTTCGTTGACCTTTTTGAGGGTTAAACGTGGTTCATTTTTGTCTTTTGTGGTTCCAAGTGTTATAAAAATCCATTTTCAGAGCCAATGGCCTAAAGTCAGGGGTCCTATATTCCATCACGACCCTCTCAGACACCCATTTTCACCACCATGATCGACGACGACGAAGGCTACGTGCCACAAATTGCCCAAATGGAGTATATGATGGATCCCAATGGAGCCCCTAGCGGCTCCCAACAACATGCTCAGAATGGTAGTGGTCAACATAACCCTGGGCCCGGGTCATCGAGTGGCTATGGTGGTATTAATGCCATGAATTACTATGATTCGAGTAACGGGTCAGGCGGTGGCGGTGGAGCGATCAATGCCATGCAACAGATGACGAATATGTATGCGCCTCAGGCTGGTCCCGGACCTTCCGGCTATTCGATGCAACAACACCATCAACAACAACAACAGCAGCAGCAACAACAGCAACAGATGATGGCAGCGGCTCAGATGCGGGCCCAACAACAGGCTCAGCAAGCGCAACCGACTCCGGCACCACCGAAGAAGCGGCAAAGGAAGACGAAGAAGGAGCAACAGGCTGAAGCGGCGGCTTTAGCTGCCCAGCAACAGCAACAGCAGCAGATGCAAAGACAAGCCGCGTATTCGGGGTATCCTGATCAGATGATGCCTCCGCCACCACCGCCTGGGCAGCGATTTCCGACACCGACCCCAGGTGGACCGAATCCGTATGACTATCAGGCGGCACAGTGGTCAGCAGCTCAGCAACAACAGGGCTACCCGGGTGGATTCAGACCGCCGCCGATGCCTCCAAATGGTAACCCGTATGGTCAGCCACCGGCAGGGTACCCTGGACAACCACCTCAGCCTGGATATTACCCTCCGCAACAGCCTAATCGGCCACCAGTTCCGCCACAACAACAGCAGCAGCCACAGAGGCCGGCATATCCGAATCCCTATGGTGCGCCTCCGGGATCCCAAGGTCCTCCAGGACCACCTGGGTATGGTCAATATCCACAAGGGCCGAGGTATCCCCAGCCTCAGAGCCAACAGTCTCAGGGAACTCCGCAATCAAATTATGGCTATCCTGATCAGTCTGGGTACTACAATGGTCAATCGGCATCGTCTTCTGGTGCGGCGACCCCCTCAGGGTATCCGCCATCGGTGAAGTCTCAACAACCTCCAACGCCGACCCCACCCGCTGGGTATCCTCCCGCCGGGACGCCGAGCGGGTATCCACCACAACAACCTCGTGGTGCCTATCCGCCAGGAGGGCCTGGGCCAGCAACACCGGGCTACTACAATGGAGCCTATCCACCTCCACCCGGTATTCAACAAATGCAGATGGAAATGGTTGAACTTGAAAGAAACCTGCACATGCTGATGAATCAGCCTCAAACACCCGAAATTGCGCAGCGAATCGAGCATGTTCAGCAACGGATGATGATGATCAGACGGATGGCCCATCAGCAACAACAACAACAACAGCAGCAACAGCCTGGACCGCCCTATCCGCCACCACAGTCATCGATGGTCTCCCCTGGCATGCATGCTGGCCCCTCTTCACAACAACCAGCTCAACCACCTCAGCAACAGCATTACCCCGATCAGAAGCCGTCCAGTAGCTCCATGAATGCGCCAGTTTCCGTCATGCAAACGAACGCCAACCAAGTCCAAGTGAACATCACCCCGCCGGAGATGCCTGGCAGGACCCTGATCAGCGTCTATCACCAGCAATACCCAGCGCAGCCCAATTCGACGAGTGCGGCGACATCTGCTTCAAGTGGCTACGGTTCGAAGCAGGATTCAATCCCGCCAGAACCCCTTCCACCGGCGATGCCGATGCAAACCGCGCAAGTGCCACCGCCACAGCAGTATGGCTACCCACCAGCTGCTCAAAATGGACACATGCAACCGCCACCAACCAATCCGTATCCGCAACATGGCCAGATGCACATGCCGAAGGCCGAGATTGTCGAACCACCAAAGGCTGTCGATAAGATGCTTGTCGGTGCGGGTGAGATGCTTGCCGGTGAAACGGCGTACAGCGAGGAGCATAAGATCGAGCGGATTGAAAATGTGAACCGGATCGATCATAGCCAGGACGTTGTGAAGCATGAACCTCAGCAAAGTGAGATGATGCAGCCATCTGGGAGTGTAAGTGCCAATGGTCCAGTTGAGCCTGAAGCGGCACCAGTTGAAGAGCCAGCTCAGCCTGTCGAAGAAGAAGAGGTTGACGATATCGATTACAAGCAGCCGATGGCACCAGCCAGGATAGAGGAGTACGACGACTACGAAGACCCCGGACCATCGCCGCAGATGGAACGTGAACGGACGCCAACTCCCGAGGCTGTCGAGGAGCCGGAACCAGTTGAACCTGTTAAGGCGGAAGAAGTGCCATCAGAACCTCCGGTTGAAGAAGTCTTTGAGGAAGAAGAACCCCAACCAAGCACATCAGCCGAAGTGGAACCGGAAAAGTCAGTCACACCACCAGAGCCTGAAGAAGTCACGCGCAGTCCGAAACGGTCCCCAGCTCCATCACCAACTCCGGCACCGGTCCAAAATGAACGGTATTCCGATTCCAAAGAAGAACCAACTCCGATTTCCATGTCAATCGATGAACAGGAGCCAACACCCTCTTCAATGACCCCAGCTGACAGTGCTAGCTTGGATGTCACCCCGAACCTCGACACCTCCCAAACACCTGATGACTACGCTGACCCGCCAGAGCCCGACAATGATGCTAATGATGCTGACTTTGAACCCGAACCTGAACCGAAGCCGAAAAGCCGGAAGCGACCACCGCCAAAGTCGACTCCACGTTCACGTAAACGCCCGGCCGCGCCGAAGCCAAAGAAGCGCAGGAAGGACAGCGACCTGGATGATGACGATGATGAGTATGGAGCTGCTTCGAAGAGGTTTGTTAGCCCAGACATCTTTGAAGGTTGAAAATTTACCGTAAACCATTTCAGCGCCCGCAAACACAAGCGAATCGTCCAAGCCGCCGCGGCCGCCGCCCAGGCATCAGAAGGCACTGATGCTGATTTGAGCGATTTCATTGAGAAACGTCGAAGTGGACGCAGCAAGAAGATGGAAGACAATGCGTACAACATTGACAAACAGCTCGAATTCGAGGACAGTGGCGACGAAATTCCGATTAATGGCGCCGATGTCGAAATGGAGGAAGAAGTTGTGAGACCGTTTTTGGTGTTCAGGGATATCTGGTTGGTTGAGAAGATCCTGGGGATGAAGCAAGAAAGGAGAAAGGTAGGGATTTTGGTAGATTTTGACATTTTAAGGCTAATTTATGCGTTTGTAGATCCAAAAAGAGCCCTCAGAACCCCCGAAAGAGCCTGAATCTGATGAGCCTATGCCAGAAGCCGAGGCCAACACTGAAGTTAAGATGGAAGAAGGCGAAGAAACAGCCGACAAGACCGAAGAAGAACCTGTCGTTGAAGCCTCTAAAGAGGCTGAACCTGAATCGAAGCCGTCTACTAGCACCGTGGCTGAATCCGAGCCTTCTGAGAACGCTATTGCTCCAGAATCCGAACCTTCTACCAGCACCACCGCCCCCGAGAAAGACTCCGCCCCTAAAGCTGAAGCCGCCGAAGAAGATGAAGAAGAAACCGAGCTAGTCGAGCTCTTCTTTGTCAAATTCAAGCACCATTCTTACCGTCACGCCGGCTGGAAGACCATTCCCGAGCTCGAAGCCGGCGATCCCAAGATCGTCCCTCGAATCAATCGCTGGCGCGCCAAGAACGAGTATCTCGACGTCGACACGGATGAGTCTGAGCTTTTCAACGAGGACTTTCTCATTGCTGATCGAGTTATTGACATTGAGTTCGACGATGACGGCACTGAATATTGTTTCATCAAATGGCACGCGCTACCGTATGAAGAATCGACCTGGGAGCGTGGAGATACGATCACCAAGGAGCTCAAAGACTACTACCATCGATGGAATGATGAAATCGATCCCGTCAAAGTCAAAGCGCCACCACGGCCTGAGGCTGACAAGAGTGT
Source organism: Panagrellus redivivus (assembly GCA_000341325.1). Lineage (NCBI taxonomy): Eukaryota > Metazoa > Nematoda > Chromadorea > Rhabditida > Panagrolaimidae > Panagrellus > Panagrellus redivivus. The sequence goes on along the minus strand of KB455210.1, from coordinate 58,555 downwards.
GCCGACCTCGCTGGAGCGGAAATACAAGGGCGGAAATCAGCTTCGTGAATACCAGGTCGAAGGTGTCAATTGGCTGTTGTACTGCTACTTCCAGAAGAATAATTGTATCCTGGCCGATGAAATGGGTCTCGGAAAGACTGTTCAAACCATCACATTGCTTCAAGGCGTCTATGACACAGGGCTTCACGGACCGTTTTTGGTTGTCGTGCCACTTTCGACCCTTCACAATTGGGAAAGAGAATTCGAAACTTGGACGGATATGAATGCCGTCGTCTATCACGGTGGCTCAAAATCGAGAGAACTCATCCAGCAATATGAATTCTATTATAAGCAGACTCTCGGCGGGAAGAAGAAGCCAGTCCTAAAATTCGATGCCCTCATCACTACCTTCGAAATGGTGGTGACCGATTGCGACGTTTTGAAGCGGATCAACTTCCGTCTATGTGTCATTGACGAAGCTCATCGCCTCAAAAACCGTAACTGCAAGCTTCTGACTGGCGGTCTCAGCCAATTCAAGATCGAACATCGCGTCCTTTTGACCGGCACACCCCTCCAAAACAACATTAACGAGTTATTCTCATTGCTAAACTTCTTGGATCCCGTCACCTTCTCGTGCCAAATCGAATTCATGGAAAAATTTGGTAATTGCCAGACAGAAGAACAGGTCATGGCTTTACAAAACATGCTGAAGCCCATGATGCTGAGGCGATTGAAGGAAGATGTCGAGAAGTCTTTGCAGCCTAAAGAGGAGACTATCATTGAGGTTTGTCAATCTAAATTTTTTAATGGGTTACTGTAGTTAAAATGGAAATTTTTCAGGTGCAACTGTCAAACATCCAGAAAAAGTACTATCGCGCTATTTTGGAACGCAATTTCACGCATTTGCTGAAGAGCACGAACATGCCTAGCATGATGAATACCATGATGGAGCTGCGAAAGTGTTGCAATCATCCTTACTTGATCAAAGGTTAGTTTTATTGATTTTGGCGGGGGGTTTGGTTTGGGGAGCCCAGACAGTTCAAAAAATGATCTTAGCTTCTACTGATTTAACATTTTGTTTACAAATACAATGCCGAGTAAAAAAACCGGATAAAATTGACAGTCACTGTCAATTTCCGTCATTCATTTTTTCGCGGTAAGACCTGTTTAGGGGCAGTGATAGTCCACACTTGTGCGCGACGTTGAACGAGCTACTTCTCACAGCTTTTTGCCGTTGTTTTCCCACGATTTTTTGCATAATTTTTGCATAGGATTGATTATGGGATGTCTCGAAGTTTCCTAGCGCTGTGATTGCCGCCGTCGCCCACAAGTGTGGACTTTCACTGCCCCTAAACAGGTCTTACCGCGAAAAAATGAATGACGGAAATTGACAGTGACTGTCAATTTCATTCGGTTTTTTTTACTCGGCATTGTAGTTATGTTGTTTTTAGTTTTTTTGATATTTCCTTTTTTAATATTTTAAATTTACTGATAATTATTTTGTTTTCTATTCATTTTTATTGATTTTCAGTTGATGAAATTCAAATTTTTCCCACATGTCTGTCATGTTCAACCCCCCTCTAAATCCTTTTTTTTCAGGCGCCGAAGACCAAATCATGTCGGAAGTCCGTGAAATGTACCCCAATCTGTCCGAGAAGGACCAACTAAACAACGGTCTCATCCAAGCCTCTGGCAAGCTCGTCCTTATTGACAAACTTCTGCCCAAACTTCAAGCCGACGGCCACAAGGTCCTTATTTTCTCGCAAATGGTCAAGGTTCTCGACCTTCTCGAAGAATTCCTCCACGTCCGACAATACGCATTTGAGCGAATCGATGGAAACGTCCGTGGTGATCTTCGTCAAGCTGCTATTGATCGATTCAGCAAGCCGGAACAGCAGAAATTCGTCTTTTTGCTGTGTACCCGTGCCGGTGGCTTGGGTATCAATTTGACGGCAGCCGATACTGTCATCATCTTTGACAGTGATTGGAACCCTCAAAACGATCTCCAGGCCCAGGCTCGATGCCATCGTATTGGTCAAACTAAAATGGTCAAGGTTTATCGATTGATTACTTCCAACACGTATGAACGTGAAATGTTTGATCGAGCGTCGCTGAAATTGGGTCTCGACAAGGCTGTGCTTCAATCCATGGCCCCGAAGGAACAGAATGTGCCATTGACGAAGAAGGAAGTCGAAGATCTCCTTAAAAAGGGTGCCTATGGCGCTGTCATGGACGAAGACAATGAAGGTAGCAAGTTCAACGAAGAAGATATTGACACCATCCTGCTCCGTCGCACTACGACTATCACCATTGAACCCGGCGTCAAGGGCAGCACCTTCGCGAAAGCCAGCTTCATGTCGACGACCAATGAGGATATCGATGTCAATGACCCCCACTTCTGGGCAAAATGGGCCGATAAGGCAAAGATCGATGTCAAATCGAAGGATGCCGAACTCATCCTGGAAGAGCCACGGTCCAGAAGACGCCGTTTTGATGACAATTACAACAACCATGAACATTCTGACGATGATGGCAGCGATGATGAAGGTTCACGTTCTGGGCGAAAACCACCGCGCGATCGACAGAACGAACTTCGGAATCGCAGCGGAAAGAAGCGTAGGCGCGGCAATGACGATGATGATGATGAGTATCTTGGAAATGGTCCAGATGAACTGACCTTCAACAAGTCCGAGTATTTCAAGGTGGAGAAGTTGATGTTGTCCTGGGGCTGGGGCCGATGGGAGACCATCAAGGAGAAGCTGGAAAGCGAGATTACGGTGAAGGAAGTGGAATTGATGGCGAGGTGAGTAAAGGGCGTCATATTGGTTGCTATTTTTGTCAATTCATTATCAAATTTCAGAACCCTCATGCTGCACTGCCTCCGTGAATACCGTGGCGACGAAAAGACCCGTGAATACGTGTGGCGCCTGATCACTCCATCTGGCGAGGACGTTAAGCGCTCTGACAAACGCAATACCAACGTGTTCCATGAAGGCTGGGCTTCGCAGCCCGAATACAACCCGCCTGGCTTCGCTCTGGATCACAGTTTCCAGCGACACGTCATCCGGCACACGAACAAGCTGACCCAACGCGTCCATCATCTCCACCTTCTGGCCAAGGAGATCCTGACCGATAAAGTTTGTGAGCAAGCCGCTGACCCAGAAGTCTCCCACAAGGATATTGACTTCAAACCGCCGGCCCATGGTGATGCGCCGCTTCCGGGATGGGATTCCGAGTGCGACAAAAGCTATCTCATCGGTGTGTATCGTCATGGTCACGAGAATCCGGAACTGATCCGAGCTGATCCGAAGCTGTGCTTCATCGAAAAGCTGGGAGAAGACTTTTTGAGTGGGCCTGACCTAACGAATCGCTTCAAAAAGTTGATCCAAATCCATCTGAGGCAGCAGGAAGCGAACATCGCCGCGGCGCACCAGGTTCAATTGCATCTACGGCAGCAACTAAACCAGCGTGGAACATGGACCAAGAAGGAGGAGAACGATTTCATCCGGATTCTGGTCAATTTCGGTGTCTGGGACTACAGTGGCAATGAGAAAGTTAACATCAAATGGACGAAGTTCCGAGAATTCATGCCGTCGCTAGCTAACAAGACGGATGCCCAGCTCATGGAGAATCTGTATTGCGTCCTGGCGAGGTGCTCACTGCTAATGAGCACACAACTCAGTGAGATTGACGAAGCCCGAGCGAAATTAATGGAGGACATCAACCAGAAAATGTGCAGCATTATCATGCAGAGATTGACCATCATGCGCAAGGTCCACATCAACTGTAGCTCAAAGGATGCCGAAACGCGTCGAATGCACATTAAGATGGTGCCCACCACGAATATGCCGACCGGCTGGACGAACGATCACGATGAGAAGATGCTGATGGTCGCGGACAACTTTGGCGTCAGCATGTTCAAGACAAAGCTAGCCCTGATTCCGGAATTCAAGAACATTGAAATGCCGTCGGATCAGGCCCTGTTGCATCGGCTGTTTGAAGTCGTCGCGACACTGGATTCTGGACGCTACAGCATGGAAGCCGACACGGTCACCTTCGAGATTGAACCCGATGAATACAACCAGGAGGAGTTCATGGTCATGATGATGGCCCAGGCAGCGGCACAGCACGCCGCCGCGGCTTCGGCTGCCAGTACACCGGCGCCGGAGGCCAGTTCGTCGAGACGGAGCGTCAATAAGCGGAAGACTGCCACGACTACAGCAGCTACGACGTCATCGACGCCGAGCACTTCCGCGGCTACGGCCAGTAAGAAAGATTTGACAAATGCACATAATAACTTCATGAAAAATGTAAGTTTGGGTTACTGTAGATGGGTTACTGTATCTATAAGTTTACTTTTCAGGTTGATAATGTCGCCCTCCAGCAATACTTGCTCATGCAATCCCTCGCCAGTGCCGCTGGAGCCACTGGCAGGCCAGGCTCAAACAGTACCAATGATACCGTCATGATGGCACAGCTTCAAGCTCTGGCGCAGATGGCCTTCACTGGTGGCTCATTCAATTCAACTACGGCCAAGGCGTTGGAAGATGCCTTGAATCTGACGAAGAAGGAGTCCACCCCGGCGACGCCGGCACCACCGACGCCGAAACCGTCGACTTCCAAGGCCGCCACGTCGTCATCGACAGCGTCTACCAGTGCCGCTTCTACTTCAGCAGCTGCGGCATCCACGGCAGCGGCTGTTGCAGCCACGGCTGGCATGTCGACGGCGGACTTTGAGGCCGCGGTCCAGCAACAACTTGGCATCGGAATGACGGAGTTGTTGATGCTTCAGCAACTGGATAAGAGTAAGTTATAACTGTTTTTTGAAGTTTGAAGTCAATTCGGTTTTTTCAGACACCCACATTGCCATGACCAACGCAGAAACGAAGCAGTCCGTCTCCGGCGACAAGGCACCAACTTTGAAGACCCTCGACGCCTGGCTGAAGACCCATCCCGGCTACAAGGTCGACATTATGACGACCTTCAAGAATTTGAACATTCCTGGCCTGTCTAATTTGATGACCGCCATCCCTTCGACATCAACCCCATCGACTTCAAAGGCAACTTCCTCCACGCCGAAACCGGCCTCCAATGGCGTTCCAAAATCTGAAGTCAACCTTGAACCTGGCGAGATTCCGAAAGCGTCCACCAGCTCGACCCCCAAGCCATCGACATCGGCAGTCTCTTCAGCCACCGCGGCGGAGAAGGCCTTTGCCGATGCCGCGGAAGCGATGCAAATCATGGTGTACAACCGGAACGGCCAACCCACCCCGAAGGAGAAGCATCCGACGATCAAGAACCTGCAAAGCTTCCTGGACAAGAATCCCGACTACAATGTCACAACAGAATGTGCGGCCCTTGCGAAAAGCATGCTGCCAAAGCAGTATCACAACAGAATCGGCGGCGAAAACGACATGTATCAACAACTTGCGGCGCTGATGGCCATGCAGCCGTATATGATGTCGGCGAATCCATTTGGAATGCCGACCAGCACGGCGACGACGTCGGCTTCATCAGCGGCGGCTTCGAGCACCGCAGCGCTGGAGGCGCAGATGATGTTGTTGCAGCAGAGTTTGAACCCGATGAACATGGCGGCGGCTTACGGGCCGTATGCTAACATGTTGCCTGGTGGTCTGGGAGCGTTGTCTGGATTGACGAATCCATTGGCCGGGTTTGGAGCTGCTAGCAGTGCGGCTTCGACAAGTGCTGGGTCTTCCAGTACTCCAAAGGCTGCGAAAACGACGGCAAGTTCGACGAAGACGACGACTTCAGCCGCTTCCAATTCAAACAGCAATGCTGCTGCCCAGGCGTTGAGTGAAGCAGCACTGGCCGCCGAGATTCTCAACAACCCGGCCATGGCCCAGATGCTTGGCTTCGGCGGATTCACAGGGGCTTCCAGCGCTGCAAGTTCAGCGGCATCCTCAGCCGCCGCTGCCCAGCAACAACAGCTAGCGGCTCTCTACGCTTCGATGAGCAGCATGGACCCGAACATGACCCTGCAAGCCTTGTCTGCCTTTATGACTCCTGGTCTGACTGGCGCCACTTCCACTCCCAGCAGTTCGAAACCGTCAACTTCCACGCCAGCCAAGAAGGAAACAACCCCTTCAAGCTCCACCCCGGCAGCTTCATCCTCCAATGCCTCCAAAAAGTCGCTCGGTAAAATCGTCGAAGATCTCGCCAAGCCACCCACATCAGGCTCATCCTAACCTAACCTAATCCAACCCGATCACAGCCATAACAAGTAAAACCGTATAATCACAAGACTGTCTTAATCCGAGGTTTTCTATTACTTTAAAAAAACGTTGTTACATCCATTCATCGCGGCTCGCCCTCCCTGACTGATCTCATGCTCCACTTTTTTTCTATGAAAAAAATTCGTCATCTGTATTATACCCTATTTAAAATACACACGCTCAGCTCACATTTTGTTATTACTCACCTAATATATCGTATTTATCAGTTTTATCGTTGGTTTTCAATACTTGATCCCCCCCAAAAAGACGGTTTTCTAATGTAATCTCTTTTGTGAACTCACACCTCGCTTCCGTTTTCTATCAATCAAAAGTATCTATTGTAAGCCTGTTTTGTATCATACTGATTTTATCTTCATTTTTATCGATTAAAGTTGTGGTAGTTTGCCACGGTCATCCATGTCTGACATTGTTTTCTTCGGTGTCGCGTTCCGGCACGTGTTCGATCATCGATACCGCTGTTAATGATTTGGAAATTTCGTTCTTTTGCTGTCATCTAAACCTAAATTGCTGTTGTTGTTGTTTTTTTCAAAAGAATGAGCGGAGTTTTTATTGATTTATGCGTGGTTTTGTTGAAAGAGTAATAAAATGGAAAAATTTGAACAAAGTAAGCGAGCAAATGTTAAAAATTTTGTAGAACGCAGAATATACGCTTGTGAGGAAACAGACAAGGTTCTAGCAAAAAAACAAATGTGCATGCAAGCACAAACATGTGCATCTTCGTCTGGTATTGATTTGCTTTTGGTATTACAGTACGTCTGTGTCTATTCCTTCCCAAAAAACCATCAGGTTTGATCCAAGGTCGATCGAGCACTAACAGAACACGCGCAATCGCAAGCCATGTTCAGTTTGGTGTTCTGTTTGTAGCTTTGACAAGTCTGTATTCATCGCTTTATTCGTTTTTTAGCATTCAAGCTCATTAATTTCACAAAGATGTTCTCCCAATCGCCTAGTTGGCCTATGGCCTTCGCTGCTGCCTCAGTGAACTCGCCACCCCACTTGAACGGTATTACCTTCAAGTAGCTGCTGGAAACATGTCCATTTGTCCACAAAAAACTAGAAGTTTCTTCTGTGACTATCGCGGAACAACATCGAATTCAACGAATTCTAAGGCAGCAGCTAAACCAGCGTGGAACATGGACCAAGAAGGAGGAGAAGGATTTCATCCGGATTCTGGTCTATTTCGGTGTCTGGGACTGCAGTGGCATTCAAATGATAAATACCGGGAATTCTCCCCGTCGCTATTTAATAAGACTGATGGCCAATTAATGGAGAGTTTATATTGCGTTGCGTTCAGTCATTGAACGTGCCACTCAGCGTGGTTGACGAAGCCCGAGCCAAGCTCATGGAAGACATCGACCACAAAATGTGCAGTATCATCCCGCAGAGATTGAAAATCATGCGCTAGCTCCACTCCATTGTCCGTTGCGCATGCGCATCCCGACTACTTCGCGCCGTACGAGGGTGTGACCCGAAAGCTTTTCTTCCGTTCGTGGCAAGAACCCTCTTCCACGTCTGGTGTGCACCCGCTACTCGTGCAGTACAGGGCACTCCTACCGCACCGGGTGCCCCCTCCATCTCCGGGCTGACACAGCCCGGACGGACGGTCATTTGCCGTTCGCGCGACTCGAACCCCCGGATCGCGGACATGCCGTTCTGTCCGCGCACCGCTGGGCCATACTCGCGTCAAAGCTAAAGTGCGCTTGGGTAAGAAGTCGGATTGCGATTCGAAGAAGCTCGCGCAAGCCAGAAAGCGGGCAACAGTAAGGGGGGACCATTGCGATTAGCTCGCGCAAACCGGGAAGTAGAGGATGGTAAGAGGGGACCCTTACGCTTCAAGCGCTGCCGAATTGGACAAAAATTCTAAGTCTGGTGCAGATCTGTTTAGGGCATCTGTGCCCCTGCTCACTCCATGATTCGAGATTCTTATGATTCTGAATCATGTTCATGGCTACAGCGCTTCGCAATTTGGCTGTAAGGGGGGACCATTAGGCTTGTGGAACCAAATGAAGGCGAAGATGAAGTTCGGGAAGGATTCGAATACGGGGGGCTTCGCCCCCGTGCCCCCCTTGGCACTGGA
>KB455210.1:17285-40201 GCA_000341325.1 Panagrellus redivivus | reverse complement strand
CGAATGCCATATAGCTTGTTCGAATCGGCGCGGATGACCTCAAAACATTCCCTTGTAAGTTCATTGGCTGTGTTTGTTCGATTGTTATACTTTTTCATTGTATTAAGCGTGATCGAATTTAGTATTTTAAAAATAGGTTTACCTCTAACGCAATTTTTCTTTAATTTCTTTGTATTTAAAGACCCGTCAAACAAAAGCGCACATGTCGCCCATCCCAGGCACTGGTCACCAACCCATCCTATATCACAATCATCACCAATCTTTATTCAAATCATAAGTTGTTTTCACAAATTTATGCGCCCATACACTCAAAATTGATAAATTATTCCCCCAAACTCCTGGCCCAGCCTGGACCATTCCCCAAAAAACTCATCAAAACATGTCTGCACGCTGTCCTTTTTCCAAAATACAAATAACAGTACTCTTCGAAACATTATCAACACCAATCGCGATCGCCATCTGCATAATTTACATTCTATTTGCGCTTACATTCCATCAACAATGCGTGGGCCGAGCGCCATTGTCCACCCCAATCAGCTTTTGGCTGTTTTTAGGCTCACCGTTTTTCGATCACTGTACATATATATAAAGACGCATCCATATAAAAAGAGAGGCCCAACAAGCGATCCATGGCCTATCTCTTATACTTTTAAGAAGAATGGAAGTACTCTTTGTACCCTCCGTGGGCCCCCTTTTGTCTGACAACATCTGCCGACGTCAATGATTTGTTTGTTGTCCTTTCGGATGATGCGTTTGCTTTCACACGTATCGGGGGCCCCTCTGATTTGAGTGAGGCTATTGCATTTAAAAAAGTTTCGATTGTCTTTTCACGCGGAAAGGGGCCAATGTTTCATTGAAATTGAAACGTGGAGCGCTTATCGTTCGGCCTTTGTCTCTCCGGAAAAGCGGGGAGAGAGTGGATGGAAGCCACATGTGCTTGCAAGCATGCTTTTCCGGTGGAGCGACCGGTCGATGTGATCTTCACTCGCTATGATTAATTCGATGGTTGCAGAAGCATGAAAGATAGTGCAAGGGGAGCGTAAGGGCGAAAAGAAACAGCGTTTTGACGGCGATGGCGACGTGGATGTCATTGAACTGTCTGATTGGTGCAAGAAGTGGGGAATTCGAATTCGAGTTGTTGGATCGGTGTTTTGGAGTTAAATTTCTGGATCGGAGTTTCTTGAAAAATGTGTTTAAATGTGATTATAATGGTCAAAGATTATTCTCGGTTGCATTTTTGTCATTTTTCGAAATTTAAATAAATTTTTAACGACTTTTTTCAACTTTTTCCATCGATAAATCCAAATTCCAACCCCTCATTTACCGTTTCCAACCCTCTCCACTTAATCAGAACCCCCTTCCAAACGCAAACACCCGAAATTCCAAACAGGATTTGGCTCAACGCCAAGTGCCCGAAAACAAGAAAACCAGATTGACGTCGTTGTCGTCATCGCTTCGCGCAGCTGCTTGCCTTCCCCTCTCCCTGTCAAATCAGACGCCCTCTGTCATCAAAGTGGACATGCATTCCTTACGGGCTTTTTTCGATCATCCAAACATGCAAAAATGCTCCATCATCGTTTTCTGCAAACTTTTCTGCAATATGACTTACATTTTTGCACCTTTTAACTACATTTACAGTATCTTGCCAAGCTACAGTATCCATAGTGCCCTCAAATCTGTCTATCTTGTCTATTTAAACGTTATAGCTATTCCCCAATTTTAAACAGCCTCAAAACAAACCCTTTTGTTGTCCCACCAAAATCAAATCAAGCCACAATGTCAAGCTCATTATTTTGTACTAAATTACCGTTTCTCCCTTTCACCAAACCTGTCTTTTGTCGGCCGTCTGCTGTCCCCCCTTCCAGCTAGCTAACAATCACATCCAATCCACGGAAAAAGACAATTGAAAGCTAAAGCAACCATGCTGCAGTTAAATTGGCCCGAATTTTATGGGTTTTGCGTGGCCTCTGTGACGACAGACGACCGACCGGCTTCAGGCGGCCGATCGCTCGCAGGCATCACGTCGTTAGGCTTGATTTTTACGACGTTTTCAAATAAGATGGATTTGAAACTGAAACTGAACCAGGTTGTGTTTTGGGCCGGATCTTGTGGACTTTTGAACTTTCGTGGTGGGACCAAAATTTTTAAAATGTCAAATTGTGAAAAATTACGTTGAAAATGGCTTCAAAAACGTTGAATTCCATGAGAAAATGAAAAGTTTCAATGAGTCAAATTTCAAATAGGGGTAGAATTCGGGGCATTGATCAAAAAATATGCTTACTTAGATCGTCAATGGCCTCATCGAGATGAATCATATTTCGCATATGTATGCATTTTGTTCTTTGTTCGAAAAACGGCTTTGAAAATTAAGTTTCGAACTGAAAGGGTCGGGAGGGATCACATGAGCCTCAAGATGACGGCTGATGATGATGATGATGTTGATGGTTGAGCAGTGGGAGGGCTTATGGCGGGGCTGAATGTGAAGTGAAGTGCGATAAACACGTGTTTAGGCTGTCTGGAGGGGCGTTTTCGACGTCCGATCGGAGTTTGATCAGTGACTCGATGTGTTACTCTTGCCTTTAAACTTGTAAAAATAAACAAATACAACTAAACAGTTACTTTAAGTCAACTTGAAATGGAATAATTTCACCCTCAAAGTCAGTGAATCCAGAAAAATAGCCTCAATTTAGCCTCAAAACATCACCCCGATGACGTCACACCCTTCTCCCTTTGAATACTTCTTTACCATTTTGAGGGCTTTGTCTCCGCCTGATCTCACTTCTACCCTTCAGCCGTCGCTTCGATGTGATCGATGATCCCTACTACTACCCTCAGCGCCAGTGCGCCTCGCATGTACCCGAAACAGCTCGAAAAATCCGGTCAAATCGCAAGCGAGGCGCGGGCGGAGTTTATAAATACCCCCAGTGGCGTCAGTTGTTGTTCCTCTTCGAATGTGTCTATTGTCGATGCCTCGCTCTTAGAAGCACGTACATAATTAACGATCTTTTTATTGTTTACACTTTCATCTTCGATTTCGCTTTCAAATGGCACACCTCACGTAGAATTGTGATTGTCACCAAGCTGTTTTGAAACTTACGATGGTTATGTATACCCATCGAAAGTGCATTCATTTTATATGTTTACCTTATCAATTAGCTGATATATGGCAATAGCAACGAGCATGCAGTGATAGCAATGCTCTTTGCGACCGATCGGCCGTCGATCATTGCCTTTTGATATTTTTCACGGAATCAGTGGGGTTGGAGCGGCTTCGAAATCCGGGTTGGGCGGGACGGAGACATTCTTCGTTTTTTATTATGTTCACAACTAACTGTCAACTTCCGAGATCACCACAATGCATATTGGCGCCAAGTAACAACATTGACTGGCGCTTGGCTTGTGTTTTTTCAAAAAAGTTGTACTTTGCAACTTTGTTTATTTTCCATCTCCCCCCAAAACCTTGCCTAATGTAAAGTTTGTGTCGTATCGCGGCAATTGCTCCGACTTTCGCCTCGAATTCTAGACAGCCACCTCTTCGAAACTCATCCTAGCCAACTGATGGCGATGTAGTGTTGACACTTTTCTTTCCCTTCCAATTCCCCGGTAGTTAGTAGTTTCCGTCACTCACTCAGTCTGATGATCACACACTTCATTCAGGGTTTACTTTTTCCAAGTATTAACTATTTGTTCACTTTTTTGCCGGGAGAAGCATAATAGCCGCGCAGAATGAGCTTCTGCAAGCCGTTCTCCCGGAAATGACATATTGACACAAAAATACTACCACAAAGTGCGCAGTTTGACGCGTTTTGTTTAAACTTGCAATGTTACTCACTTCAATTCGGTATTTTGGACCCGTCCTGGACGCCGTGATCGCCGAAGTAGCTTAGCTCATCGACCTATCTGGCGAATAAGCGTCCATTTATCAACTTTTGTTTTTTAAGACCCCTGATTAAGTGATTGCTCATCGTTCCCGGCTGGAACACATGTTAATTGCCAGTATCGGGTAACATTTGGGGCAACATTCTTTCAAAAGTTGAAAAACATATGCTTAAAACTCGTTTTTACTTTTTGCTGGAGATTCTGCGCGCACGGAATGCAGTATTTGCACAATCTTATGCAACTTTGGAACCTTTTTGATGAAATGGGATGGCTTATCAATGTTGTCAGATTTTATTAACTTTATCAATGTCAAAGTACTTTTTGAACGCTTTGGAAAGCTAAATATAGCCATTTTCAAGATTTTACGTCAGATTACAACTGAATACTGTCCCAATTTCCACACTTCCACGTTTCCACGCCCGGAAGAAACAAATTAAAACCGCTTCATGCCATGGCACAACCTTTTTGCTTCGCCCTCAAGATGGCTGTTTGTAGTAATACTCCAAAGGCTTGCTTGCATGTACATATCCATGTGCAATGTCGCCGCGTGGTCGACGTGCAATTATGGAGGGGTCTGCGCTCATCCTGAAGGCGCATGGAGGCATCTTCAGTTTTTGTGCTCCTTTTACAGATTGGCCCAATTGTAGACACATGAACATGTCAAAAAACGACGCGACCACACTACGGGCTATGACTAATTTAAGTTCTGGAATTACATCGACCGATTTTTTGTCGAATATAGACAATTTTTTATGCGCGCCGTATTTAGACATTTTTTGTTTATCAACATTTTGAGGCCCTCGGGCACCATCAGTGGTGGCATAAACAAAAAGGTCAGCGTTTCATTATGTTGAGTCTGCCATTAGCTTAGGTCGATCGGGTCGGTCGGGAAGGGAGAGGCATTCTCGAATTTCATACATTTTTAACCCCTTTTGGAAAATGGCTTATCAGTCTTTGACCGTTTTGTCTATTGTTGTTTCGATGTTTGTTTTCTCATCGAGGTGATTATATTTTCCTATGAGGGGGTACGATTTTCAGATGTGAAAATGGTTCCAATGATAAAAATCATGTAAAACGGAAATTTATAGGCTTTTTGAGGGGTATCAAAGACGCCCCCACGTTTGGTGGTGTTTGGAGGTGGGTGGGAAGCCACAGGCCACCCCGAACTAACGATCTTTATAGGAGGAGCTTCCAACCTGTGGCCGTTACTGTCCTCTTTCCTCTGGAAAAATAAAAATTGTTTAAAAGAGAGCTGTTAAGGAACGTCGAGGCTCATTTGTAAGCACGAACACGCTGCTTGCCTTCAGGGCCTCGTTGAATCAGCGACCTATTGCCTTTTGATTTCGCTCTCTGCATGCTTCTCGACAATCATCACGCGAAGCATGCAACCATAGACAGTTGAAGGGTGCTTAGATGGTCGTTAGGACTGTTTTTCAATTAGTTTCACTTTATGCGTTTACAATTAGTGATTTAAAGGACTAATTGGCGTTTGGTCCCTCTTTTCACGTTTTCCGACTAATGACCAACAAATTCAATGCTTTAAATCGGCTGTCGGCAGTTTGCAGAAGCCATCCATCCGGCTACACCTTTCCGATCTGAGTAGCTTTGTTCAGATGTTATCGAGGTCTCGCCGTGCACGGAAGCGGCTCTCCATTCCTGTGCAGGACTGCTCTGTTTATGTTTCCCTCTCTCTCGCTCTATCTGGATGACAATATGCTCCGGATCTAAAATGTTAGCCCTCAGCTTCACTCCCGGAAATGATACATCCATATTTGATGCTTTTTGTTAGGATTATTTTCTGTTTGATTTTGCAGAATGGCGTATCATCACCGGGGCCTAAGCTCCGCCTACTTTTGGGTATTGTTGCGATTTCCGAATTTTCAAAGCATGCTCCCTTCCTTCCGGCGTTAAGATACCCCTCTCGAGGCACTTTGATTGTTTTATTAAGCGAATTGGAAAAAACTACTTTTGCATCATCTCACTCCCTCCAGCGATTTGAAACCCATCAGTACCCCCTCAAAAGATGCAACAGATCTGATAGCTGGTTTTCCATGGCAAACCCCGCATTTTTAGTTTTTTACTTACCAGTGTTATCTATCGCGTGAAGACACTTTCACCCCATCCCATCCCATCACTTCCAAATCTATCTGCTCGCCGCAATCATCCATCAACAAGACGGCGCACACACGACAACTGCCATCATCTATCTCTGTTTATCCACGCCACGTAAATCCCTGTCGTCGATGTCTTAACCCCGGTCGGAGCTCGGGACAGCCGTAATCAACAAACAGGCGCCACAGACGGATAATATACCTTTTCTGCGAAAGCGCCCCACCGTCACACCGCCCTCTCACACGTTCAACAATCAACCCCGCCATCAGGGCCGGAAATACACTCGAACGTTTCCCTGTACCCGATTGATGGCATTCTTCCCACTTTAACCGATTCCACGGACGCAAAAAACGCCTAAAATATTGCCGTTAGCCTTGGCTTGGCAGATAGGCGTTTTTGTCAATGGCCAATTGTCTTGGCTTAACTAAAATTTTTTTTGTTCAACAGACGTTTGCTTTGAATTCATTCACTCTTTGACTTTAGTGTCCTGATTTATTGGAATCAGTCGCACTTCGCACTTTGCAAGAATTTCAAGCCGATCTACAGTATACCTGTTGATAGCCTATGGCCAGTCAATTGTTTTTCAGTTCGACTTCCTTATCAGTTCAATTTTTCTTTGACCTCTAATCTGCAACCATTCGGTATTTGTTGTTTGATAAGCCGAATCCACGTAATAAGAAGATTTTCCGTCCTTCTGGAATCCGATTGTTTGTCTGTATGCAACTCTCGTGGGTTCATGACCACTTTTTCTGGCAAACAAACAAACGGAAAACTTAAAATTCAGAATTTAGGGTTTAAATAATGATAATCCCATCATTGCATCCGCCTGTTTTGAATTGACCCCGAGTCGCCCCCGAAAGTAGTTTATTTTGTCCCGATGGTTGATCGTCTAGGGCCATTTTGAATTGCGGATTTGAATTTCAATCAGTTTGAAAAAAGGTTTTCCGTCGGGAAGGGGCTTGTTGACATTTTGGTTCATGGTTTCCCGGCTGATGGGAAGCGGGAAAAGAGGGCGGGCGAACATTTTCGAGGTTTATATATAGGTTGAAATTCCCATGGCCATAGTCTGGAAGTTTCTGGACATGTGCTGGCTTCCTTTGCTTAGTGTCTCTAGTCTGCAGTTTCTACTTTTGTCAAAATACGCATGCTTGAAAAAGTATGTTCCAAAAACCACGGCTTTTATCAACTTCCACGTAGTTGTGTATAACTTGGGAGCCAGCATGCTATAAATAAATCCCTTTCCTCCCTTTGGCTTACTCGTGATGATGCGATATGATATAAAACTTCCAAGCAGCGTTGTGTCACTCACTTGGAGCTCCGCCCAGGGCTTCAGTTAAAGTGCCCTGAGGCTATTATTGTCCCACTGAGGGAAAGAGAGAGAGCGGAATACAAGTCCTTGCTAGCTAGCTTCGAGGTTCCTGCGAGGGCGACTTTCCATTTCGGCTGGCTGCAGGGGCAGTCGGACGCCCTTGTATGGTGGAAGCTCGCAAAAAATAACACGCGCCTTGTCGCTGCGGGCGCAATCCAAATGACGTGGGATGGCGTCAGCTCCGCCCGAAGGAGACCGCCGACCACCCCCTTTTTTCCTTGTAAGCATGGAGAGGAGAGGGCCACGCCATTTCGCTTTTGTTGTTGAGAAGGGTTGTCGTCGATGTCATGGTTAGCCCTTGGCCTCTAGGATGGGGCGCGGGCGGGCTGGCGGGTATCAGAATGGAACATTAGTTATGATACATGTATGTTGTTGACCGATAAAGTTCGCCTCTCTCCCAAGCCTCGAGGGTTTCCATTCATGTTTGTCCTTTTTTCACATCCTCTCGGTCCTTCTCGATGGTTCCATTCAGCCAGCCTGCCTAAAGCTAGTCACTCTGTTTATCGCTAATGCTAGCTCCGCCTATTAACTTCCATGTCCATCCTCTTCCCTGCCCCAGCGCGTATCCAACCGTCTGGAAGCGCCACAAATGCGGCACCCCACGTCATTCCTAGCCGTCCAAAAAGGCAAAAACACACTAATTTCTATCCCTCCCACCACAAATTCAAGTATATTTTGTTGGTTTCCATTCACTTTTCATCCCATCAAGCCCACATGTGTTGTTTGCCCCCATCCTCATCCCCAAACTCCGCCCACTCACATTTTTAGTTTTGCAACAAGCCCTCTTCCGATGATGGGATAAACGGGCTGTCGTCGCCCACCCCAACCAACATCACCGGCAACCCATGCGGATGTTGTTTGTCTCACTAAATAATTTCCTCCCTCTCTTTTTTTGTGATGTGAGTCTCATGTCCACATATCCCGACATGGATTTTGGTTTCACGTTTTATTCAGTCACGAAATCAGCAACCAATTTCCGTGAAGGGGTCCCGCTGTGGGGCTCGAAAAATGTGAATGAGTTCGCTAAACTTATTAAAATCTTCGAATATTAACCAATTTAAAATAAAAGCTTGCAACAAGTTGTTGTAATTTTTTTCCATGAAATAATTTTTCTGTCTTTGAAACATACCATTTCCGGAAACAGTGATTCTATCATGGCCGCGTGGTGCTGAACTTTTTATGCATTCATTTATGTTAACATTGTTATGTCTTATGACTGTGGCTAGCATCCGGGAGGGGTGGTTCATTACGGTATTTCGGGTTGTTAATTATTTGGTTATTTGTTTGTTGTGTCTGCCTTTTTCGCCATTGCCCAAATAAACCTTCGCCTTTTGCTGTTGTCACATCAGCAGCTTTTGGCATCTGACGTCGTCACAAGTAGTTTTGATGGCTCTTTCATGGTGTTCCTTCCAGCTTTCGGTTTGTTTCTCGCGCTCTTTCCTGTGCCTCCATCCCCCTCCCTTTCGCCAATGACGCCCCAGGCACTCGGTTTCCGTACTTCTAGTGCTATGGTATATACTTTTTTTCGGACATTCTCTTGTTGCAGTCTTACTCTGGAGGATTCAAAAAAAGGGTTACGAATTATTCATTTGCGCGTGGTACGGCATCCTATCCTATCTGTTTTCGTTTTTTATGAAACCTATAGGAGTAGATTATGTTGCGAAGAAACTTTTTTTGCCTTAGATTTTAACGGAATTCTCTTTACAGATCTTAAACACGGTTCCCACGCCTGAATCCCCCTCCGAGGACCATTCAAGCCTGATCCGCGTCAAGCAATCCCCACATAATCACCGTCGTGCCGCCCAATCTCAATCTCGAGGAGCCATGACGATGACATCATCAAACCCGACTTCTGGAGCGCCGCGATCTGGCGCCGTCAAGCCAGAGTGTTCGACGAGCTACGGCGCTGTGCCGAGTTCCACGGCACATGTTATGGAATTGAACAATAAACAGGTATGTTTTAAAACTTAAACATTAAAAGTTTAGAATTCATTCGATTTGCGTGGGACACAATTATGAGTGGATTTAGTGGATTAGGGGCAACTCCCCATAGGTGTAGATAGATTTGTCACGTAGTGGGAACGCTATAACGACGGATTTTAATAGGCCCCTAATCTGAATCAATCAATTTTTTCAGATCGATCGCCTCCGCTCAGTCCTGTCCCAATCCGTCGAAATCCATGGCCGGGACAACTTCCCGACCCTGGAAATCGTCCTCAGTGCCCTGATTAGCCGAGTTCGACGCTACCTGATCAATGCCGGCCTCCATCTGAAGGCTGTCAAGCTCAACGGTGGTGCCGCTTCCTACTGTCTCGCCAATGATGCATTCCAATACAGCGACTTGGACCTCATCTTCCCGATCAGCCTCGCTACCGAGGAAGACTTTGACAAGGTTCGACAGGCTGTCTTTGCCGCGATCCTGTCCCTGATGCCGGAACTCGCGAATTCCATCTGTGCCGACACGCTTAAGGAAGTCTACGTTTCCAAGATGGTCAAGGTCTGCAATGAAGAAGATCGTTGGAGCCTTTTTTCTCTGCACAATGATTTCGGCAAATGTATCGAGCTTAAATTCGTCGATCGCATGGCCCGACAATTCGAATTCAGCGTTGACTCCTTCCAAATCACCTTAGACCCGCTTCTCGATGCCGAGGGTTTGAACCACCCAGTGCATCGGCCAGTCGTCGTGGCGGAATCCGTCTTCGGTGACATCCGACAAGCTCTAATGCACCTCCAGCGTCGACTCATCGACACCCGCAACCCAGAAGAGATCCGCGGTGGCGGCCTTCTAAAATACTGTGGTCTCCTGACACGAAAGTATGCCGCAACCCCCAATTGTCGTGAAATGGAAAAATACATGTGCAGCCGGTTCTTCATTGACTTTAGCGACATCCAAACACAGGAAATGAAGCTGCGAGCGTATTTGGACAATCATTTTGGATGCGAGGATGAGGTAAGGAATCTCTTTCTCTTTCGGTTTCTGGTGTTATCATTTATCTTGCAAAATTCTCGTTTTCTGCGGCGTTGGTTGTGGTTTTTCTCTCCGACCCCAAAAGGCAAAGCAAGAATGAAGCTAACGCGTGGGCGCATGTGCCAAGCTAGCAGCTGGAGACACTTGTTTGTCCACGGGGCAGCAAGGCAGGCGAAAGCGAGAGCGCTGTTGACGTCAGATGGCGTCACACGAGAAGCAAAGGGGGGCCCACGACGGAACGGAATAGAGTAGATATACACGGAGACTCGTGTATGGTGACAAAACGGGCATCGTCGCTGCCTTTTTGATGCAATTAGTGGCTTCGGAGCCTTCGGAAGACAGCAAAAAGTCGTCGGGGCATCTAACTATGAGCTTAGAGTTTCAGTTTTATGAAGCAGGGGAGCGAGGAGAGGAAAAAAGAGCAACTTCCAAAATGCCGCAATTAATGTTGACTATCACGGAATTTCATGGAAGCAACTATATGAGTCATGTTTTCAGCTAAAACTGGACTACCTCCAAATCCTGCACAAAACCATCAAGGAATCCACCATCTGCTTGATGGGTCACGAGCGTCGCCAAACCCTGCAAATGGTCGATCGTCTCCGTCAACAACTCGAATACGGCCTTATGTGTTCTTCCCTGAGCGTATCTACCACCCCAGAATCCTCAGCGGCCTCCGGCATGAGCTCCCCTGCGCCGCCATCCTCCACAGCCTCGACGGCCGGTGAAATCGGCACATTCGCATCTTCGCCTGGTCGTTCGACCCTGCTCTACCTACCGCCCAACAGCAACTTCTGGATCCCGGTCGTATAAACCGAATCCAAGCAAGCTGCAAATTGCAACGATTTGCCAAAAAAACTATACCCCTCTACGAAGTTAACCAAAATTAATCGTTGCCAAAACAACCCTATGCTTCCCTCTAGCCTATATTACCCTATACATGTATTACTGTATCATAGCAAAACCAAAAAAGGGCGTCTACCTATCCCTATATTTGTTAATTGTACCATTAGCTCTACGCAATTAACAAACTTCGTCGAATTCGTATTTGTAGATTTTTAACCTTTTCAAAGTGCATTTTGCCTTCATAGACACCGAATTAGACAACTTCCCTGGGTTTTTACTTCTTGTTAACTATTGAAATATCTTGTCATGATCATTAACGTGCAGCGCCTTGATTGACTTTATTTGAAAAAACTTCCTCGACTGCCGCCGAGGAAATTCCTCCTATTTGTTTTCCGCCTGCATGCATGTATTCGGGCCCCATAGATATTTGTTATCCTCTATAGTTTTAAGCCTTTTGACAACCGGCCATCCACTTCTCAGTGGATCTACGTTTCAAAAGTGACCAAATTCGAAAGAAAGCAAAGCGACGGGCGCTTCCAATAAAAACGTGGTTTATATCTTTATCTTTACAATCAATCTTTAATCCCTTTGTTATCACCTTTAACATACCCACTTGCGCCTGACACCTTTGAAAATCCGAAGAAAACGTTGTGTTTATTGTTTGTTTGTTTCAATGAAAAAAACATCAACCCATATAATCCATTCGTACACACATACTACTATTTGTTATTATAGCAAACTTGCAGAACTTTGCAGTTTTTCCCCGAGAAACGAAAGTAGAAATCCCTAATTTTACCTACATAGCAACTGTATGTTGTCCCTGATTCTGGTGCCTGTTGTATTTTCTTACTGTACGTACTCCCGAACATGTAGAAAGTTTACGTGTTTGTAGATTCTTTGTAAAAGTCACACCTTTAGGTGTACTGTATCACGGTAACCTCTAAAAGGGTGCTTTTCACAAATAAGCTACTACCATACTATTTGCTCTTGCTCTCGGGGATTATGTATACTATACATATATATATATTATTGAAAATTGTTATATTTCATTGAAAAAACCTTGCGAAGTGGAGAAAAAATGAATAAAAATGAGAAAAATATATAATTTGCAAGATTACAGTTGTTAACAAGGAAGAAAATAAGCCTTTCTAAGTGAGACTAAACATAAGCCTTGATGGTATTTGTACTCTTTATCAAGAAAATGTAAACAGTTTCAACGTCGGTGTTGTAGTTTGTCGATGTAAGCTGCAAATAGGAACTTTCAAACAGTTCATTTTGTGAATGCAATAAAAAGTGCACTTTTAACTCTCTACTTTTAAGCGTTGCTTTTATTTGTGCCATTGCTGGAATGTCTATTTTCAGTCGGCACTCACTGACAACAACTTCCAGAAAAACTAAATTACAGCTAGCGTTAAACAGCTGTCAGTTGACTAATGCCCATAAATTTAACCTTTTTTGTAAAAAAACAAGTGTCTTTGTTCCAAGTGATGTTATTAAACCTATTTTTGCCATTCAGTAGAGAAAAACTGGCTTAACCAACATAAATCTAACTGCGAGCAGTGTCTTGTTTGTTGCAAAAGTGCCGTTCCACGACGTAGAACACTTTCCATAATAGTTCCATTCAAGAAAAAGCCGAACATAATACCGTCACAATTGCCTACGGGGCACCGTGTATGTAACTTATGACCCTGACTTTGTGAGCGGATTTTGTCCTTTAATGCATTCACATTTGATGACGATGCTGTCACGCTTTCAAGTGTTCGGTTTTCCCTTCTTTCTGTGCAAAATCTCATTCATGTTATTTCAGTAATTTAGACCAGCCTGCCTATAGGGACTGCACTAATAATTGCATATTAATAGCAATGACGCTATTTATATAGAGATAGCGGGCCTTGGTTCACAGGAATGTTATTTTGGCATTCTACGTCAACAAATTAAAATTATTATGCCGTGACGGAATTACACTTACATTAGTACAGTTGTGTGGGAACTTGGTTGCTTAACTTAGCTTAATTGGCGTTTTTAAAAGTAAAAGCTTAATTGAGTTAATATTGGGTCGCAGGGTTGCTGGGAAACAAACATTGAAATGCACTTTGTAAGTGATCATGTTCCAATTTCAATGTTTGGGCCAACTGAATGCACGGGAACGCTGCTGCCTGGATGAAATGCAACTTCAACTTTTTAGTGCCACGGAAATGGCATTTGTTTTGCGGGAAAAAAACGCCGACCAACGAACATACAAGATGTGTTGCCAATATGTGAAGGGGAAACTATAAACAATCTTATGTTATAACAGCGGCCCCTTTTTGCATGAATTGGAATAAACGGCCAGCCATAAATTGAGTTTTTTGGTGCTTAATTGCAATAAGCTTTTTTGGGACCATTATGAGTTCCAGTATTTTGCCTCAGGGGATGACATGACATCACTTCCCGGTCTGTTTATGGTCAATTTAGATAAAGAAGGACGTATGTAAGTTTTGGTGGGGTAGCTGTTATGAAAAGCATGCCAGAATTTCCGCCTACGCAGTTAGTTTGGTTTGCATGTCATGTTGTCATCAATGGCCACCGGCTCGCGAGCCGCTATCCGTCTAGAAGGGGACCACTACTCACACGTACGGGTAGTAGTAGCAGTAGTACACAACATGATGTCATCAGATGCCGTCCGTGGTGGACCCGTAACAGGCATGCGGGTGATAGGGGCCGACGAAATGTCCGAAGGCCCGGAGGCAACTGGATGGAAGCAAGTCATCAATGGTTAACAACCATGGCTCGACGCGTGTTTTGAACAATTGCCGGGTAGATGTAAAACTTTGTTAAGGCTTACACGGACTTTTGAGGGGTAAACAAGTTGAGTTTTAATAGTAAAATTCATGTTGAAAGATGGGGTGACTCACTGGTTGTACACTGCGACATTTAATAGGTTGCCTTGATGACATTGATTACAAATAAACAACAGATTTTACTCATTGCAAGAAAACTACGTTGCAAAAACATTAAACATAATAAAAACATTGAAACCAAAAAACAAACAACTGTAATTCATCATTCTGAGAAATTCAAAATTCCATTTGCAGCGCACGTGTCGCCCTCATGCCATTTTGCATTTACAGTTTTTCTTTGCAAAAAATTTCAACTGAAATTCATACTGTAAGTTTGTCTGTGTCTAATTCAAATGAAATCAAACGTCAACACCAAAAAAACAAACATTGTAAAACCTATTTTAGCAATTTCGCAAAGCATGAAAAACCGAAGAAAAAAGATTGCAATCTGAGCACATTTTAAGTAATTGCTCAACCAAAAATTTACAAATGAGCATCAAATGACGTTATATCTTATCATTAACCATATACGGCTTCTCAATTTTAATAAAGCAAAATCCGTCTAATCTGTTTGTCAAAAATTTACAAATTTAACTATGCTTGTTTTTCTTCCTTTTTATTTTTTTGCTTACTATTCTCAATTGACGCTGTTTTGTATTCCATCTTCAATCTTCAACCCACGAGGCCATTAATCAGTTAAAATTGAAAATAGTAAGCATCAAAACCAATAGCATTCAAACAAGCTGGCTGCCTCTGCCTATTTTTAGCTGTTTTTTACCATGCCATTGCCGTTTTCACGTGAATCTCCTGTGCACCAGCTTAGTTGAAGGGTCCCCCGCAAATAAACAAAGTGCTTGATACGGTGGAATGCGGTTTACTTTTTGGCACTTTTGACTTTTCAACATTATACATGTATTACGTTTCTTTTTCGGTTCGGACATGTCATGACAGGATAGCAATGGCAAAAAGGCTGTCGGTATGCAGCTATTTACGACTCTCTTGAACCGATGTACATTTCACATGTTTGAATGTTCGCTCGGGGCAGTGGTTCTGAAGGAAGGATTCGTCAGGCTTTTCGGGTTTTATTGAAACGTCCATGAAATGACGTTTGTCAAAACATATAAATTTGTGTCGGGCGAAAAAGTTTAGGCGACTCTTGGCCGTTGCGACGGAAAATGTGTTTCCGGAATGAGAGAAAGGGGCTCGGACTGTGGAGATTCTGGTGTTGGTTTGTCGGAAATGGGGGAAGGGGGAGAATTTGGGAATCTGGTTTGTAGAAGGACGTGAAGTTGCAAAATGTTATGCAAGAGTGAGGGTTTTTGATTTGTGCGATTTGGCGGTTAGATGGGTGATGTGTGCGAATGGAGAGAAAGCGTTCGTAAAAATGTGCCAATGGGATGGGCCTATTCGTACAGCTTTTTTTCCTCAAAAAAATTAGTTCTTTCAAAGCAATTGTAAAACTGTTAAATTTAATCTTTAAAAGCGTAATTGAAATAGGAACTGTATGTGGACGGCTTTTGATTTGTGTCATTTTGCGTTAACTGGCTGATGTGTGCGAATGACCGGCAAGCGTTTGCAAAAGTGTGCGAATGGAAGGTGCGTCATTCGCGCAGTTATTACTTCAATAAAAAACCGCGAAGTTAATAAAACGACCAAAGAACAATAATAACAGTTCGAAAAGGTCCAATCCAGTTTGAAACTATTCAAACTATTTTTATCTCCCCCTTTTCACAGCTCATTTCCGGCTTTGCTGACGCATATTCTATCCTTTTCAACAAAGCCCTAACTGTACCAGCACTTCCTTCGCACTGTAGTTGTTTATTTACACGGTTCCCACGCAGGCTCATCTCATTCATGTATTCCAGTGTCCCTCTTGCAACAATTATGTTATTCAACAAGGGGTTGCAAGCCTGGTGAAAAAGTATCATTTGCAGCCTGTCGTTTAATCCCCTCTAGCTTGGCTCCATGCCGAATACAGCAAACCGATACACACATTCTTTGACGCCAGAATAGTCAAAGGCCGTGCAATTGCAATGCAAAACTTTGGGGGTTTAAAAAAGGTTTGCATTTTGTATCGCCATCGGCATGTAGGGTGCTGTAACACAAATCAGAACAGAAAAACCGAAACAAAATCCAAATCCACTGTACTTCACCGCCGACGTAGCCCAAAAATGGCATCAGTTTTGCACATTTCAAAGTACGGAGATTGTTATTCTTGGCCTCGAAATAGAAACTTGTCATCAGTCATCATGGGTAATGAATGAGTCAAAGATCCATTCCATCCGCGTGACCACATGTCAGAATCATTTTCGTTGTGCTCGTTTTTTGCTTCTTTTTTCCAAATTAAAACGCTTGCCAGGCAAAAAACGGCTGCCAAGCATCCTGGCCGGAACTCATCGCATCCGGTAATGCGTCCCATCACGAGATCCGTCCGCTAACGGATTACCGAAAACGAAATCTTGCATGTCTGCACGGAAGATACGAATTTCCTGCTTTCTTTTATCCTTTTTCAACTCATCAGTTAGTACTGTAAGAAATTACGTAACAATCATTGGACACGATATGGCATTTGACTTGAATTTAAATGGTATTAGTTTAGAACTTTGATTTTTTGTTTGAAATTATAAAATTACAGTAATCTTAATTTGGCTATTCTGCGCTTTCTACTGGCAGACCTGGCTATCATTTGAATGCAAATTCGAAATTCAGAATTCGACGAGCTGTTTGAGTTGATCAAGGACGCGCCATTTGGTCGGCAGATAGACGGGTTCGAACACGTGCGGGAACGGGGTGTCCCAGCCGCAGACACGGGCGATCGGAGCCTCGAGATTCAGGAAGCATTCGCGTTGGATGGTGGCAGCGACTTCGGCGGCGAAGCCAGAAGTGAGCGGGGCTTCATGGGAGACGAGGAGACGACCGGTTTTGACCACACTCTAAACCTCGAAATATATACAAATGCCACTTTCAAATAGACCGAAAGACTCACATTGGCAACCGTATCCACATCCCATGGCGCAATCGACTGTAAATCTATCACTTCCGCATCAATGCCCAGCTTTTCCTTCGCAATATTTGCCACTTCTAGGACGACGTGAAGCTGTGTGCCCCAGGCGAGCAGGGTTGCATCTTTGCCTGCAATGGATCTCTGTTTAGTGCACCGTATGCCTTTTTTGTTTTTGTTTGCCTTTGGCTACCGCCATCGACCAAAGCGCAACACTTTGTTGTCGGTGAAAAAGTGCGTAATGAAAATAGAGTAAAGGCTTTAGGGTTCTCAAGTGCAACGTCGACGTACGTCAGAAACTTGCGGTCTCCCTCCTTGCTTAACTGTTAGAGGCCACAGGTCGGCGATGGGTTTGTTTGGACAGGCGGAATGCAACAAATTAGCTTCCGATGGCGGACCAAAGATGGCCGAATGAAAATAAATAACTACAGGTGGGGAGGGGGGCTAACAATGGGGACCGATTTGCAGGCTATTGACACCAAAAAAGGGGAATCAAGCGGTACCAAACAGCGCCCCCACACGTTTTTGGTGGGTTTTTGGTTGATAGACGGAGAAGGGGATATGCACGTTTGCATGTTTGGGTTTGATCAGGTGTGTTTGTTGTTGATTGGCGGGACGGATATCCGGAAATGGCAAAAACAGCCAGAATAAGGGGTTTTTGAGGGGTTTGAAGTTGAAAATGGTGGAATTAGAAAGTCAAAACCAACCCGGTTTCACGATTTCAGCCTTTCCAATCGGCAGGGTATACTTTCCAACGGGCACATCTTCAACGGCGGCTCGATACAGTACCTTTGGTTCGAAGAAAATGCACGGATCCGGGTCCTCGATACAGGCAAGCAGCAATCCTTTGGCTTGAATCGGCCCTCGCGGGATGACAACCTTCAATCCAGGAGTATGGGTGAAGTTAGCCTCAGGGCTTTGGGAATGGTACAACGCGCCATGGCCGACGGCACCCCAAGTTGCACGGATGGTCAATTTGCCGGAGTTGAATTGGCCCCCGGATCGATAGCGATACTTGGCGGCTTCATTGACGATCTGATCATAGGCCGGGAAGATGTAATCACCGAATTGGATCTCGGCAATGGCAGTCGAGCCAGCGGCAGCGAGACCGATCGCGAATCCGGCGATGCCTTGCTCGCAGAGAGGGGTGTTGAAAACGCGGTCTTTGCCTGAAATTGTTTCATTTTATATATATTTTTCAATGAAAAGTTGTTCAAAACAGTCTTAAAGGGGGAAATGACTTACCGAACTTATCCTGCAATCCGAGCGAGCACCGAAAAACACCGCCAAAGGCAATATCTTCGCCGAAAACGCAGGCTGTCGGGTCCGTTTCGAGGGCTGTGTGCATGGCATTGTTGATGGATTGGTACAGGTTTAGCTTGGTTGTCTCGCCTGAAGGATATAACTATTATAAAGCATATTTGGGTCGGAAAAGCAAAGACTTACCCAAGCTCGGATCAGCCTTGGATGGACTGAACACAAAATGCGATGAAGCTCGCAAACTCGCCACATTTCCGGTTGGACACAGCTTCCGAAGGAGCAGCGCCATCTTCGTCACCGTCTAAAACGTAAGACTGATGCAATGGAGAAGCATGAAGTGCCTCGGCTAAGTAATTAGTCCACGAAAAAGGAAGCACGACCCGAACGGCAAATCTCAAGGGAACTTGCTTAAAAACACGCTAAAGACGGAATTTCTCCAGTTGAAAGAGTTAACCTTCATGCTGGAAAGCTTGCTAGGCAATGCTGGGTGCAAAAGAACAAGGTCAAAGATTGCAGGTGATCGACAAAATGACGGAAAAGTGATGCGTGAACTGATCAGTCGAGCGACACAGCCAGCGGCGATCGCTTTTCCGTCAAACTGCACTTTCGATACTCGGGACACTTTGCCAATTTTTCAATCAGGTTGCTTCTCATCTCGATCACTGTCTTTGCTTTCATTCTGCTCAAATTTCACAACTTTCTTATCTCTCTTCCCATCTCCTTTTCTCACCCCCATCTACAGACACCCCATCCACCCCCTCACCAAAATTTCAACCACTTCCACAACAAAAACACCATTCAACACCACCATAAATTTCCCTCACCCAGCAATCAAAAACACCCACATTCAAAATCAATAAAAACACATTTTATATAACCAAAAACCCCACGCATCGATTTTATAAGCCCCATTTGTCGGCACCATAACAAGCAACAAAAGACACAACTTTTTGTAATGTTTGTCTTGTGATAACAACCGATCAAAGCCCCGGAACGTCTATCGTTAAAGAAGGTCGTGAAACGTGAAATCGATGACGTTGAACGTCATCAGAATCGCTTGACGGATGGTTGGGGGTTGAGAAAACGGAAAAGTGACAAAGAGCATGCAGGCACGGTTGGAAAAAAGTAAAAACCGCAAAGAAAAAACGGATAAACGGGATTTCAGTGGAGGGGAGACACTTTTTTGAGATCGGTAAACCGGCTTTGCCAGCGGCAATGACTTGAAATCTTGGTAACGCCTTAATTAAAAGTAAGTAAACACTAGTGTCTGATAGCTTTGATCGTGAATGGTCGGAATGATTGTGCGGGTTGGCATGTTTGCGCTGTTTTTGAGTGAGTTTTGAGGGGGTGGTTACGGTAGTTTTTGAGGGTGGCTTAATTCTGGTTGATTTCTTGAAAACTGCTTATACTTTTTTAATAGAATCTGTTTTCTATGTTCAAAAGTGACATTTCACGTCGAAATTAGCTTAAATTTGTCAAATTTTTGACGGCTACAGTGACCGTGGAAACTAAAAAGTCACCTTTTCCAGCTCTGGC
The DNA here is from genome assembly GCA_000341325.1 of Panagrellus redivivus. NCBI lineage: Eukaryota > Metazoa > Nematoda > Chromadorea > Rhabditida > Panagrolaimidae > Panagrellus > Panagrellus redivivus. The sequence goes on along the minus strand of KB455210.1, from coordinate 20,411 downwards.
AGTCGCCCGAATCGACAAATGCCGAGATAAACTCATGGATTGCTATCACTGGGTCGCTTCTAACCCTGAACGCTGTGAAACTGGCGATAACAGCACTGGTCTGACCATTGAAGACTGCGAAAAAGCGTGCCAAAAGTGTGGCCCGCCCGTCCCCGAGGAGTACGACTTGAAAAAGGTGCCTCCAAACTTGCATAAAGTTGCCTTTTTGGTTGGCAAATGGCGAAGTGAGTTCGGTGGAAAGGCCGATTTCCCCACGATTCCGCGATTCACCTATGGCGAGGAGCTGGACATCAAACTGGCCAAAGGCTTGGCTCATCCGGTCTTGAATTACACGTAAGTTTGACCTTTTCGGATATTTTCATTAATCTGACCGAGTTTTTAGCGCCTTTGCCTGGGATAACAGTGATCTCGTCGAACTTCACTCCGAAAATGGGTTCATATCCGGCGCTCAGAACTCATCCCTCGTCAGTTTGAATACCGTAATGAACAACGGCTTCGTCACGATTGAGGAAGGCGAATCCGTGCAGAATTCCATCCGATTTGCATTGCGTCGAATTGGGCGGATCAACTTTTCGCGAGATTTGCCAGTTAACTTCATGTTGAGGGACTGGATTTTGTTGAATGAGACATTTTTGGAGAGCAGACTCATTATGGGCACCAAAACGCATAAACCCATGTTGCATACTCATATTTTGTACAAGAAAATCTATCCATGATCGACTTTGGGGGTTTAGGTTATGGTTTTATATATATTACAAGTGTGTTATTGGTCAGATATCTTAATAAAAATTGAATTACTTTGCATATTTTCTTTTTTTTTTGAAAACAGCATAAATCAAAGTATGTAAAATCAATAAAAAATCAAATTATTAAAAAGGCCACTCAATGTTATGAAGTTCAAAAAATTGCTTTGTTTTCTTTACCATTTCCTCCGCTTCCAGCTTACGTTTGGTTGCCGCGCGAGTCTGTCTATCGGGAACCACGCAATACTTTGTAGCCGTTGCTGTATCATAGAGAACAACACTTGGAAAGCTACGATTATTATATTTCGTAACATACAGTTTTTCAGCCAAAAGTTGTTCCAAGTTAGTTTGCGATGCCGCAGAATTACTGATGTTCAAATGAAATGTGAAATTTTGTTGTTGCATCTGAAAATACCGCAAAGTAAAACAAAAATTTACGAAATAGAAATAACTTACATTCATAAATGCAACAAATTCATCTACCGTCGATGCATTGAGCCCAAGACTATCTTTAGGTTCATCATCTAATTGGTTAAAACTCCAAATGGAATTATGAAAATCCAGCTCTACCAACTTTTTTTTCTGGTACTTCATAATATCTGCCATCCATGTTTGTTTAAAAAGTCCGGTCACAGACAGCTTTTTGACGCGCGGGAAAGCTTCATAAATTTCGGCAAAATCGAATTCTTGATAGTCACGGCGCAGCAGGGAAACTTTCGTTGGCTTTCCAGAAGTTAAGCTCGAAACTTTTTTGTAAAAAGCTTTTGTGTTTTCGCAACTACGCATTTTGACGGACTTTGAGTCAAATATTACATTGTCGGTAAGATCCGTTGTTAAATCTTCCAACCGAATATCATAAAGCTGAATGGAACCAATGAAATGAATAGGACACTCCTTTTTAACCTCAACTTGTAAATTTTGATATCTGGAGCTAAATGAAATAGCTAATTCTGTCTGATACCTTGTTTCAAAACTAAGTGTACATTCTCCGCGTATTGTTCTTATTTTCTGTAGATTCGGTGGGCAAATAGAAATGTCGCCAGCGGCAACTTGCAGTTCACTAACTTCAAAGGGAGTTGCGAGTTCTCGAAGGCGGCAGCGAAGACCGTAAGCCAGGTTGGCAATGGGATACGGCATGGCTTGTGAAAGTGCTGAAAATTAAGAAACTTTTTATAGTATATACGTTGTGCCCAAACGGGGTAACTGAAAACGCCACTCTGTAAAAAAAGCGGACAAATACACACAACCAAACTTTGTAGACAACGTCCGACGCGAATGAAAGCATGCTTTTCCTGATCTATCTACTTTTTTCGCGCGAATACATGAAAATCTATGTATGATCAACTTTGGGGGTTTCGGTCATAGTTTTATTTATGTTACAAGTGTTTTATTGGCTAGATATCTTAATAAAAATTGAATTACTTTACTTATTGTAGACATTTCAAAAATGAAGAATCATTTTACAAATATAAAAACCAACAAACATAAATAAAAAACCAAAGTTTAAAAATTTCCAATGAGCATTGCGAAGTTCCAAAAATTGATTTTCCGTTTTCTCCCTTTCTTCTGCTGCCAGCTTTCATTTGACCGCAGCTCGTGTCTGTCTATCGGGAACGACGCAGTAGTGATTTTTTGTTGTTCCTTCATAGCAAACAATACTTGGGAAAAAAGGATTGTTATGTTTTGTAACATACAACTTTTCAGCTAACATTCGCATTACATTATTCTTATTTTGCCATGACCAATTTATTTTCAATTGTAGAGTAAACTGTGGTTGTTGAGTCTGGAATTATTAAAAAATACAACACTAGCCTACAAAACACAAAAAACTCACGTTTATAAATGCAATAATAGCATCTATCGTCGAAGCGTCTATTCCGGGATCATTATTAGGGCATTTTCTAGTCCAAGGTATCTATTATTCAACTCCAGCGTTAACAACTTCGTTTTCTGGTACTGCATAATATCTGACATCCATGTTTTTTTATACAACCACGGGCAGACAAAATTTCGAGAAAAGGAAAAGCTTGAAAAATTGCAGAAAATTGCACATTTGTTGATCATTTTGCCGCAGGGTAATACTTTTAACCTTTCCAGTAGTTAAGGTTGAAACTTTTTTATAAAAAGCTTTCGAGTTATCGCAATCATTTATATCGACATGTTTAGAGTCAAGAAAAAGGCTATCCGTAGCACCCGGTGCCAAATCTTCCAACTTAATGAAAAAAAGTCGGAGGTCGCCAATGCAATGTACAGGGCATTCTTTTTTAAGCTCAACTTTAAAGTTACGATAACCTGAACAAAATAAAATATCTAATGCTGTCTCATATCTCCGGTCAAAACCAAGTGTACAATCAGCACGGATTGTTCTCAATTGCTGTAGATT
>AOMH01004894.1:0-12900 GCA_000341325.1 Panagrellus redivivus | reverse complement strand
CTTGTGTGACCGAACGCCAGGGGCGGCAAATTTGAGTCTGCGATCTCTCGATCGCTGACACCTTGCACATCGTTCTTCCAATATAAAAAAGGAATGTCCCTAATCCTCAGACAAGATTCACATCCTACGTAGCCCAATATTGCTACCTTAACAACCAACGGTGCCTTTTCATAGGGCCTCTCTCATTAAAAAGTGTCCATCACCGATGTTTAGAGAAGCCAACAAGTTTTGAAACAATTAGTTTTTTAACGCTTTAAAACTGAGTAATGCATGCCAAAGTGGAAGAGCTACCATCCCACGTTTTTGCACTTTCAGCAAACCTATTTTTTCTCGTGTGAACCTTATTTAAGTGCTCCATCGAAGTTCAAAGTCGCCAAAAACCACCCCTCCTGCTAATTTTTAAGTGGGTCTAAGTGATAACATCCTCCTTTTATAATGTATTTTTATTCCAACAGCTTTTCTCGACACATGACTGTGATCCAAAGTATTTCCAGTTACTTTCCAAAATGACGCGCTTATGATCATTTATGCAATAGTTTTTTTTTTAAACAGCAAGACGTCGAGGCTTATGCTACTTTCCAAGCGTAAAGATGCTGAGGTCATATTGGTCTGCTCTTTCCATTTTGTTATTTTTTCTAGCATTTTTTTATATCCGTTGAAAGTTTAATTGAAAAGCACTGTTTTCGACCAACCACAATAATGATGTGTTGCAATTTTATAAAAAGCATAATGCGTTCAAACACTTTTTAAAGAGCTTTCGATTACGCATAACTCTTAAAATATTCCCTTGTTATTTATGTATAGTATGTTTGACTAAGAGCACTATTCCTGTAACTTATACCGTATTCAATATGATTTTTGTGCCGCCCCTACATCGTCACAAAGGAATATTGCAACCATAATTTGATTTAAGGTTGTTTGCGGAAGTAGCGTGTGTTTTAAAAACTTAAATTGGGGTCATGGTACCCATGCGGTTGTGGTGTTTAATTTTTTGTTGAATTGTACAAGTTCTAATTTCTATGAGTGTTCTTACTTGTTTTTTTGCCACCGTTTTACATGGAGAAGCTTTATGATACAACCGTTGCTGGTTTTCCTTGTTTGTTTTAATCGCTTTTCGTCATTTAAGCCCGTACGTCGTCTGTTGTAGGCCAGTCAAGAACCATTGGGTCGTGTACTCAAAACATGGCTTCTTAGGTCTGTCTGTTACACTTGGTAACTTGCAAATATAGCATCTATACGTTTCTATTCTCACAACAAATACATTTGTTGCTACAGTATGTTAACCGTGTAAGACACATTATCTAATCAACTGGTTTTGTGTTACTTATATGACAAATAGCATTTCACCTGCCAATGCTAAAACTTTTATAAATATTAACAACCCAAAATGGCAACGTATAGATCAAATGTTCGTGACGTTGTTTTTCGAGCTGTTGCTGGTATACTGTTGGACGTCAGTAAAAAGGAAACCCTTTACCACTTCCTTAGTACATCAATGTTGCCAATGACAGGTTTTTTACTATTTACTCTTTAAGCCTTCGTTTCTCTATTCTGGTACATTTTATGGCTTACTCACGTGTCCTTTGTATCCTGAAATAAAGCATCACCTACGCTTTATTCAGGATTTGTATTACTCCCCACAAAATTTCATTATCCTGTATAGCCTGAATTCTGTCCAAGATTTTACTTCATGTTTAACAGTTTTCCGACTTATAATTGCTACTATCCGTTTAAAAAACCAGGTTAACATCAGTCAAATGACACGTTTGCCCAAGGTTAATCTAGTGTAATTATCACCTGCGTAGGTTTTTGCCTTTTTCACCTTTGCCCACTGTGAACTTTGTAACTTTCAGCTTTCAATTCTTAGTTTTTAAGTCAATTCATTTTTAATATTTATGCGTGTGATGTAAATTAACAGGGGAGTGCTCTATATTTGTCCTTTGACTGCCTACGTGTTGAGCGTGACTCGTATCAGATTTCGCCAGTTAAATTGAGTTCGAACTTTATTTCTTGTTATTTGAAGATCATGGATGCGGAGGAGGAGAACGCGACCGACCTCACAGATATTTGCCTTTTCGAAGGTAGAAATTATAGTTGTTGCGTTAACCGGTATAACATCGAAGAGTCCATTGTGCAGAATGTTGCCATGATTGTCGACGGTCCAATCACATTCTTTGCGGCTTTGCTAGCACTAGTTGGTGGTCATTATGCTATCAAGTTTCTCAGGCAAGCTGGTTTAAACAAAGATTTGACTGCTGGTAGGTTTTATTTTTATATTTTAAAGTTTTATGGCGAATTTTGCTAACTTCAGCATTGTACACACTTGCCATATGTGATACCATTCTCATCCTTGCCTGCATCTTCTATCACTCAATCGAAGCTACAAGCTTGTTGATTTTTGGTGATAACCTTATGTGGAATCATCAACAAACAGTGCTCATTACCTACGGGGCTGTGAATGCAGCGACAACGGCATCGACCCTTTTGGTCGTTATTATTACGTTCCAACGCTTTTTCGTTGTCTGGTGGCCATTGAAATACGCCAGTCTTCAGGATCGTAGTCAAAAACCAGTGAGAAAAAAAACTAATTGTGACAAAACAAAACAAAATAGCAACTGAATAAAAAATTTTCAGGAAATACCATTTCGTCAATACTCTAATTTGTGCAACTATGAAAACACAAACAGGGGTTCGCTACGTCGCATGCTGTCTCCCGCAGCCATCTTCCAACGCGGCAAGAAGCATCGGTTATCTCTCAACAAAAACATGCTTCGACCCTATGTAGTGCCATGTTTGTCAACCCATTAAACCCTTTTAAAAGATTAATCAACATTTTTTAGTCTTCGTGGTTGCGTATTCTGTAGCCTTTAACGCCATTTTGATCTTTATCGAGTGGGAGCTAACACCATGTGTTTCGCGCGAGCATAACAGTATCTCAGTTCACATTTTTCCGACTAATTTGCGCATGACTAAGATGGTTAGTACATATTTAGCTTTACTTCCTTTTTTCTAAGACAATATTTTTAGTTCAACCTATTTAAAACCGTTATCCGCATGGCCACGGAAACCGTGGGTCCAATCTTTACCATTTCATTCATCACTATCATCACGGAACACAAAGTGTACACAAGTCTTCAGGCGAGGCGAAAGTACGTCTTTTTAAGGATGAAAGAAAATGGCTATTGACGCAATTTAATTTTAGGCTTTTTGAAAGTCAGCATCGAAGGCGTTCCGTCATCTTACTTGAAGAATTGAAAGAAAAGGTGTCCCGAGCGGTGGCAATATTTATCGCCATCAAATTCATTATTTTGAGGTTGGTCTGCTTGGACGCAAGCCTAACAATAAGTAAACAAATCGTATAATTTGCAGAAGCCTGCCTGTTTTCTTTGATCTTAATGAAACAATCAACGGAATTGATAGCTTCGGTACTGCCATATCAATTCTTGTAAGGATATCAGATTTCGGAGTCGTATTGAATAGTGCTACAAATTCGTTGGCATATTTTGGCCGTAAACAATGGCTAGAGAATCGGTTAAAGGGTCGACTTCTTCGCAAATGCTTCGGTTCTTCAGGTACGCCTACTCAAATTTCAAGTAAACATGAAAAAAGTTGCTTCACGTGTTTATTTACAGACAAAAGCTGCCCGTCGGAGAAATTACTAATCCAGGACAAGCGGAATAGCAAATCAGCCGGTAGCGTTACCAGGGAGGATGTTATGGAAGGCGACAGCGTCTAAGTATGAGTAATCAGTCATCTCTGCATTTTTTGTTGCGTTCTTGTAAAGCATATCACAAAATGCACAATTTTTTAAAGATATCATGTAAAAAAAGTTGCAAATAAATCGAAGTACAATGAAATTATGCTATTAAACCACCAAACAAGGGCGTGCCGGAACATATAAGTCGTGTAAGAATACAATGAAATCAAAGCAGGCTCATCGGAAACGTTGAAACCTTGAATGTTTGCTCCCCAGACGTGAAGCGGGTGCAGGACGACGGTATAATAGCCTAGCAGCTGTGGTAGTCCAGCTTAGTTTTGCTGCGGCAAAAAACGGACGTTGATCTGTCTGCACAGGAGCCATTTCAACAAAGTACTCGACTGTGCCTGCCCGATTACGCGATAGACAATGCTGGAAGGAACTCGTTGACAAACGTGAATCAGAACTTCATTGGTCGCGCAACCTCGTTGAATCATTTGTTTCCTTCTCATTGCGATCGCGCAATGACATCGTTGAGTGTCAAGTTTTTAAAAATAGCTGTTTTTAGATGTTTGAGACAATAAAGAATTCGGTTCGCATCCGTTTTCCGTCCCGTGCTAGTGATCATGAAGCTAAACCGTCAAATCCAGATGTTCAACTCAGTCGAGTGTCAACACTAAATGTCGACGACGTTTTCGATGATACAGGTTAGTTTCGACTCAAGGGTCACAAAACCTTGTCCGCGTCCGCATTTGACTGACTTTACACATAGCTTTTGGGTGTCGATCTACCTGAAGGGGAAGTCTAAATGGGATAGCAACAAGCGAACACCTTAGGGTAGAGAGAAATGCTCAACGCATTGTTTGCGCGAGTTAGGGCGTGCGCGAAAGCACACTTTCACTTTGCACTGCCAATCCTGAGGCGGCTGACCGATGGTCAAGTCTTTTTCATTTTTTTGCAAGCATACAACGACCATCGGGAGTGAATGATGCTCGATCTTACAAGTTTACAGACACACAATACAAAACAATGAGGCAGTCCATCTTAGTGGGCTACCGATTGAAACAGACGTCTACAGTCATTCATTGTCTGTATATCATTGACCGGACACACGGGTGTTTCCAACAATTTCGAGTTCAATGAAACCAGTTTAGAAATGAGTCAATGCCGCGGCGATTATGTGGCAAGTACTTTGATTCCGATGATCTCTACATTACAGTGTCTTTTGATTGATTCAATCGTGTAAAGAAGTAATTATTCGTGAAGCTTGCGTCGATGAAGCGCGAATTAAGCCGTTCTCATCGCCCGAGCTTGCGTACCACCTTATCCTTTTTTAGAGGAAAGGCTCTCTAAAATGCTGTTACGTAGTGTGACCTGAGGGTCCATAGCTAGCGACTATGCACAGAGCGGCTAACGTACAACTGTCGTCTTGCTCGGACATATCGCGGATTGTGTAGTGTTCATTGAAAATGTCTAATTTTGGCCTTTTTAGCATTGTCTTCAGTGTCCTATCCGAAGGGCCGTTCGATCACAAGATCATTGTCAACGTTCCAAGCCGAACTTCCACACATAAATTCCAAGAAGCGACGATTCACCGTTCATTCGAGGACCAATTACACTAACGCGTGGCTGGAACTCCATGATTTTCCGTGAGCACACATTGGGCTTAGGCGCTTTCGTGGATGACCAGAGGGCTTTCAGATGTGACGCAGTTGACATGAAAAACCAAACGTCCCCAGACCGTACCGGAAACGCTTCACTCCCGAGACCAATCGCAACAAATGCCAACACGATAACCAAACAAGTAAGTTGTTGACATCCCCTTTCGCGGCAAATACGTTTTATAAAATTCTGGATTGCGCGCGCTGTCCGTTCCGATTTTTTTGCGCTTCCGGTTTTTCCGTTTTTCATCAAATAATTATTGATGATGCAAAGATTTTGCATTTTGTTTGCCCAGAAGGGGTGTATGCTCCGAGTCGCAAGGTCTTGGATATGCCTGAATCGATTCCCTAACGTCGGTCAGTCGACGGTCAGCACGAGAATTGACTCAAAATCGCGTCACTTGGCGGACTTCCATGATCTTTTTTGGTAGCTGTAGTTCGTACTCATGTTTTCCATGCGATATGACAGTGATCCATGGTTGTCCTTTCAGACCCCGAAAGAGAATCTAGTCCCAAATCGACCGCGAATTTCTCCCGTCTTCGATGATGATTCCATGGGTAAACGTAGTGCATCCCCTATGGAGACAGTCATCAACGTGTACGACACGGATTTGAAACATCCCGAAACTCGGCTCGGAATGAGTCGTAATAGTTCGGTGTCCTCTCAGGATTCTGAAGAATGTAGTGGTGTTATTGACCACAGTGAAAGATGGATTGACAATACGGATGCCAAGTAAGTTTATTACTGTACTTTCATCCCAATTATGCATCCACTTTCAGAAACTCCGTTATCGTTGCCTTAACGGTCTTCTATGCGCTGATAGTAACTATTTTTGCCTTAGTCCTCGAACTGTCGCATCTCCTTTCGGGCGAAGATCGCCGAGCGGTCCAAAACAAAGACCTTATTTTCGGAATGTACATGTATGGAGTGTCGATCATCTTTTTGTTTTACTGCTACATTGTTCTCCTGCTAAATCCACGATGGCGTACAACTCTCGAACGATGCAAAAGCTGGATCCAATTCAAAAGATTTAAGTGTGTAAAACATTTTTTTTTCAAAACATGTTTTGTTTTTCGTAAAAAAGTTAATTGTGCATTGTTTACATCCGGTTCACAACCTAAGAGTGGTTTTGTTTCAGTAGCGAAGCCAATATTACACTTGACGGTGGAAGCTCTATAGCCGCGGCCACTATCCATCGAAAAGTCACTCATGATTCGCCAAGTGCCGGGAGTTTGTTTTTACGACTCGGAAGTGTCGGTAGGTGATGTCAAGTAGTACTTTAAAACATTGTTTAAACCAAATTTTTTTAGTGTTTGGTGTAATCGGAACAGTCTACTATGCTTTCACTGCTTTCCTTTGTTTCATCGACAGTGAATGTTCAAAATATACCGTAACTGTCGATGTTCTAGCAATTGTTTTTATATTTACACAGATGCATTTTGTATTTTGCAATTGGAAGGTATGAGAAGCGCAACAAAAGATCAATGAGCAAAGTAACGGTGCACTTTTAGATGACCATTATGGGACATCACACGATCGCCCGCTTCGGAACAATGCATTTGGTAGCTGCAAACTTGTGGACATGGATACGCTATGTGCTGCTCGAGGAATCTGTTATGGACAAAGAAATTCGGTACTGCGCAAAACGGATTAGACACCTTTTCTTAACGCGCTCTTTTACAGCCACATTTTCACAAGCCACGATGATGTCCCTGTGAACAGTTCCGCATCTGAATGGTACTACGACGTCAATGGCGAACACGGTAGTGGTGAATCTTCAATGGAAGTTGGTGAACTTCTGCATCACCATTCAGCTTCTCGGTTTGTGCGATCCGCGACAAAGGAATGCTCCGGTGCTGATTGCATTCTTGGTGAGGCTTTCTGTAGTGCTGGGAATGTGTTGAAAACGATATCAATTTACAGGAAGCATTGTCGACATTATGTACACATCTATCGTTGAGTATTCACTCATCGGCGCTGTTGTTATGTTTATTGTTTGGCGTAACATAGATCATGTACGGCAAACGACGACGGCATACGTAAAAAGAAAACATCAGATACGGATTGATTGCTCAAAAACGACTTCAGGCTTGTTTTTTGGCCTCGCTTTCCTGGCCGCAACGTTTACATCGATGGCAGTTTTCTATGGGTACTCGTTGATCGGTCGAAACCACAGTGCGGCTTTTGTCTTCAGCATTACCGACATAATACAGGTAAGAAGACAAGTCAAGTGTAACACCGGAAAATGCAACTCGTTTTTTTCTAGTACATAATAGCAAGCTTCGCGTGTATCTACGCACTTTGGCAGATGAGACTCTTGAGGTACTTACACTCAAAAGAGTCTCCCCGTTCTAACGTCAATCCAAATCAAGTATGTTGATTTAAGCTAAAATGCTGGGGGTGGTAGCAGGACTAATTTTCAGGAGTTACTCGACATGATTTTGCTGTCGCTCGGGATGATTGGTGAGATGATTTACTCGGTTGCCGGTCTCGTTGGACTCACCGGCGACAAAACATGGCATCCCTTATCAGTTGTCTTGCTCGTGTGCCACATTACTCGTCTTGGTCAAGTCGGGTTACAGTGTTGTTTGATCTATATTGCCGGAAAACTCCGAATCCAAGGGGACTCTGAACTTAGGAACAAACAACCTGGCAAACAAGTCATCACTTTCCTTCTCATAGCTAACGTCGCAATGTTCTTGATGAATTTGTTCGAAACCGAAAAAGCGGGCATTAGTGAAACTGTCGTCAATTTTTACGGCAAGAAAAGTTGGGTTTTCCTTGTCCGTAGCTTCAGTCCTCTTACCATCTTTTACCGCTTTCACAGTTCTGTCTGTTTCGCTGAGGTTTGGAAAAATGCGTACGCCTGGAAAACCTAGGTTTTACGACCAGTAAGTGCAATTTGTTCACTGTCATTCGGGTATTTGTTATTACTGACTGCTTTCTCCTATCAAGTGCAATTCCTTCTATTGTTTCTCTTAAATTAAATCTTGAAATTGTCCGCTAATGGAGCTCATGGTAATGTATTGTAACCGCCTTACTGGCAGTGGGTTTTCGTTACGCCTTTCCCTTCGAATAAAACGAGGAATTCCACGACGGATTTGTTGTTTCGTGAAAAATTGTTTCTTCTATTTAACTTTTGCTGTTTTTTTATTCTCTGTAAATAACAAGTGCAAGTGGTCGCGTAAGAGATGTTTTTTGACTGTTTTTTAAGTGTACGCCCTGTCTCAATATCTTTGAACTCAATCGGTAACCAATATTTCTGCAAATACTGCGTAGACGTTTTTTTTCGTTGCAAGCGAAGTGTGAAAATATAGCCGGAGACGGTATCGCTCAAGTGTTGTCACAAATATGACATTTTCTCCATACCGTTTATCATGTAAATGAACATTGCTATTGACTGCTTTTTCGACACTTGCATCATTAAATGGCCCACAAAAAGACAACTTTGAGACGTTTAACTTAAGTCTGAAAGTCGGTAGAGTGGAAACTTTCTATCCCGAAAAAATAGCACACTTTTGTTTGTTTTCTTTTTCACACAAAGGCGGCAAGATGGATTTGACTGTGTTCTGTGCCCGATTACAACTATTAAAGTCTGGTGCCAGGAATGCTGTCGTCGGACTTAATGGTTGTAAAATATTCGTAAAATATGTTTATATTTTGAATGAATGACTGACAACGGTGGTTTACGAGTTGCAGTTAGTGAGCGTGGGGTGTCCTTAAGTCGCCCTCCTCAAAAAGTGACCACAAAAAAGTAGTCCCCAGGGTGGGCCAACGCAATTAAAACACATCATCGCATCAAACCCCTGTGCCAAAGAATACTAGCATTTCATTGGTGCCTGTCTTCTTCCCATTGTTGAGACCACTCGAAGGCACATCGCCCCCAGAAAAAGATTGAGACGAGACGTAGTCGAGGTCTAATAGATTAATTTCCCAACGGAAGCTGATTACATATGTTTTTGCACAAAAGTCGCTGGCTCGACACCAACTTTATAGCTTGAAGCGAAATGAATCTATGAGAGGCGCGGACATACGGGAGCCCCCGAAATTGCGCGCAAGGTGTTATCCTCGCACTTTCGGGAGTTGAGTAAAATGGACCAAACACAAAAAGACCGACAATCATTCTGTTAGAGATCCGTCCAGTTAGATGTCGTTGAGCTGCCTGCCTCTGAAGGACGGTTTGTTTGTATTTCAAGGCGACCTGTCGCCGAGTAGCTAACGTAGAATGGCCATTGATTTAAAGAAAGCTCGTTTGCTCATCTTCGGTAGCTCAGAGTCAAGTTGTTGTTGAGCCTGGGTGTTGTCACGGTAGCAGTAAGCGTGCAGATGGTCTGATCAACTAAGTCTGGGTGAGCCATTTTATCCAAATGAAACGTTGCCAACGGGCAAAAACCATGGATTACGGCTGTGTTTTATGATAGTTGGGCGCCCACAGTTGGAAGCGCACGTTTATAGCCAGCCGATTTCCGCCTCGCTTCCGGGCAATACCCCCAAATGGAAGCTCTGGTGACAACTATTTATCAGTCTCTCCTGGCCCATGCCACCCACCGCTTGTAGAAGATTTTGTGCTCGCGTTAAAAACAATCAGTCCCTTGTTTTTATTCTATTTTATTTCCTCTTGTAGACTGCGTGGATAAGCGTCAAGAGAAAGAGGCCCAAAAAGGAGGAGGAGCCCAGAAGAAGCCCGTCAGGAGGAGCTCTCAGCACCGCGCTAGCCATGTCGTTCGATTTTGACTTGACGGCGCCATTCGTGCCTGAGTTTAGTACCCGCGACCAAATGGAGCATCGGCACAAAGTGTTTCCAGTACAATTGATAGCAGCAAACTCAAACAACCCTCAAGCCTTTCGGCTCAACGAGAACGCGCTGAATGCCGTTCTGGGACACCGTGAAATCGCCAATAAAAAGGTTTATTTCCCTTCCGCTACACCAGCGTCGACATTTCAAATTTATATCACCGATTGCAGATTGTTATAATTTCGGTGGCTGGTGCTTTCCGCAAGGGAAAAAGCTTTCTACTTAACTTTTTTCTCGAGTATCTCTACGCACTTCAAAATGCGCAACAGGTACTTTTTTATAGTAACACTAATCTCGAAAGGTTGAGTCATTGTAAACTTCCAGAATGATATTAAGCTCGAATGGCTCGGCGATGACACACAACTGCAGGGATTTCACTGGCGTTCCGGTGCGAAGAGGGATACGGTTGGCATTTGGTTATGGGGCGAACCCATTATGATTGAAGCCGCTAACGGTGAGAAATACGCCGTGGTACTTGTGAGTTTCTTTAGTTTCCGTTCGACAATGGAAACAGTCAACTTCAGATGGACACTCAAGGCACTTTCGACAATAGTTCCACACTTAAGCAATGTACGACTATATTTGGATTGTCGACATTGCTTAGCAGTTTGCAATGCTACAACGTTGTAGATAACATTCCGGAAGATGCACTGCAGCACTTGACACTCTTTGTTGAGTACGGCAGACTCGCATTAAAGGAGGCACAGGATTTTGGCAAGCCTTTTCAAGTAAGTCTGACTGACCCTCAAACAATCAACGACCAACCGTTTTAGCAACTCACATTTGTCGTGCGTGACTTTAAATCGCCTGAAGAGTTTCCCTACAGTGATGGTGGTTCTAAATTTCTGGAACAAGTGCTCCAAGTTACGCCTGACCAGCCTGAAGAGCTTCGAGTTGTCAGGGAGCAGTTGAAAGAGTGTTTCGATACGTTATCATGCTTCTTGCTGCCGCATCCTGGGTATAAGGTTGCTGAACAGGGCTCTTTTAAAGGCTATGTCAAAGGTGCGTAACTAATTGACGCCATCTGTAAGCGGTTAATTTAATCTAATGCCCGCATTGCAGATATTCGGCCCCTCTTTCGGGAAGAGGCAAAGCGCATGACGACGGCTTTGCTCAATCCCCAAGTGCTGCAACCGAAGTTGGTTAACGGGAAGGAAATAACGTGTAAAAAGATGATTGATTACATCAGGGCAAGTACCAATGTGGCTTAATGCCGTTTCGCTTATGATTAACACACTGTTTACAGGAGTTCTCACGAGTTTTTGAAAATAATTTGCTTCCGGAACCACGCAGTATTCTGAACGCAAACGCGCAGTTGATGTGTGTTGAAGCTGCGATGGAAGCGAAAACATCCTACTGTCGCGGCATGGACAGGGTCAGTTTGGAATAAAAATGCGCATTTTTAACTCACTAAACAATGTCATTTCAGTCAACAGCCGGACCTCGCATGATGTCGGAGAAGAAACTTTTGGAGGCCCACATAAAACACGGAATCACTGCTTTGAACATTTTCGACAAATGCCCCAAAATTGGTGATGGTGAAGTTAGGTCGGCGAACTTGGCGAGGCTTCAAGAAGACATAAATGTAAGTAGCACCCATTAGACTAACAAAGATAAATTGAATTAAGCAATGACGTGTTGAACAATTGACGACTGTTCTTTATCGTCTTTTTTTCTCTTAATTTGAATGTCTGCTACATTTTCTTCTAATTGCGAACAAGTTTAAAATTTGTCTATTCCTAGCACGTGAGCAAACCATAATCTTATAAACTCTGCTCTTTCAGGCGGAATTAGAAAAGTACAAACGGTTAAATGAGGATAAACGAGTGACTGGCTGCGCATCTGCTCTTCTTGCCTGTGGCGATTCAATCGTCTTCGGCTTGGGATTAGGCGGCGCGGCATCGAGTGCCGTGGTGGCATCAGTTTTTACCTTGCAAATGGGTATTGTGAGTGCTGGAATTGTTGCCATTCCGATCTCGTTATCTGCCTTATTCGGAATTTGGTGTTACGTTACAATCAGGCCTCTTTGTTGTGATGATCATAAAAATTGACATGCTCAGTGCCTTTAATGAAAATAAATTTACGGGTGCATTACCACCCTATGTGATGAAACTGCATTGAATTATAAAAAACTGAAAAGTCCAGTTTTGTTTTAAATAAATTGTTAAAAATAGTTAGAGCTCAAACGGTTGCCCGCCTTCTTTTGTTTTACAACTTTCAGGACCAAGAAACAGTCTTTTCCGATATCGTGGCAAGCAGATTCAAATATTTTTCGGTTTTCTAAGAACTCAAGAATATGCAACCCGAGTGTCATTCTAAACAACAACATAACTCCAATTTATGATAAAATTTTCAAGGCTTGGCATCAAACAGGAAAGATGCTACGACGACGCAAAGTTGATGACTCCGTCGTTGAGGGCATCGATTTTTCCAAGTTTTATCACACGCGCATCGTCCTATACAGAGAATCCGTCCGGTTGTTTTGTGTCCCGTTCCACACAAATTTGTGAGTTTCTTTAGTTTCCGTTCCTCTGTGTTCGCCCCCGGGCAATTCGAACACATGAGTTTTCTATTGTCTACACTTTAAACTTCTTTCAAACATTCTCTAAGAATAAACTAAAAATCACCTTCCCTTTTGGATGCGTTCCTTGCCAGGGAACGGTACTTTGGGGTCCCATGGGATGAGACGCGGAACTGTATCGAGGAACAGGCTTACTACGTTCCATGGGATGGGACGCCGATCAGT
>KB455208.1:106888-140705 GCA_000341325.1 Panagrellus redivivus | reverse complement strand
TTAATTTCAGTTATGAGAACGAAAAACCAAATACAACTTGAAAGTGCAAATTCTATTAATGGTTTTTAACAGTTTTGATTTTAAAACTTGGGAGAAACTTTTTTTTTTCGATGAAAGATTTGATAAGATCAATCAATCAAATCGCACTTCTAACTCAGGTTAGTTTTAAAGAGAGAGTTTTTACTTGAGTAGTTTTACACATGCTTCAATTTTTCAATCTACAAAAACTGTGCATTTTGGTCCTATCATTAGTTGGCCCTTTGGACTGTTTTGAACGCGGAACAATTTTATTACTTTCAATAGAACTCATCTCAACAAAAAATCATGCGTTACATAAATATATATATTGATAACGGACATTTGTTAGGCTTTGATAATCTGTTTACCTCGTTTTCATAAAGAAAAAAACTTCCTTATCACAAAGAGAACGATTTTGGGTGTTCCGAAAGATTCACATTAGACTCACATTCATGATAATAACATCCCGTTCAACTGCATAATTCCATATTTTTAGAATGAGAATGCTTTTGATAAATTTGAGGTAAAAGCAGACACATTCAAGTGATTAACGCAAAACGTGCTAATCGCAAAGCGAGTTTGCACTTGCATAGTGTTTGATTACACGAGTATTGTCAACTTCATCCTACTTCAAGCATTGGTCGCGTTTCTGCGGGTACTTCAGGAAGAGTAACAGAACACAAAAACAATGTGTTTCACAAACATCTGGAATCGTATGATCTTGCTTACATTCTTCATCTTTGAAACCTCGGTAGCCCTCAATGCATCTGTCTGGTGACAGCCTTACTGAACAATGCATGCAGAAAGGAAAACATTCGTCTTTGCGCAACCTTCAAGTCTTGGACGTTCGGTGTATAAAAAACTGATTGACTGACGTTAGCTTTTATAGAAAGAAAAACGAGAAAAACGAGGTAAATTTTAACGTTACCGCTTGTAAACAATGAAAGCATTCTTTTTATTAGACGTTTTGTTCATTCAGTAAAACCAAACTGAGGTCTGTGTAACTAAGTATTGTTGTTGTTGATCTTTCGGTTGCCTTGACTTGAACAAACCTTAAAATTTTGTAGTCTATGTGCGATTCCGGTAGTTAGTTTTTAAGTGGGAACACTTCAAAAGCTTCTTGCTTGAGCTTCCTTTCAGCCTCACCTTCGTTGGACCAAGAGGTATGTTTGATCGATCAATATTGATAAGCTTCACACGCTTTTTTCCGAGTTATGTAAATACGGTTACACCCCTATTTGCGAAATATCCGGAATCGGCCCTTTTACCTGTATAGCCTCGCACTTTGAACCTCAAGCGGTTGCAATGCAAACAAGCTTTTTGACATGTTCCTGACGTTTCTGGGTTCTATGTATTTACAAGCAAGTTCGTTTTGCAACCACAATCGTTTTTCCGAGATGGCGACTGACATCTGTTACTGGCTAACCGTACGGGCGTACATGGCAACCCCGTCTCCAGACGACGGGTATCGATCTTCGTTTGCTTCGAACTCCTTCCGCGTTTCATGTGCTTGGTTTCGCTTATACCGAAAAGCGGTCGTATGGCATTGCCTTTACGACCGAACGACACGCTCGGGCCTCATTGTCTGGCTGCGCTTTCGTGGAGTGCCCTTTTAATTCCGACCACGGCCGACATTTAAAAATTCAAACTGTTTCAAAGTCGATGGAAAGTGATAGGGGCTTACTGGGTAGTTCTAAAACGTGAAGGAATTTATCTCCGAAATCGACTACACGTTTTGTCACTCGTATAATGTGCGCGCTTTACTGTTCCGAATAAAGTTCACGGATGATGAAGGTATGAGAATGCGGTCGCGCTTTTTTATACTATGTCGCTATCGCTGGACGGATTCGATTGTCAGTCTTTCAGGTCACTTTTCCGTGCAAAAAGATTTCTTATCACTTTGTGGCGTGATTGAACCTGGCAATGTAGGCATCCCTTCTCTTTTCTGGCTATTTGCGTTTCGGGTGATTAATGAGTTCCGCTGTTGTTCGATCGATTACGGCGCTATCCTCACGATTGACCCAGCCGGACACGATCTTCGTCAGTCGACAACTTTCACCCTTTGACCTCTTGTACTTTTTTCGCTGCAGTGCAGTTGTTAACGAAGGGAAAATGTTGCTTTTTCGGGTTTTAAAACACAAAGGTGACGACGCTTGCTGGAAACGTGTAGCCTAGTTGCGCACTTGGTCTCGCGCATCGATTCAGTCCTCATAAGCTTTATGAGTTGTAGTGGTGTGCTAACCTACAAAACCGCCCATGTGTGTTGTGGTCCTAGTTACCTGGTAACCTGTGCCGGTAAAGCCGATGGCAAGCGCGTAATAGAGGCATACCAACTCACGGCATCCATATTCTTACCCCAGTTTTCCCTCCTGTCACTCTCCAGATCTGCTATGTGTGTACAATCCTGGCGCGAAAAAAGCGAAGCACTCTCCTCGCCTAGACTGAGTTTCCCTTTTGTGTATCACTCGGTTGAGGGATAATGTACCCCTACCCCATAGTCCCTGTTTTGTGGACCCAATATGGTTCTGTTCTGCGTGCCTTTTAAACTAACCGGTCGGAACACAGACATTTCCATGATTAAGTCTACAGCAGGAGCATTCGAGTTGTGCCCTGTTAGTTGTCGTTGACCGCATAATTACACTGATAACGTAGTCTTGATAAAAACTAGCCTAATGTAGACTGTTGCACTTTCTTTATTCATTTTTTGACAATTTTTCCCATTTTAATCGTTTCCTCGCCTTTTTCTCTATTTGCATTTTTGCGGGAAGTATTATACAAAAACCCCTTAGCCTTAACCCTCATAGAATTGTGTGTTTTGAAGCCATTGAGGAAGCGCCGCCAGTTCGGCGCTCGAAAATGATTCATGATTTGATGGCGTGCTTATGCGTCAGTTCGCGGTGCAGACGGCGTGTACACGTTGCGTGTTGCATTTCATTCTCGATTTGAATTGAAGTATATATAAAATGTTGCAATTTAGGTAATTAGACAACTGCCTTGGGTCCAGGTGGCGAAACAAGATGGCGACCTACGACTACAACCCTCGATATGGCTTAGAGAACTATAGCTACGTTTTGCCGTTTGAGGCTAGCTTTGACTCAGTCAAATCGACCGTTTGGATGCAAGAGAATTGGTATCATGCATTCACCCTGTCTGCCATCTATGTTATCGTCATCTTCGGCGGCCAGAAGGTGGGTTTTTTTTTATATATTTTTGAGGTGGAAGGTCATTTGGGTTTTTCAGTTAATGGAATCTCGTAAGCCATATGCCTTGGATTGGCCTCTAGCCCTTTGGAACGCCGGATTAGCTCTCTTCTCCATCATGGGTGTTATCCGAATGACCCCTGAGATGTTCTGGTCCGTCGGATCGAATTCTTTCGTTTATTCCATCTGTACGGCATCATTCGCTCAGGGCGTTACTGGATATTGGACTGAGAAGTTTGCCATGTCGAAGGTTTGTATAACTAAGTTTTTTTAATCTAAAAGTGATTCAAATCGAATTCCTTCCAGGTCGTCGAATTCGGTGACACCGCTTTCATCGTTCTCCGCAAGCGCCCTCTCATCTTCCTTCACTGGTACCATCACATTACCGTCCTCGCCTACACCTGGCACGCATACAAGGATCACACCGCTAGCGGACGTTGGTTTATCTGGATGAACTACCTCGTCCATGCCATCATGTACTCGTACTACGCTATCCGTGCCCTTCATGTCCGTCCTCCAAAGTTCATCTCCATGATGGTCACCGTGCTCCAGATCCTCCAGATGGTCGTCGGCGTCTACATCGGAATCACCATCTACGGCATCAAATCTGCTGATCAACCCTGTCAACAAACGTGGCAGAATCTCATGTTCAGCTTCACCATCTACTTTTCCTACTTCTTGCTCTTCTGTAACTTCTTCTACCACGCTTACGTCAAATCCGATCGTTCTCAGAAGGGTGCCAAGAAGCGCGTTGCAGCTTCGAAGCCCACCGTCGAATCTGAGAAGGAGAATGTGATAGCGAACAATGAAGCTTCTACTGCGGGTCGCCGTCGTCGCGTGCGTGTTGATTGAGAAGGCAATACGGAGTCTACTTACTTTCTGAAAAACGTCCCTTCACAGTTTGTTTTTCCTCATATACTTACTCCCTACTGAAATTTGTAATGCTAATTTGTAACTCATCTGTTTGTCCATAGGCGAATTTTTTCTTGAAGTATTCGAACTCCATTCCATTGGTTTTTGCCATGGTTGACTTTGCACCCTTTCTCAATAGCTACTGTTAATTGTCTCCGTCTCCTAATTTATTAGCAAGTACAATAATTAGACAGACTAGATCATAATTACGTAATTTGTTATCCTACAAGCATTTGTCATCCCAGCAATTAACCCATTGGATTCAATAAATAATCCGCTGATATTATTTGTTTCATCGCAACTGTTCTTGTTGATTCCTTATCGTAATTTCATACCTAAAAACTGCACAGTTGAATGCATTCCAAGTTTGAAAGATATTTACCTTCAATATAAAGATTGTTGGTTGATTCATCATTGTTGAAAGAACGCTGATAACGTGCACCTTAAACATTGAGCTCTCGTTTAAGGTGGAAGTCCGCGTTGGCGGTGCGCCGCTCCACAATCAATTATTCTAGTGACGAATCGACATAGCATTCTTGTGCTCGGAAAGTCATACAAGTTCCGTTATCAATTCATCAAGGGACTTACCGCTTGCCGGCAAGTGCCATGAATTGATGTCATTGGGTTCTACTTTGGGGAGAGTATGAAATAGTTTACAAGATACACGATTTCCCAATTCAATTGAAGGACGTCCTTGTTGTTTGGTGCTCCGAGAATGCGTTTTTGAATGTTTCAATTGGCCAGGCCAAATTTGATTTCATCAAGAAGGAAAATATAAACAAAATATGACTAACGCGTTCAAATATAGATTATTGTTTGCTTGTAAGTGGGTCGTTAATGCAGGGGTTAAGAAAAGAATTCTTGATTGTTTTGGTCTTTGATAATACAATACGGTAATGGTTTGTTTTGACAACTTTTCAATGCCTTAAAACTGGAAAACAAGTAAAAGGTGTCATGGTTTATTAAAGCAAGAACGTACATACTTGATACACACAACGGCGGCTGAGAAATCTGGACAAGAATCATTGCGGCGACATTGTCGGAAGTCTGGGAATGCAATTTTCACTTACTCGCAAAAAGCAATTCAATTCAGTTACTGTGATGAGCGTTTCATCAGGCATTGGATCGGACTGTAGAAGCAGGGCCGCATTCGCTTGTATTGTGGGGCGAAGTAGAAGTTTCGCTGATCGCGACGTGGTACCAGTGGTGCTGTGGGATATTCTTCGTTGGACTTTTCGGCCGATTGTAATAATGCTGGAGCTGTCGTAACTGGCTTGGATTCGGCTACTGGCGGTGGCGAGTCGTGTCTGCGGGCGATTTCGGCAAGAAGGGCTTGAAATACGGCTTGCTTTTCATCCATGTATCTGAAAATGTCAGGAAGTAGAGAAAAAGTTTTACATTTTGAATGAGCTGCCAATCAAAACAATAACACACCGCTCATATGACGCCGGCATATAGAAAGCTTCGCTGAAGGCGATGATGCTAAACAGGGCGATCATGCATTGGATTCCGGAGAGGGCTGCCATTGTTACTGCAATTTAAAGCTTGCTTCAGATGGGTAAAATTTCTTTTATATAGTCAGTTAAAGGCAATAATTACGGTAATTGTAGTAAATAAAATGCTTGACGAACTTTGAAGATACAATACTACAAATTTTAAATAAACAGAAGTAAAATAATTCAAAAACAACAACACGCACGCCTATTAAGTACAGAACCGCCAATTTGGCCAAAGCCGGACGTAATTCCCCCTTTCTGATCACATAATTTACGTTGTCTCGACCGTGACATCCTATTTTCCATCCAAGCTTACTCACTTCCCACGAAGCCAATACGCCATCTCGGAAGTAGTAGCGATACAACCTCCCAACACGATGAAAAGTCCCCTGTCAGAGTAGTTTCGGCTTCGATGGACACGCAATTGCGATTTTTCCCTACAACAAAGGCAGTTTCGCCGCCCCCATTGCCGTCGGTGGTGAATGCCTAATACTGGAAGGCTCAAACTGCCCCTGCCGACCGAGCAAGACGACAACGAGTCTCAGTTAGCCGTTGTTATCAACGCCAAGTAAGGCTCGAAGCAGAGTGCCAAAAATCAAATGTCGTCGTCCTACACGACGATTAGGATGTCGGAAAGCAGGCAAATGAGGCCTCAATTCAATTTGCGCACTATGAAGCCACTTCTCTCATGAGACGGCTTTAACGTCATTTGAACAACAGAAAAATCAAAAAAAGCTGCGTTTATTTCTCTTGGGGAAACAAGGTCAAACGAAAACTTATGGTATCTTCTTTCATATTTAGTAACAGCAATAAAAATGGAGAACTGACAAAAATGAGGATAAGTCAAACCATGGACGGTGGATTTCGAAAAGCGAAAGAGACAAATGCCCTGAAGTGGACAAGGTAAAATCAGATGCACTTCAAAAGCAAAACAATCAACTTATAAGGCACAATAAACAACGCCAAAATAGCAAATTAATGTGGAGAATTCAAGGCAATAATTTAAATTACGCGTTAATGTTAATTGGTTTGCAAAAGAGTTGTTGCTGGAATGGGCGTTCGAAACACCCCACAGACACAATTATTGTTTTTACAAAGAAAGGTAAAGATAAGTAGAATCTGCTTCTATTCTTAACAGTATTACAAATCATTGACTAAGCACAAGCAGATACAGATATAGAACAAGATATTCACACAATAGATGCTTAGGTGATAAGAAAAAATCTGATAGAACCCTTTGAGACTAAACAAAACAGTAAAACAAACGATCACAAGCGACGGATATATCCAATAACAGTAAGTGGGCAGTGCGAGGGACTCAGAGAAGCGAGCAATTCTTCTTCTTCTGAACTTGCGGTGGACAAAGGACGGCACGGATGGCTTCGTCGAAGACCTGCTTGAGGCCAACTTGGCTCAGAGCACTGCACTCGAGGTACTTAACAGCTTTAATCTCACGAGCCATTTGAAGGCCTTGCGACGACGTTATCGGGGCCAAGCGGCGCTCACGAAGCTTGTCAACGGCTTCCCTGTCTTCCCGAAGGTCCAACTTGGTCCCTGAAACGAAATGAAGGCCATTAAACCGGGCATAAAAGGGCAAAGGTCAACAAATTAAACCGTACCGACGAGGATAATGGGCGTATTGGGGCAGTGATGCGAGACTTCTGGGTACCATTTGGCTCGGATATTTTCGAATGAGGCAGGGTTAATCAGCGAAAAACAGAGCAAGAAGCAATCTGTCTGGGGGTAACTGAGCGGTCGCAAACGGTCGTAATCCTCCTGACCAGCCGTATCCCAGAGGCCGAGGTTGATGGGACGGCCATCGACCATGACATTGGCGGAGTAGTTGTCGAAGACGGTGGGGATGTATTCGCCAGGGAAGGCATTTGTCGTGTAACTGATCAGCAGACATGTCTTACCGACGGCACCATCACCTACTACGACACACTTGATGGCCTGCATGCTGGGGATTCGAGCTGTGCTGCTGAAAAGATAACAATTAGCTTCAGGTTTACTGTATGAATCGTCAAAACTTACAGTCGTTGGAGTAATGAGGACCAGCCGCCCTGAATCAAAAAATTATAAACGTCAAACTTCGAAAACCGCAAAAAAGGTATAATCAACCAAATAAAATGGCTTTCACAACAAATCCAACAACAAAACAAAAATTAATTATTTATGTAACGAAGAAATGTACAAAGATTCTCAGTTCATAAAACGTCCACGAGACTACTCGCCATTTCAAACTACGTCGGAATAGGCAAAAGCAAAAGATAAGATACAAACACACCGCACAATGGAACTGGATGCGATGGTCAGAACAAACCGCAGTTATGAGTCATACACGAGTCGGGGGCAGAGCTTACTCAGTGATTGCAGGCAGTCCGGCAACTTCGCGACCCTTATTCATGGCGACGTTGGCAACAAACTTCTTCCGGGAGAACATCCGCGTATACGTCAAAAACACCTGAATGGTGATCACGTGTTTCTTCAATGCATCGGTCAAGTGATATATCAAATCATCCATTGTGAGATCGATAGCGTAGTTCTCGAAAATCTGGCGATGAAGCGGGGTTTTGGGTTCGATCGCGGAGTCTATGTCGTCTTGCTGGTTGTCGGGGTTGCTGGAACTGTACTTCTGGAGGCTTTCTTCGAGCTCGCGTTGCTTTTCCTGCAAATTGATGGATTAGTTTTGTCCCATTACAAAATATAAAAGTAGTAAACCTTGTAGGTAGCCAGGGTCAAGTCCAAGTCTCGCTGATCCTTTTCAGACTTCTCCATGAAAGAACGCAGTTTCTGCTGTCCGATGCGCATGTCGTTGAGGCAAATGTCCAGTCGTTGGGTGTCTTCGATGAGGCCACCTAAAAGAGAATCATAAACTCAAAAGCGGTGGGAATATGTAACAAACATACCGAGCTTTTGCTTCATTCGATTAGCAATCTTCTGTTCGATGGCAGACAACAAACTCGCGCGAATGGAAGAAGCATAGGCATGCTGAGGCGGCGGTGGTGGCGGCGCCGGCGGCATGTGAGTCGGCGGTGTCGGCATCGGAACATTGGTGTAAGCCGGGTACGGCGTCTGATATGGAGAGGCATTGATGCTCGGCGACGGGTAACCCACACTTGGCGCCGGCATGGAAAAGCCAACGCCACTGCCAATGGGGTAGGGCGGCTGATGACTTTGATCTGGATACGGCGTACGTTGTGGCGGGGTCGGACCGGATGAGCTTTTTGAGAATACGGGGCACTTGTCTTGAAATGCGAAAATGAGAACCTGAAAGATGACAATTTGAGCATGAGTCACCATTGGATAGATATTCGATTTCGTTACAATCAAAAGAAAAATATATATGCTTTACCTGTATTAAGCCAACAGTATCATGCTGTGGATAACGCCATTCGTTGAGATATGGAAGAAAGACTCGACCCGTGTGGTCAACATGCTCCGATTCACGGATCGCCATTTGCGGAGTTGGCTTAACATGGACAAAAGGTGGCGCATAGGGATGATTGTCCATCAAGTGCAATGCAACCGGAATGTGATAGCGATTTCCCTGGAAAATTATATATAAAATCCCGCTAATTTGAAACCATTTCAATTACCAACCTTATAGTTGATGGGGATAGTCCCCGTGAGCGCCAAAACATTGCGTCGAGTTTTGTCGGGGAAGGTATAAAGCTCCGGGCCGGGATTGAGATCAGTAAACTCGGACAGCGTCAACTTGACATCGGATTTAGCCTTGTCCATGAACTTCATCCGAGTCTGCACGAGCATCGAAGTCAGTTTATCGTCGGACACGACCATGGTTAGTGTACTGCAAATGAACAAAACGCTAGGTAAGTCGATGAATAAGCAAAATTGGACAACGACCGCGGGAAAACGCGCTCACGCAGGTTAACTTGGGGCTGTGTCAAAGTTCATTCATGATTGTTCGAAGTTGACTGGTCCGACAAATGATCGATATTAAAAAGGGTAGTAACTGACATGACGTGTAAACAGGACGTTCGGGAAGTAGTAAGATAATTCAGAATTCGAGAAGGGAAGGAAGGAAAGTAGCGGTCGCGTTCACACAATGATGCGAAGTCATGACGGACACAACCCCAACGACAAGAGCTTTTCGTGGTGAGAATTGATGCGGGCGCTCGCTGTCGACAGTCGTTTTTGCTGTTTGCGAAATGATGTTTCGACTGTATCGGCATGATACGTACATCCGAGACGGAGCTCGTCTTGGCCAACTATCGGCGAAAGTTGTGGTTATTGACGTTTCGACGTTGGATGCGTTGTCGACGAAATGTAGAGATGCGTCATTGTTGAACGAAACAATTAAAATGCAACATGACATGCATCATAGCATGTCATAAATACTGCTGACAGCTTTACAAATTTCGGAAAAAAGTTTCTTTAACCAATTACAACAGAAGGTCACTAATTAGGAGCGGAATGACAAGCACCCTCCAGGTGTTTCACGAATTTCCGTCTGCGCGGAATTGCGTAATCAACTGTGACATGACTCATTGAGATGGTGGACGATTAATTTTAAATGGCCCCATTTGGACCCTTTAATTGTCGCCAGTGGCGACTCATGTGAAAGGATTGCAAAATACGTTTTTGTGCTTCATTTATCAAGTCAATTGTTTCTGGATTTGCTTGATGGCTTTCGAAAGTGGGGTGCATGATGAAAGCAAATCCATTTTTGGCAAAGCCAGCTGTTTTTAAAAGGACCTAAAAAGATGAATAATTTGAATAAGCCGACCCAAAACCATTAGATGAATGAACCCATTTCCTCAAAAGGTGTTCCCCCAGGCCTCGAATTTTGCCAAAAGTCGTGTCCCTCCCTCATTTGGAGTCCAGTGGTTCCCCCTCAACGCTTGACGAGAACCGCGGACACTACTGCGCCGCCAGCGGCCCCAGCCTCGCTCTTGTTCCCTTTCGACAGCCCCAGTAGTGCGGTCGGATATTCTGTTTGTCGCATGCTCTCAAATGTACGACGTTCGATATACATCCGTCCATTTCAGGCGACCGCCAGCGGCTCAGTTTGTCGTCGAGGCCTCCAAGGCTCCTCCGTCGTCTCGGCTTAAGCTCAATCCAGGCCGCGATTCGGGTAAGGCACAATTCCTTCTTTTTTGGCGTTTCCAAACAGCTTACTCCGCTGTGCCATCTCCCCTTTCATGCGTTTCGAGGCCTAGGATGGGCTGTGCAAAGTCAAAAGTTTGTTAGTATTAGACAAAGCAAGACAGCTGCATCAACATTGACAAGCGTGAGAAGTCTGGCCGTGATCCAAAGTCACCTAGAGTGGTCAGCGCTTAAAACTAAATTGCCGTTTTTCTTTAAGTAATTTCGGTCTTGCTGTCAATTTCAATTAAGCCCGATTTCAGAGTTGACGGAGACGGGTTTTTGCGTGCGCCGATGTGACACCGTTGCAATTCAATTTAGTTTGGAATTCTCGTGCAGCGCCATTCGAATCAACCACAATGTTTCCGTGGTTGAATGCATTGACATTCCCTGAAGCAAAACGAAGACAACCATCGTTAACCCTCCGGAATCTCGATAGCCGGAAGGAGTCAATTTTATGTTCAGTGGAAGTGTTCAAGGACATACCCGGCCGACGACTGCTTTTAACCACCCCTTTACAAAAGCGCTCCACCGCCTCGATTCCATCTGCTGCTGGTAGTGGTGATCGAAAATTCAGTCCTTCGCCGGTCCCGTCGAATTCGTCAGCAAAATCGCCGCGGCCATGCTCATCCGCAGGGTCCTCGCAACCGAATTCAGCTCGCGAACCATTGTTCGCACCTCCACCGGAACCCAAGCTGTCCCGAACGTATCGCAAGGGCCTCGAGACCTCTTCTGCCATGCTTGAGATGTTTGGTGGCGGTGCTAGTACGGTGAAGTCCCAACCGGTGAAAACTGAGACTCCTGTATCGATCCACAGTGAGGCAACAAAGACGGAGGAGACGACGACGGCTACCGCTGTGACGAATCCGCCTACGATCATCACAGTACCAGTACCAAGTGCACCGAACAATGAACCTGTTAAGAATGCAAGTAGCGAGGGGAAATCGGCTTGCTTTCAGCATATTAACCACCCCGAACAGACCAAACGCTTTGGACGCATTAACACACTTGAAAGAGAATCCATACAGAAAACTGAGTGGCAAGAAGTGCCACACTCGCATCCGCCTTCGACAAGCAGTGCTTTCCAGGTTCGTGTTAGATGGCTTCACACTGGTGATTGGCACATCGGGGTGCTTGGGTTTTGCTTTGCGCTTTCTCTGCTTGATCTTGCTTTAAAAGCTTTATTTCAATGCCGTCGGTTTCTAGACTATTGAAAACCACGATGCCAAGTATGCGGAAGCGATGCAGCGTGCGAAATGGGAGACTTCAGACAGCCAGTTCAACGTAGTCGGCGGTCACTCGAATCCCTTGGCTCAACCGGGTCCTGAAAACTTTGACGAAGAAGAGGAAGCGGGATGTCCGGCGGAAGAACTACTCCGTAACCCCGCAGTTCGTCGAAGCAACAGGTTCGTTTAACTAACTCTTTTGTGTTCCCGTTTCTCGAATTTCGCAATGGGCACAAACATGTTTCTGTCACATCATTTTTACTTTTGTGGTTTGTCATACAACACTCGACTTTTTTCAGGTGCAACCGAACAGGTGGCGGCACAGCAGCATCCGAGAATGCCGAAAACGAGGCGACCGTCGATGAAGAATTCATTTCGGACGAGGTCGGACGGAAGCGGCGACTGGCTGCGCAGGATGACCTCGGTACGAAACTCATGCAATTGAGCAATCCGGGTCCGGAGCTCGCGGATGAGGATGAAGAGGCCATGAGTAAAGGCGTCGCTGAGGGTCAGACGGTCGCTATGGCCGTTGGTATCCCTGCTGACACCCTTGCCATGTGTAGTAGTGCTGCCGGCAAAGCGGACAAACCAAATGCGGACGAATCGATTGCTCCAGCCGACGGAAGGGCGGAGTTAACCGCTGTGACTGGCGACGCATTTTCGGAAAGCGCGACCACAGGCGCAAGGGAGACTCCAGTAGCGGCTAGTGGCGGTTCAGGCGGCGGTAATTATACTGTCGACAACAGCAAAGCGAACGGCACTGCTGCCAACGGCTCGGATTCTTCTTCCCGTGGTACAATAGGCGACGGCACACCTATCGGAGCAAGTATGGTCGCTCTCAACGGAAACGGTTCAGGAAATGGCTCTGACGGCGGCGCTGGAGGAGGTGGCGACAAGCCGATTTTCATCAGAGGCGGAAGTATTGTCAATGATGACTCCATGTTTGCCGCTGATATTCTCATTGAGGACGGCATCATTAAGTGAGTTTGTTTCGTAATCCAAACAAAATTTCGCAATGCAGCTGCACGCGAAGGCCTTTTAAATGCCGAAACGCAAAAAATGCATTACTGTCGGAGCCAGTTTTGCAAGCCATTCATCCAGTTGCATGACTCTCGCATGCTGGCGCAACAAAGGCATCGAGCAATAATGAGTTTTTGTTGAAATAGCATCGAGTACAATGAAAATTGCAGACAAGTGTCACCGTCACTTCTGCCCCCGGAGAATGCTGAAGTGATCGAGGCTAGCGGACAGCTCGTTCTACCCGCTGGAATTGACGTCCATACAGAATTCTCCACACCAGGATCCCTCGACGACTTTGGCAGTGGCACCAGGGCCGCACTTGCTGGTGGCACAACTACCGTAAGCTTGATAGGCAAAAGATGCATTAACTGTTTTGAAACGTGTGTCCTTTTAAGGTCATCGACGTAGTTACACCGTTGCCGGAAGAAACGTTGGTCGCGGCATTGGACAAAGCAAAAGCCCATGCCGGCCAGCGTTCCGTCTGCAATTACGCTTTCAGCGTTGTCATTGCGGTCTGGACAGACGCTGTCAAAGCTGAAATGGGCATCCTTGTCCGAGAGAAAGGCGTCAATTCGTTCATCCTCGACTTATTCTCCGATTATGATCTTTTTATCGCCTTTGAGCACGCGAAGAAGCTTGGAGCCCATGTCCGAGTACTGCCAGAAAACAGGGATTTGGCACAGCTCATGGAAAAGAAAATCCTAGCCTCAGGGGTTACCGGTCCTGAAGGTTATGGTCAATCTCGTCCGCCTCAGGTGAGTGTTATTGAGTGGGACATGACATACACCTACACCTGCACAGTAGTCTGTGCAAATATTTACTTTGCACAGCTGCATGAAAGACTATAATAGAAAAGTGAAACTTGAGGAAAAGCAATTTCGAAAACTTTTAAAAGCCATAAATACACCGTACTGTCTTTCAGCTCGAAGCCGATAAGATCCAGCATGCTGCCACACTGAGCAAATTGACCAATTGTCCGTTGTCGATCTTGTCTGTCAGCTCAGCCGAGGCTAGCCGTGCTCTTAACCAAAGCCGCCAAGATGGGTCGCTCATTAATGCCGAAATCCCCATTGGGGCAATTGTGGCCTCAAATGCGCAAACTAAACCCTTGACTAAAATCCCCATTCGGGACGGGAGTCACCACGCCAATGCAATTGTGGAACTGCTCGCTAAGTAAGACAACCACTCGAAAAATTGAAAGTAAATCGATGCAAATGAGCCCTTTTTCAGTAATCAATTGAGTGTCTGTGTCAGCGACCATTGTGTTCCGGCACCTTCGGCAGGAACAAACTTTACTCGCATGACCAAGGGCTCGACAGGTGTTGAAGAGCGTCTTATGGCATTGTGGGAAAAGGCTGTTATCAATGGCCAGCTCGATCCGATGCGCTTTGTTGCGGTTACGAGTTCGAACCCCGCCAAGACCTACAACCTGTACCCACGTAAAGGTCGAATTGCCGTCGGGGCAGATGCTGATATCGTCGTCTGGAACTTCAAATCCGGCAAGCGTCTGTCCTCGAAAACACATCTTTCAAAGGCTACGAGTTCACTCTTCGAGAATCTGAATGTCAGTGCTCAAGCATCAGCTACCATTTGCGGCGGCAAGCTTTTGTATCGAGACGGGAAGCACGTGGGAGCTATTCCTGGAAAAGGCGCCTTCCTTCGCTTACAGCCGAATTCACCCTTCCTGTTCTCTGTCGTCAGTCTACGTGACACAATCAACGCATTTAGTTTAACCTCGATCAACGTGGAGAGCACGCCGGCATCGTCCCACGCGGCCGGGCTTACGTCAGGATCCGTGACACATGCCGGCGACGATGATCGACCAATCACCGGAAGCGGTGCTCGAAACAAAAGTAAGAAAAGAAACTTTTAAGCGATTGAAATGAGGCGTATCAAATTGTTTTTTACAGATACTCAACAACACGAACAATTACCGGCCAAACGCCGAAAGCACCCGCCAGGCGGCCAAACCAGCGGCATCTTTTAATTTGACATTGTCACGCGAGATCGGCAGTTGTTCGGCGTCTGCCGTTCGCTGCTGTTCTATTTGTGTTACTCTCCTCCTTTTTCCAACATTGCAACAAAAGTGATTGATGCCTTGGACCGATCCACAGACTGAACAAAACTTCCGAGCTTGAATGCCGCTGTAAAAAACCTGATGACCTCTAGCAGTCTCTACTTTTCCGTGATTTTCATTCTGGTCATCTTTTTCGTGCCGTGATTGCTTACTTAATATCTTGACTGAGTCAAAAATAAACTTTTGCACTATTAGCGTTTCTCAGAATGCATTAGACTTTTATGGGTGCTAACATTTACCAGCCTCCCAATACAAACGATGTTTGATCTCTGTCTAGGGGACCTGATCTTGGGGTTAAGGCCAAAAAATCGACACTCCCTTTTTTGCATTTTCACGTAGCCTAATAAAAACGCCCTGGGAGACAAAGATCCAGACGCCAGGGTCGTGGGTCCCTGGGATTCCGTATAAAAGGGCCCGGCGAAGGACGGAATCCTTTCACTCGGCGGATCCGGACCCCGTACTGACTGACTGACCCCTCTCTAGGCTCCAGAAGATTCACCATGACCGAGAAGCGCCCACATCTCATCATCAAAAACGGAACCGTCGTCAACGATGACTTCATGATTAAGGCTGATGTCCTTGTCATGCACGGGAAGATTGTGTAAGTCACTTCTACCACGATTCCGAATTGTTGTAATAGGGTCCTACTTCAGTGCCGTGGACGTGAACGGTAACCTCTCCGAAAAGAGCATCGAAAACGACGAACCGTATCGCATTATCGACGCTACCGATAAGTACGTCATTCCTGGCGGCATCGATCCCCATACTCACATGCAGCTTCCATTCATGGGTCAAGTCGCTGCTGATGACTTCTTCAGCGGGACCTGTGCTGCTGTCGCTGGTGGAACCACTATGGTATGTTTGGCTGTCAAATCCACCAGATTCTCATTACATCTTTGTAGATTATTGATTTCGTCATACCCGAAAAAGACGAAAATATTATCAAAGCGTACGAAAAGTGGAGGGAGTGGGCCGATGCCAAGGTGGTCTGTGATTACGGCCTCTCCATGGCAATTACGAACTGGAACGAAGATGTTGAATTCTCAATGGGTGAAGTCGTCAAGTCAGAATACGGCATCAACTCATTCAAGTTCTTCCTGGCTTACAAGAATGTCTTCATGGTGACTGATGATCAATTCTATCGAGGAATGAAGAGATGCTCGGAACTTGGCGCTTTGGCTCGAGTTCACGCCGAAAACGGTTCCGTCATTCATGAAAAGCAGAGGGAACTGATCAAACAGGGTGTCCTCGGACCTGAGGGCCATACGCAATCGCGACCGGAAGAAGTGAGTGATTCAAGGCTGTAGAAATGTAAATTAACCTGTTTTTTACAGCTTGAAGCCGAAGCCACTCACCGAGCCTGCACTCTCGCCGAACAAGCCTTCTGCCCATTGTACGTGGTGCATGTCATGTCGAAAGGAGCAGCAAAAGTTATCGCTCGCCATCGTCAACGAGGATCTGTCGTTTTTGGCGAGCCCATTGCTGCGGCCCTCGGTGTAGATGGCTCCCATTACTACGATCCCGACTTCAATCATGCCGCTGGTTTCGTTTTGTCGCCACCATTGAGCCGCGATCCCACGACTCCAGCCGCACTGATGGACCTTCTGGCTTGCGGCCAACTTCACGTCACTGCCACTGATAACTGCACATTCAACTGCCAACAAAAGAGAATGGGTTTCAACGACTTCACCAAGATTCCGAACGGCGTCAACGGTGTCGAAGATCGCATGTCAGTCGTCTGGGAAATGGGCGTCCATTCCGGCAAGATCACGCCAATGCGCTTCGTCGCTATCACAAGGTTAGTTCATTGATACCTAAAAAGAGCCAAAACTGATTGTTTTTTATTAAAGCTCAACCGCAGCCCGCATTTTCAACTGCTATCCCCAAAAAGGCCGAATTGCCGTCGATTCCGATGCCGATATCGTCATTTGGAACCCTACCGCTTCACGAACAATTTCCGCAGACACACATCACCATGCCCATGATTTTAACATTTTTGAAGGCATGCTGGTCCACGGCGTCCCAGAAATCACTATTTCGCGCGGACGCGTGGTGTGGGAGAATAACAAGCTGGATGTTTCACCAGGGGAAGGCAACTTTGTCAAACTGTCGCCAAACTGTGATTACGTCTATCGCTCCATCAACGTTCGCAAAGCCAATTATCACCCAATGGTCGTTGATCGCAAAGAATGTGAACCCAGAAAACAAAAATCAGAGCTATCGGTAGTATCACCACCTTATGATGAAACGCCTGAAGCCCCAGAGATCTGACACGCCTAACCCTACTGTAAGGGAGGGAACTACTGACATACCCGAAGTATTATCATAATAGTCTTTAATAATATTTAAAATGCAAAAAATAAAAAAGGCGTATGGTATTTTTGTTTTCGTAATGTTTTCTACAGTGATTTTGCTTGCTTTAAAATTCGGCCCAAGGCTAAACTTTTACTATGTTATTTGATGCTTGTTGAAACTGACAATGATAGCTTTCTTCAATTGTATTCGTTAACGGAAATAAAAAAAGTTCAAATTTACGAAACTGACTTACAATACACTTCAATTTTAGCAGATAGTTCGGCTAGCCCAGTCAATCTTTCAGCTGACCGGTCATGAGATTACTGAAACGATACGCAGTAAGCTCAAGCCGATCGCTGAAACATTAACGAGCATGAACTAAACATGCACGCTATCATCATAACAGCTACGACATATAAGCAGGTTGTCCCGTTCAAATAGCTCGGTTTGTTTTCCAGCAATCAACTCCTTGACTAACTGATTACTAATTACAGTTTGTCAAAGGATAGTGATGCTGGAAAAGAAACTGGCTCAAAACCAATACAATTTAGCAAAAATGCAGCTGGAAACCGATTCCGCAAAGCATGCAATTGGACTAGCTTGGGCTATTTTTCGCGCACCGTACATGAGCTTACTGATAACAAAACCACAGTAAGCTCATGTCCGGAACTGAAAAATAGCCCAGCCGAAACCAAATACCAGGGCATCCTGCTTGCAGAGGGGAAAAAGAGCGGGCGGAAACTGATGGAAGTCGGCTGATCGGGGTAGAAGTCGGCAGATTGGAGTTGAATTGAAAGCGAACCGTCGCTGAAGCACCTCTCCCCACGGAAAGTCGAACATTGCGTATGGGAGGCGATGCTTCCAGGCGCCGAGAGTAAAACAAAGGAACTCTCTCCAGTCATGTGTCGCGAGTCCTCATAAATGCGCGCTAAATTACGAATTTGGTCGAAAAGAGAAAAGAGACGCCGTCGTTTTTTGCTCTGTTGTTGTTTTTTGCAGCGTTTTCGGCCCTTCTTTTCTCGACTACGGGTTACATTCCAAGGTAGTAATTTTGGTATTTCAAAATAATAAGCATGTTAAAAATTGATTTTGTGTTTTTACATTTCTTGGTTTTCACATTGGAAACGCGTTCGAGCGACCCAGCTGTGCAAAAACCGCACTGTCAACGCTGATCATTCTTGTATTAGCTGAAATTTTTTCATTTGGTAGTACAGTTGATAAACGACATTCTTTGTTATGTTCAGATGTTTTTCACCATATTTTGGGTTGTTTGAAGTTAAAAAAACATGCACTTAACTCGGAAAAGGCGTTGCGTCGACCCTCTTTCATTGCCGACGGCGGTGAAGGGCGCACTCATCGAGCGCCCTGTTGTTAGTCAGATTGATGGGTGAATTATTTATATCAAAAAATTCTTAGGCAAGCGTTCCGAATACATGTCTATTTGATTTTATGTTTTATCGCTAGAGGGTATATAGCTATTCTAAGTATGTTCTGTGACATCTGGGCATTCTTAGCTTTTATGATGCCCATTGGCCACCTAAAACGTTGCTCCATAAACAATACTGGAATTCAAAATAACCACATTAGTCATTTGTTATTTTTTCCAAAAGAAGTTTTCAAATTTAAAATTGCATCAATTTTTCAACAATACCCAACCTCCTCTCAAATGTCTTCCTTTGTCTTCAGTCTGTTTCTCGTTTTAACTTGAACTTTAAAAAGATTGTTCTTTGTTTTTTAGAGCTTGTCCCGTGAGATAGCAACTGCGTCTATGTCTCGAGTTCAATTTGTTCGTCATTTCTTCATTTTTGTAAGACTCGATGCAGGTCTTTGCAGTCTACCTTTGAACGTGTGAGACACACGTCAGTAAAAACGTTCGCTCTTTCGCGCTGCCACCTAGTCTATCCATCACGATCCTTTCATGATGATTTTTACTTTTGTAATAGAAGTTCTAGTTTATCGTGTCACAAATCCTTCCTATTCTGTTATATTTTATTCCTCGCCCTCGATGTGATGGGTCTGGTCTGCGTGGATGAAACATCATCACTACACTCGAGTTGGAAAAGAGTAGGCCATTTTTTGATAGAGGACGCTGACGCGTTTTAATCGAATTCCCAAGTTCAGCCAATGAATGAGAGCTATCTCTGGTGGGGCATGTTCTCATGCCTAGCAGCTTCGTTATCGATGTAAGCCGGATCGAACGGTTACTATGTATTTCCAGAACGGCCGCCCATGTATTTAAATTTGCGCGCCGGTCGGTTTCGTGCGAACAAGGATGGAATAGTCGTGTGCGTATGTGGCCCGCGGATGTGTCGCAGCGACGATTATGCGACGAACTGCCAACAGCTTGCTTTTCCTTATTTTCGCGTCGTTCCCAAAATGACCTACATTCTTCATGACGCGTCTAGCCACTTTGGCGTTTGGTCTTTCTGGTTTATATTTTATTATATTTGCTTGTTTTTAGGTAACAGCCAATATGGCCCGTGGAAAGAAAAAGGCCTCCCCGCAGACCAGAGCGGTTAACAAGGAGAAATCGCCAGGGCCATCTCCGACTGTTCATCGAACGAACAACGTTCAATTCGATCCGTCCACCACCGATAATGGCTCGGAGTAAGTTTTTCCTCTTTAAAGTTGAAAATTTATATATAAATTCGTCCATCTTTCAGCTACTACCTTCCGCCTAGCGGTAAAAAGCTCAAGCCTAGCCCCTCCGCCGGTGCCCTCCTCCATGCCGAACGTGCGGAAATCACGCTTTTAAAGTCTCCCATTACGACGATCCATTACTTTATCATGGAACTAATCTGGCTTTTCATCGACGGTCTCAGATTGTAAGCGATTTTCTATGCTTTTTATATATAAATTTACCATTTATATATAATTTCAGCCTTGCACGTCACCATGTCAGCGTTGTAGTTGCTCTTGCTAGTCTCGGTGCCTCTCTCTACCTTTATCAATTACCAGGTAGCCATCAACCCTTTGTCAAATTCGCGGAAAAGCATATACTTTGGTGGCTTTATTGGATTGGCCTCGGTGTGCTGTCATCCATAGGTCTCGGCAGTGGCTTGCATACGTTCTTGATTTATCTCGTAAGTTTACTAGTTTTTTTCATATCCGCAATCTGTGAAAATGATAAATTTTATATTCCAGGGTCCCCACATTGCTCGCGTCACGTTGGCAGCATACGAATGCAATAGTCTCAACTTCCCTGAGCCTCCGTATCCCGATGAGTAAGTTTTTTTCTCACACATTTGAATGAGGAAACTAATTTCCAATCTTGTAGTGTCACCTGTCCCGAATCGCATCTCCCTGGCGAAGCAGCTGTATCCCTCTGGGCCATCATCAGCAAAGTCCGTGTCGAATCCCTCATGTGGGGCGTTGGAACTGCCCTCGGCGAACTTCCTCCGTACTTTGTTGCTCGTAGTGCCCGTTTGAGTGGTGAAGCCCCCGACGATGAGGACTACAAGGAGTTCTTGGCTCTCCAAGCTGCGAATAATGGTGATAAGCCCAAGGATGTATCCTTCTTCGATCGCGGCAAAATCATGGTCGAAAACATCGTCAAGCGCACCGGATTCTTCGGCATCCTGCTCTTCGCGTCCATCCCGAACCCATTGTTCGATTTTGCCGGCATCACTTGCGGCCATTTCCTGATACCCTTCAGGACATTCTTCGGCGCCACCGTCATCGGTAAAGCCGTCATCAAGATGCACATCCAGATGTTCTGCGTCATCTTGGCCTTCAGCGAGCATCACATCGACAATCTTATCAGTAAGATTACCTTGATTCCGCATATTGGCCCTGTTATCCAAGGTCCATTGAAAGAATTCTTCGCGAAACAGAAGCAGAACCTTCATCGCAAACCCGGCAGTGAGGCCCATGTTGTAAGTTACCAACATATCGTTTTCAAAATTGAAAAGAAAATTACACTAAACTTTTCAGGACAAGTCAATCTTAGCCGATGTCGTCAGTTACATCGTGATCGCCATGATCTTTTTCTTCCTCCTGTCTATCGTCACCTCACTTGCTCAGGCTTACCACAAGCGCATCTCTGATGCCAAGAAGAAGAAAAATTTGTAATAAATTTACGGATGACACGTACTTATTTTATACGTGTTGTCGGATTCTTTTAAGATAATTTATATCTTTACTAAACAATTTGTGATTGTTTCAAGTTTGTTATCGTGGGGGGTTTTTTCTTGTTGTTTTTTAGTCTACTATCGCCTTTAAAGGCCTAGGATTCTAGTCATTAGCTTTTTTAAAGCAAAAAGTTAAAGAAACCCCTGCAATGCAAACTTAAGATAGTCATAGATTGTTTGGTAAAGTTAATAATATCTTTTAATAATCTGTCTAATTTTTAAGACAGGTTCGGGAATTCGCATGCCAATCCTCTCAAGTTGAATCATTGATTCAACTTTAACTTCTTAAACTAAACCTTTCCCTCGCTTAATGGATACATCTTTTTAATAATGGGCTTTCGCGCGTCAGTCCCAGTGCTTTGTATGAACATTCCTTATATGAAGATACTGGGATCATTTGTTGTTTATTAATGAAAATGTCCGTGTTTGGTCATATAAAATAAATTTAATGATGTTTCTTCCGTGTCTGTCGATGTCGAAACTTGGGTAGTTTTTTTCTTTTTCCTTTCGAAATGTGGGAAAATGGCCTTTTATTGTCAGAAAACGTCGACCGACATAGGGTAATCTTCAGAAGCGCCGAGATTAGAGTGTGTCCCTAAGCACCCAGTAAAAAATGAATTTTTTTCAGACGACGGCATATGACTATGACAAGTTGGGCATGGCGTCATCGGCGTCGTTAAATGACGATCGGATGCGACCATTACGAGCACTACACGGGCGCCGTTATAGAAGTATGTGCCGGGCGCGGTCGTCTCTAATAAGCCCCTGCGGCCATACGGTGCTCGGGCATTCTTCGTAATGAGCCGGAAAACAAACAGCAGAACGAGCATACTTCTCGCCTCAAATCCCTGTCAAAGATGAAAAAAATTTCAATAATCTTTGTAGAGACAAATAAAGCCTTGGTTGTCGGGCGGTGCCTCAGAAGTGCCACTTTGGACGTCACTGGATGGCTCCCATTGTGGTTCCATTAGTGCTTCAGAAGCGCTTGCCGTGTCCGTGGGTCGTGGAAAAGGTTGCTATTAGGGTTATTTTTTAGAAACAATAAAATGATATTTGGTTTTGGCTTTTAAGGATGTCGTGTCTCAAAGAGCAATTGAATTTTTACGTTTTTCAGACGCGTGAGTTCGGCCGGATTCGGATTTTGACCGCTTCAACATGGATCCTAACGAAGTTTTGAACCGCATTTCGAAACTTCATGCTACTGGTATGACGGATCGCATTCTAATGGTGTATTTGAAAGTCGTTTTCAGATTTGCTGCCAAAGAACCAAAATGGCTGGCAAAACACTCGGGACTTTCTCCAACAAGTAGTCGAAATCCTCTACGACTACATCAAGGAAGAGAATGAGCGCACCAGCAAGATTCTGGACTTTCATCAACCCGAGGAGATGCACGAGCTGATTGATCTGACCATCCCGGAGAAGCCGATGACCTTGCAGGAGCTGTTGGATGTAGGCCAACCTTATAAGTAACCTCACTGATGTTTAGCATGGTAACTTTCAGTCGTGCCAACAAGTCCTCAAATACAGTGTCCGCACGGGTCATCCTCGTTTCTTCAACCAAATCTCCTGCGGTCTCGACTTGGTCTCGATGGCCGGTGAATGGCTAACTGCCACGGCCAATACCAACATGTTCACCTATGAAATCTCTCCCGTTTTCATCCTGATGGAGAAGGAAGTCATCCGTCGCATGATTGACCTCATCGGTTGGGGCCCCGACCAGGGTGATGCCATTTTCACACCCGGTGGTGCTATCGCTAACATGTATGCGGTCAATGCCGCCCGTCATCAACACTATCCTCGCGTCAAGCCCCTGGGAATGTCGTCGGTCCCGACACTTTGCATATTCACCTCGGAAGACGTAAGTACAGTGTGCTTGTCTGCCCCCAAAGGCCATTCAATCGAAGCACCGAACATTTTCCGAGACAAGAAACCGGGAAAATTCGTTAACAGCTACCCCATTAACAGTTTTCAGAGCCATTATTCCATTAAAGGCGCCGCAGCTGTCCTGGGCATTGGGACCGATTGCTGTTTCAACATTCCTACTGACAACATCGGCCGAATGATTCCAGAGGCCCTAGAACAAAAGATCGTGCAATGCAAGCGCGAAGGCCTCCAGCCATTCTTTGTCTGCGCTACCGCTGGCACCACCGTTTACGGTGCCTTCGACCCCTTGCTTAAAATCGCCGACATTTGTGAGCGTCACAAGATGTGGTTCCATGTTGATGTATGTTCCCAGGCGTCCCCCAAAAAGTGGCGACTTTCCTGGTCGTTTTTTCTTCATTACATACATACGATGTGTTGTACTTTTAGGCTGCTTGGGGCGGTGGTCTGCTTCTATCGCCAGAACACCGATACAAGCTCGCCGGGATTGAACGAGCTAATTCGGTGACTTGGAACCCCCACAAATTAATGGGGGCTCTCCTACAATGCAGTGCTTGTTTCATTCGTCACGATGGACTCCTCTTCCAAACAAATCAAATGTCGGCTGACTACCTCTTCCAGCAAGACAAACCATACGATGTCAGTTACGATACCGGCGACAAGGCGATGCAATGTGGACGCCACAATGATGTGTTCAAGCTGTGGCTAATGTGGCGTTCCAAGGGCATGGAGGGTTATCGACGCCAAATCAACAACCAGATGCACTTGGCTGCCTATTTTACCGAGCGAATCAAAACAATCGAGGGCTATGAAGTTATCATTGAAAAGGTATACTGTACATCCAATATCATGCGAAGAAAACAAAAAACATGGGTGTCTTTTCAGCCGGAGTACCTCAATATCTGTTTTTGGTACGTTCCACCGAGCATCCGTCACTTGGACGAAAAGGAAAAATACGCACGTCTTGAAAAGGTTAGTTAGTTTGCTTTGTTTGAAGTGTTGCTGCATATCGTCTTAACGGAGGTGACTGAATTTCTTCAGATTGCGCCAAAGATTAAAGCAAAGATGATGGAACGAGGCACTACGATGGTCGGTTACCAGCCGGACGGACAGAAACCAAACTTCTTCCGTATGATCATTTCGAATCAAGCCACGACCCAAGCTGATCTCGACTTCTTGATCGATGAGATCGTCGAGATCGGTAAAGACTTGTAATAAGGATAATTTTCAACTTTTTTAAAGTTACACTTGTCTAACGTCTAACTAGTTTGCGCTTAAAACTTTCTAGTCAAGTTTATTTATGAGACTCACAACCACATTTACTTTAAAGCTTATTAGGCATTTATAACACTATTTATACAACTCTCTCTTCTACCTACTATAAAACCTAATGATAACGAAACATGATTATGCGATCTCATTGTAGCAGTACCGTTAAAACAACGTTTATCTATGAATGGTTAGGGAAATAAAGATGATTGCACGCGAGACTGTGTATCTAGACAAAGTGACGGAGATCAGAGACATGACCTTCGGTGAGGAATGAACACTTTACGGGGATTTGCAAACAAACACGGGCCATCATATCAGCGTAGCAAGAGCCGGAAGCTGTAAGATAGAACGACCATGAGCAAGGTCAATTGGTCGCCGGCGTTGGTTGGACCGGCTCCATTGCGGTAGACTTTTTCGGCGCCGACCCTGGCGGCCG
Source organism: Panagrellus redivivus (assembly GCA_000341325.1). Classification (NCBI taxonomy): domain Eukaryota; kingdom Metazoa; phylum Nematoda; class Chromadorea; order Rhabditida; family Panagrolaimidae; genus Panagrellus; species Panagrellus redivivus. Next base: position 115,632 of record KB455208.1, on the reverse strand, counting down.
CAAAGCGCCTTCGCTTTTTTGACTTGCAGCAGAAGCGGCTGTTTCCTGAGAAAAGCTGGATCTTTCTGAACTCCAGGAGGGTCATGTTCGTTCCATCAGGTGTTTTGACGATTTTACGAAGATGCTTTTTCTCCCAATTAGTGTAAGTCCATTCACGGATTTGCTTCTGGGCTAGGGAGCTAAGATCTGCGTAACGGCGACACCCGGAAGACGGACCCATTCCTATGATGGAGCACACGCTATCCTGCAATTTCACAAACAAATGGGTATGAGTAAGCTTTTGCAAGCGACATGATAGTCAACAAACCTCAACGCATTGACAGTTCTTTCGTGTGCGATCGAGGTTTTGGAAGGGGTCCCAGAAGCGCGTGTACCACGCTTCACAGGAGCTACCTTCACCTTGACAGGCGTGTGGATCACAGTCGCCATTTCGGATGTATTCACAGGGACCACCGAAGGGCGATAATGGAATTGGTTCAAGTGAACAGACTATCGGGAAAAGCGCAACAAGAAGAACGATGTAATGATGGAGAGAAGGTCCGGCCATGCCGGCTATGATGGACCTGAACTTGAGATTGTGACAATTGCACTCACATCGGCGGCACGCTTCACTACACGATTTTGTGTAAACGTCGAAAAAGGCTTAGGCTTAAATTTTAGTATAACTTCACGAACAGCAACTGCTATCAGAACGCAAACACCTTTGTTTCAAGGGTGCGAGTTACGCGAGCCTCGTTTGACAAAGTTGTCCTCCGGCGATCGGGCCCGAGTCCAACTAACAACAGAACGCCATGGCAGGTCAATTGGCTGGAGGGAGTGGCTCGACTCAATTGTCCACTATGCAGACTTTCGCGAGAACACCTTCTTCCATCCAGCTTGTCCTAGTATATCGGCGCTAGCTAGCTTCCACTTCACTGCTTTTATAAACGACTTGTACAAGATAGAAACAATGATTGCACGAGGAAAACAACTGCTCTTGCCAATCTCGTCCATCCAAGCACACCCTATTCTTCATCTTTTTTCTTCTTTGCTTTCTAAACGATAACGTATTCATTCCGTCCTCGGTTCACCATCAGGAAGATCGCTGCTTTTAGTGCATATAAATCGCCGTCGGCAAAGGCCATAACATCGAGCCGTGCGCAGTGTATGCTATGTGTTTCCATTCGGCATCGGAGGCCGTTTGAGTCATTCTGTCACAGGAAAGAAGGAACAAAAAAAGTTAGCCATCATCAGTTCGACGGTTCTACGAAGGGGAGGCTCCACAAGTGCGCAACTTTGAATAGTGGTGCATATTACGAGGATACCGGACGCACAGCCAAAAACAAGGCCAACTGCGCGCCCCCATCTAACCGACGGCGATACCACCCTAGTCCTTGATGTACGATAGACTTGGTCACTCTGAATTCGTCGATAAGGGAAATGATGAGAAGCTCGATCATGGTCAACACCAAGGTGGTGCATGCGAGACTGTTTAGTGTCGGCATTGTGGCGTGTGTTTTTTAGGGTGTGCTGTCCGTTCCGTCTACTTACTCGCTTTATGTTTACCTTTCCGTGGTGCCAAATATTTTCTCTCTTCCCCTCAAAATTTAAAGGCGTCGAATGTTTTGTTCCTAATTGAAGCTGTTAAATTGTCGTCGAGTGTCCGGTCCCTGCCATTTTGGCGCCATAACAAGCATTTTTTGTCGTATTTCGAAATTAGCTTTTTCGCCTTCGACCCATACCATTCTGCCATTTGAAAAAACAGCAGATGCGCATATTTTTTTACTTCGCCAAAAATCAAAGTTCAGCAGATCACAGCCAGCGGCATTAACGATCCCTCGTGGCGCACCTCTGCTCCAAACGGATACTTCAGCTCGAACTTTGATTGGGCTGGCTAGAAAGGTCGTGTCACACCCTCGAAACGCTCCTCGCGCCTCGCACGGCTTCCCTGTTAGTTGTGAAAATGACGATTTGTAATTATATCGTTAGTGTTATGCTCCTCCGTCGACGGAAATTTGTTGTTTCCGACTAGCTTTGTTGGTTTTCCATGTGTCCTCTCCGTCAACCCGAGATGATCGACCTTGCTGTCGATTTTTTTTCTGTTTCAAACAGAACAAAAAACCTGTGTGCCAAGAGGACGGGAAAAAAGAGTATGCGTGAGCGAACGTGCACGTCTCCCTCTCCACTCGACGAACTACCGCTTCTCGCATTGATCGCGCAAGTGACTTGCGGCGTTTGCTTTTGTCTGTGTGTTTCAACCTCGGCCCCAGGCGTCTTTTCATGGTTGCCACCTTTTTCACACTTACCGATTTCCTCAATCTTACAATTTCCGATCCCCTATCTAATCCATATCCGCGGGTGTTCCCCCCTCGACGGTGGTGGGTGATTAAGGCAGGGGGGAGAAGACGAAAAAAGGGAAGTATTACGCCTCTTTGTTAGCAACAACAGGCGCAACGCTATATCGCCCCGGTCGTTGCCTGCTCCTCACTGCTGCGGGCTGCGCCTGCACGCCAACCCTGTGCAATGCAGCGCAGACAGCAGACATTTCAAAAGCGCGCTCCCAGCCGTGGTATACTGTGGAAGGCCCAAGGAGCGAACCGCGGCGATTGCTACTGCGAGCTCACCCCTTTCTCACCTGTTGTGCAACTCTTGGTATCTTTTTATTTCGGCTTATTTTGTTTTTTTAATCTCCCAACCCGATCAATACATAGTTTTTATATATCCACAACCCCGCCAGAGGCAAAAAGATATAAAAAAATCGCCTCCGATCACTCACTAGTACATTTCTCCGATCATTTTACTCTTTCCATTGAACCGTTTTATATTATATATTCCTTCTAGCTTAGCCGAGTTTAACCGCCATATATATTTTATTATCCTGTATTTACGAGCTTGATCGTGTTTAACTATTTTATTACGACGCGATCATTATATATAAAATATTGACATCGCTCTGTCTTTCAGGAGCTTTGTAAAGACGCTATTTGTGCTGGTTTGGAGACTGGTATAGATGGCCGAGAGGCTTTCGTTTGCTCAGATCGTGTCTGGTAATGAGAATTCGGACGCATTCCCTGTGATACAGTCCACGGTGAATAAGTCTTCGTCTGAAACAGGTGAACACGTCAAATCGAACGTGAAATCTTTGCATTCTGCTGGTAAACCGGGTAACATGTCAAGTGTGGTGAATCAAGCGGGGAAGAAGAAGGGCCCATCGAGGGATCGCAAGTGGAAATCTAGCAACGGCAAACGGGATGAAAAACCTAACAGCAATCAAGCGGAGCCCGAGGCTCCAGTAAAGCAGACCGATGCCTCGGGAGAGGCTGCGCCGTCTGCGCCTACGGTCTCGATTCCGAGTGCGCCTGCAGTGAACCCGTGGTTCCAGAAGACTGCACAGGGTTTGTATTCCTTCGATTTCGTTGTAAATCGAAGCTAATGAGCGCAATTTCAGACAAAATCGAGAAACCAAAGGCCGCTGCCATCAACGGGCAAACGCCCACCGCTGCTGCGCCTGCTAATAAGGTGACTAATGCCAAGCCTGCCAAAGTCGTCAACGGCTCGACAGATGACTGGCCAGCCTTGCGCACCAACAGCCTCCATGACGAAGCTTACGTTTCGGGTAACGCTACTTCCGCCGAAAGTAACACGGATACGGTTAACTCTAATAACACGCAAAGCAGTGTGGTATGTTTCTTCATCAATATTTATATAACTTCCATCCTAAATTTTGATTTTTCAGCTTTCGACTATCGAACACAACAGCCCCAATGGCGCGCGAAATACGAAGGTCCCCAAGAATAATTGGAAAAAGTTGGATATCGACGTTGATTACAACCACCGTCCGGTTCGTCGCAACAAACCCCGCAAAGCTCAAGGTTCGTCCTTTTCGTCGCATCCTTTGCTCTCGACGCGTCTAATTGATATATTTTTAGCCAACGGCACTGCTGCCACCGAGGTTCCGACGGAGGAGACTGAAGGCGAGGAGCAAGATTACTGGTGAGTGATCCTCTTTAATATGAAAAACCCAAAACCATCCTTATTCTCTCCCCCCAAAGGGCATCCACAGTGCTTAAAATTCACCTCGATGCGTTTATCCGTTTCGTGTAAGGCTAAATAGCAATAGAAATGGCTTTTGGCTGCAGCCTGTTTTTTGACGTTGCGCCTGCAAGATTTTCACTGCGGCAGTCTTGGACAGCCGTACGTTTTTGAGACTAAACGTCTTGAGGACAAAATCAATAACTGTTTTTTGCCACGTTTAACACTAATTGTTTCAAAATGCTTGCTATCTTTTAAGCACATCGTTGTACGATCATTCTCCACCACCATTTTTTTGCTACAGTTATAGGGGTCGTAAATTTGGTCCATGTGGGCGCAACGTTTGGTTTTTTATTCGTCTGAAGCAAGTGTAACGCACATTTATGTTTTTTGCCTTGGTGCTACCGCGTTGGCCCTCAAGCCATGCAACGTCCTAGTTGTGTGTGTACGTGTTTTCTCTCGCTCTCTATTCCTGTGGTTGCGATGGCAGTCGCGTGTCTGCACGTTACGTTGGTGCCATTGACTAGATATTCTCCTATCCTAACAATTTTAGGATCTTTTGGGGTTTTGACGTGGGTAGATTGGGATATATTAAGCCCATTTCGTGCAAAACATAGATTTTGGGCGCGCCTAGTATGTCTTTTCGCATTATGTCCATCGACGTTAGTTTCAACATCAACATACACATGTAGTTTTTGATTTTTCCTAACCTCGCCGGTTGTCAGCGAACAAACAAGATCGATGCATTGACAAATTATTATCTACACGTGTTTTGACAAGAGTGTACTAATCGTGCTCTGCTTTCAGGTACTTTGACGATTCATCGAACGGTTACTACTATCAGCATTCCGGAAGCCAGGGTTGGAAGAAAGGCGGTCAGAACGCCCAGAATAACTTGAGTTCAAATCTCTCGTCGCCGGAACTCATGAGTCGCGTTCCTGACGAGAACAATGCGCCTATCGCGGGCAAGCCGCGTAATAACGTGAATGCTGCCGTTCCAGTTGCCAAGCCGCAGAGTAAACCGCGAAAAGTCGATGAGCCCATTGCCAATGTTGCACAAAACAACGTCACTCAGAATGCATCCACGTCACGCGGTGTCCCACCAAATAATCGTCGTGGCCGCACTGATTACGGTAATCGCAACAATCGCACCAACTCTCAATACGTCTGGAAGAATACTTCCACCACGACTGAGAATGGTCACATTGAAGCCCCCAAGAAGGAAGAGCCAGAGAAGGGTAGGTCTAAAGATCAATTCCGATTTATAAACTTTTTTATATTTGAAATCTTTTCAGTTTCTCCAATTGACAACAGTAAGCTCACTGCCGCACAGAAGCGCAACCGCGGACCGCTGCCTGATTGGGATGAAGTCGCTGAGACCAATAAGGAAGAGGTCTTTGATTACATGGAGATGATGGAACAACAATGTGCTCAGTTTTACGCCATGTCAATGACTCCCTATGAAGCACTTCCCTATGGAATGGACGCATCACTTGCCCCGAGACTCGCACCCTTTGTCGGCTTCAGACCACCATATCATTTCCCTCCGGCTCCAGCTGCTTTCATGCCGATGGCTACGGTAGCGAGGCCTTTTGTCGTTGCGCCTGTGGCTGCTGCTGCTGAACAGGGCGAAAAGTCAGGTGAAGAGGGTGTTCCTAACGCTTCTCGACCCGAGTCTGCTGATTCGTCGTTAACAGCATCGATCCCTCCGACGCCTCTTCTCTCGCCTGATCAGAATCCCCCCATCGCTGTGATGCAACCGCCGTATGTTGTCCCGCGCATGGTCGGACCCGCATTCCCGTCGCCCTTTGGTGCTCCTTCTGAACCCGCCAAGTTGAAAGATGTCGTCCGTCGCCAGGTTGAGTACTACTTCTCGACAGACAACCTCCAGAAGGACTTTTTCCTCCGTCGTCAGATGGAACCCGATGGATACCTCTGTGTTAGCATCATTGCTAGCTTCCCCCGCGTTCGATGCCTCACTCAGGATCTCAACGTTGTCATTGAGAGTTTGAAGGGCAGCGAGAACGTCGAAATTCATGAAAGCGGGTTGAAAGTGCGTCCTCGTGACAATCCTACCAAATGGCCGTTAATTGGTCCTGCCTCACCCGAGATGAACGTCCCCAAAACTGCCGATCACCCTCACCAACGCCGTATCATTACCATTGCCGATCCCACAAACTCAAAACCGATTATTGATAGCAACGAAATTGCCAAACTCACAAAATCCCGTTCTTCCGTTGACGAAACCAAATCCGATGATAGCATCTCCCCGGCGAAAACGCCCCCGGTTGAGCCTAAAGAATCTACTCCCCCTACCCCAGTTGTTGAAAAGCCGGTGCCTCAGAAAGCTCCCAAAGCCACTACCCCGGCGCCGCCCACCAAGGCTGCCTCCGTTGAAGCTGAACCCGTTGTTGAGAAAAGCAAGCCTGCTGTCGCCAAAGAAGCCGCACAGCCCGTGAAAGAGCGCAAGAAGCCTGCTCCCGTTGTTGAACAGAAGGCTCCTACTAAGCCAGCTCCCGAACCGAAAGCTTCCGCCGCGCCTGCTCCAGTATCCACACCGACCACATCCGCGCCTTCGGATGCAGCTGCTCCGGCCGGTGACGAAGAACCTGTTGATGAGTGGCTTGAGGTAAAAACCAAGCGAGGAAAGAAGACCCGTGGACACAGCAACAACGGTCCTTCTCATAAGAAGAACCAGCGTGTGCCTGAACTTGATTTCCGTTTTGACGATGAACTCAATGATGTTCCAGTTGTCCGTGAGCGACATGTTTCCCAGACTGGTGACCTCAAGGATGAAATCTCCGATGCCAACATCAATCAATTGATCATAGTTACCCCGAACCCTGCGAAGCGACAATACGATCGCACTGGTGACTTCATGAAGCGCAGCGACCGTGCCGCCCGCCTCAATGAGGAAATGGAACATGGATTGCGTCGCTATGAGGAGGAACTGTGGTGCGCTGAAGCCCGTACCGATTCGCCAGCGCCGACCAAGATTCAAACGGTCAACGAAGACGAGTTCAATGAACTCAAGAAGGCACAGAAGTCGACAAAGACTGAATCCTCTTCGGTCAGCAGTGAATCTACTTCCCCAGTCGCTACCAACTCATCTACTTCCAAGAACGAACTGACCCCGCCAACTGCCTCTGGCGCCTCGATCTGGACCCAAAAAGCGATGGAACGCGCTGCTTTGAATGCTTCCCTTGTAAGTTTGAATCATTTTTATAGTTTGCAAATGTTAATCGTTTATATTTTCAGCCGAAGAGCCCTGTCGCCAAGCGCGAGGCCAAGGAGAAGCTTCTTCCCCGTTTCTACGGCCTGAACCCCAAGGATAAGCGTGCCGTCAAGAAGGGCAACAAGGTCACCTTCGCCGAACCGATTGCCCAATCAGCCATGCCAATTGGATGGGTCCTCGGCACCGATTCCACCCCGACCAAGGATGCCCCTGTTGTTCCCAGCACCCCAAGCCTCGGAAACTTGCCGTCTAGCCATCCTTCGGTGTTGTTGTTCCAGGAGAACGGATTTGAGCCTTTCGTAAGTTTTCTAAATATATCGTCGTATCGATTGTTAACGGTCCTTTCTTCTAGGTATACTCCGAATGGCACGCCAAGTGCATCAAGCAGCGTGCTGCTGTCGGATTCGACGTCGCCGAGATGAACACGCTCTACCGTTTCTGGTCCTACTTCCTTCGCGACAACTTCAACAAGAACATGTACGCCGAATTCCGACGACTTGCCGTTGAAGATGCTGAGGCTGGGTAAGTATCATTGCAATAACATCCTTATTAGTATTTACTCTTCCTCTTTTTCAGCTGTCGCTACGGCATTGAGTCCCTCTTCCGCTTCTACAGCTACGGCCTCGACAAGCGTTTCCGTCCCCAGCTTTACAAGGATTTCCAAGAAGAAACACTCGCCGATGTCAGGCGCAAACAGTATTTCGGTCTCGACAAATTTGTTGGATACCTCAAGTTCTCCAAGATCGCCGCGCAGCTTGAAGTGCTTCCCGCGTTAGCCAAAGAGGTTGCCAAATACCGCAAATCGGAGGAGTCCAATGTGAGTCGGTCCGATACCAAATCCCGGAGAACGGCCGATTTTCAGCCCTCCGCTAAGCGCGAAGCTGAAGCTTAAATTCAAGTCATACGCGTGCGATTCATAAGCTCTCTCACCTCCCAAGTTGCCGATGACGTTTTGTCCCAATGCGTTCTTCAATTTTTACATTGTCGTCTATCTTACCGATTTCTTTTTTCCAATTCAACAATTTTTGACTTCCAATTTGTAATTCAAGCACAATCAGCTATTTTGCAGTTTCTGATCGTTTTTTGTTGTTTTCTACCTTGTTTTCTGTTACCATTTATTATCTAGCGCTCAGCAACCCGTCTGGCATCTTTTCTGGCGTTTCTTTGCTCAATATGCGCCGAAAATGACCGCATTGTGCGTCGCAAGCGATTGGCGTGTGTCACTCTGTAGCAAAAACAGCCAGTTCGGCACAGCCACGGGATATTTTTAATGCGTGTTTACGAAACGTTATCATTATCCTACTTTTTTTCTATTTGCACGTTGTTCATGCACTATTGTGCTTCTGTAGGGGTGCCGCCCATTCTTTTGTAGGCAGTAGTTGCTGTTTGTAGTATCCGCATTAGCTTTGTTGCTTCGAAATCTTACTGTTTAAGATTGTTCGTTTTTGTTTTCCATTCTTTTCGTTTGCCTTTTGGAGTTTTTAAAGTTTAAGGTTTT
>KB455208.1:76203-106812 GCA_000341325.1 Panagrellus redivivus | reverse complement strand
GTTGTAAATTTTTTGTTATTAATAACTGTGGTTTTATTTTGCCGTTTAAAATGTGGTATAAAATTGATCACAAAAATATGTTTGACTTTGGACATTGAAGCCAACTCAATCTGATGCTTTTAACCGCAACTCAAAAGATTTTCAAAAAGAGGTTATTTATTAAAACATTTTTAAAATTAAACAACACAGTAACAACGTATGGCACGAGAAAGGCCGGAGGATTATTAATTGTTAAAAAACCGCACCGAGTGTACGGTTATGCTGGGAGCGAAGTCGGGTTTCTTTCGTGGGTTGATGGCCGCTTCAACTCGACCGTTGACCTAGTTGAGCGGGAGGTTCAATGCATCGGAAGCTCTGTAAAGTTTTTACTGTAAAATAAAAGCAAAAAAAGCGTAAAAACTTACGGAGATGGCTTCCCGCATTGCATGGTTCTTCTTGGCCCCTCTATTTCAGCTCTGTGGCAGAACTGGCACGGCATTGGATTCTGCTGTTTCAATGGTCGAAGCCAACACGGCGAAACTGTAGATGTCGATGACTTCGCAGGAACATGGGAGTGGCATCTTCCAACGACCTTCTTGATGTTCGACGGCAGCGGGCGAATTGGTCGATGATGGACACGGCATGGCGGTGGTCCGACGACGGATCCTTGTAGTAGTCGCTCGGCATCGGTCGACTTCGGGGATGAAGAGTGCCAAGATTGCCATCGCCGGAGCTGCGACGAACAAGAGCATCGTCGTCCACCAGGACCTCTTGTGGTCGTAGGTACCAGAGAAGGGGTTGCGGTATCGAAACAATGACATTCTCATCCGTAATGGAGATTTCTGTGTCTTCCCCTACCCTTTTATACCCCCGTGGTGGCCGTAGATGGCTAGGTCTGACAAAAATCTGTCCTTTTCCCTTGCTATCCCACGTCGAACCCAGACTGATTGAATTCCCGGTCCCTTTCGGTGTCCACCGCTGATCCCGCGTCTACGCCGCAACTCAAAATTTGCATTCAAAATCGAATCAGATAAAAATGTTTCACGGGTTGAGTGATTGAAGTGTGAATTATCGTACATATTGAAAAAGTAAAAGCAAAGTAAACAAAATGTAAAACTTCAAATCCCAGCTCAAACTTCGAACAATTAATTTATTAAATAAAACGAAACAGAACAAAGGAAGGGGTATGGCACGAGAAAGCTGGCCGACAGGATGGGGTGGACGTTGAATTCCGACGGTGGCGAGTTCGAATTTCGTCAATACGACGCCGTCGGGTCGGTGGTGGTGCTCGTGGTAGGCCTGTAATGATGATTCTTTTGTCATTTCAACGCAAAGAGAAAAAGAAAACTCACCCTCAGACCTTTTTGCCCTTGAATTATGGGGTTGGCGGGTCTGACCACCAAAGCCACCTTCAGGCGGCCTTTTCCCAATTTGAATTCCATTCAACCCACTCTTGCGACTTGACGGCGACGTCTGTGCAACAGAAACACGGCGTTGAAATCGACTTCACCGAGTTCCGTCGAAGAGGTGATGGCACGAGGGTGCTTCGCCCAGGGTCGTTCGTCCTTCTTCTCATCGCCGAGATTCGGAGGAGTTTGACTTCGGTGACGACGATCGAAAATATCAGCATCGCCGGGAGCAGGAGCATCATGGGGACGATCAAGGCCCAGGATTTGAGGTGGTCGCCATCGCCGTCGTCGGGGAACAGGGGGTTGCGAAATCGACGTCGATTCATTGTGCCATAAGAATGAAAGATTCGGATCCTGTTTCCTGCCTTTTATACCCCCGCGGAGGCTGATGGTCCCTTTCGGTGTCTGGTGCCGACCCCTCGTCTATGCCGCAAGTCAAAATTTGCATTCGAGCAAATAAACCAATCTGGCCACCACAGCAAGTACAACTGATAACCATGACATGAGACGCTCAAATGTTCAACATCATTAAAACTAAGTCAATATGAGAAAGTTAGATTGAACCGTATAATCCTCAACGTTTTATTTGCTATCACATCAAACTAAAAATTAATTAATTTTTAAATTTTTTTAAAATATTTTGAAAGTTAAATTTCATTGAAGTTTGACAATTGATCGACAAAGATTAAAAGTGTTGTTGTCCCTATGTTAAAGATCACTCCATGAAACTGCTGCGAAACAAACAACAACCAAAAAGTATACGTCCAAAGCAGCGACACTCGATTGTATCAACAGTCGTTAAGTCCATCATAGAACTCATCGGAACTGTCTGTCCGACAAAGGGCGCTCAACATCATTTATCATATATGTTTTTGGCGTGTGATTTATATGCACGCTCTTACAAGCGCACTCAATTTGCATTTCAATACATTGCTCAAGTGAGACAAGTACCATGGTCATGACAAATGTACACTTGTAATGCTTTTCTTACAAAATTATTTGTAACCATAGCTTTCGTATTTAAATTGACACGAGCGGTTCAGATGACGTTAGTCGGCACTTTGGCGAAATAAAAACTCCAAAAATACTGTAATAGCCGCACAGCTTGCGTAATAGTACATTTTAATAGGCACTTTTCAATTGCGTATTTGTTACATTTTTGCCAAGTAAGCTTTAAACGAGAATAAACGATTGAGTTATGTCAGATGCTTATAGTCATACATGCCTGAGAAAAGACGATTTCGAGAAAGCTGCGCGGGGGAAACGCTTGTTTGACCGCCAAAAGTACCACCTGAGGACCAACATACAAGAATGTAGAATATGTAAATGAACGTAATGCCACTTACAACATTCTGATTTCTGAGCGGTATGTTTTTGGTCAGGTTGAAAAGACAAAAAGTAAAGTTCTGTTTTCGGTGTTTATAGCGGAACGTTTCGTATTAAGTATTATTATAAGTGGGGTTGAGTTTCGTGAACTGCAACTGCGTAGATATTTCATGTTTCCATTGCCCATTCCGCGATTTCGCTCATTTGCAGCACAACCGAAACAAGGCTTCATGAAGGCAGGTGTTCATACTCCTCCAGCCACCGGTTTTGCCATAGTTGTCTGCGAGTATCCTCCGTTTGATGTGACGCGAAACCCCTCCGGCTGCGCATGATTGTTTGTTTATGTGTGCATTATTTGGGACCGATCATCATAGCGTCGTTTATCATGTTTCGGAATCAGCTGACAAACGCCCATTTCAACCTTGTCCTAGACTGCGCGGGCGTGGATCTTTCAACCTTCGCGCGCCAAATCGCAACTTTTCATGTCATTTTGGGGATAAGTTTGACGCGCTCGAAACACCGTCGATTTATCTGGTACATGTGAACATCCACGATCGAAAATTTACTTATCTTTGCAGGAAAATCTATCCCTATTTGACACAATGTGTTTTTGTGTTTAGTGGTGCACGCGTTTAATGTTGTCACAAGAGTGCACTTGTTGACCCCGTGATTTCCATCTATCATTGTCGCTCAGTCAAAACTAAATCCCGAAATGTCAATCTCCATGTTTGTTCATCACCACCCTTCCCCATTCCATTACATATCGATCTAGGCATGTTATGCCATTGGTCTATGTATGCAATTCCTCATGGTCCACTGTTTGGCTTCGCTAACACACAACCAGGGCCATAAACGAATTGTTTGTGTTGACCTCTGTCCTGAAAAGTCTATGTTGTTGTTATTGCTGTGCTTTTAGTGCCATACCTACGGCGACAGGACAGGCGCCGATACGCACCAATTTGCCTTTTACTGCACAGGGGCTTCGCGATGCGATCTTTGCCGATGTATGTTTGTCTAGGTATGGTAACCATTGCGCGCTCAACTCCGATTGTATACTCAGACACCCACCACATTCGCGCGAAGCGTCGTTTTTGGCGGCAGCAATCGTCAGACTAGACATGCAAGTGTCTGCTTAAAGGTCATTTCGAATGGCTCAAGGCACTCCGCTTATTCTGATTTTGTTGAACATCTATTCCCGTGTTGAAACATCGTTGACGGTTGAGAAACCGACCGCCTCATGTTGTTTCATTTGCACACAAAGAGTAGAAAACACTTCGCAGCGGGCCTCCGTGAGGCTGCAATCGCGGAGGCATTGTTTACCACTTTTCCTACAAATCAATTTTTGACAGAATTTGTACAGTCACATGGGCTGTCAAAGGTTTCTTGCACTGCTCATCTCGCCGCTCCTGTAAATGCCTTTCAAATCTTTTAGCAGTGTTTTGATGCGTCTTTATTGTTGCTCTATTTTCGATTCGCGGTTTGTTTGTGCAACATTCGAGATCGTGATGCGCGCGCCCACGCCCACGGGCATTATGCATTTTTATGTCTGTTGGTTGTTATTATTGTTGTTTAAACTACATAGGAGTGTCATCCACGAAGCTTCCTTCTCTCTTTAACCCCGCAGCTGGGACATGCGTGATCACTGACTGTAGTTTACCCCCATTAGTCGATTACGGTAGATGGTTTTTGAAACGAAAGGCCTAAACTGCCGTTGTGGTTCCATGCCTTGCCCAGGTGTAGTTAATGTGTCACTTTAGGCAGGGTTAGGTTTTCCTTCTCGCTCATTCCCGGCGTGTCTGTTCACCGTGGATCACGCAACCTTGGGGCCTCCATCAACAAGGCTGTTAGTTGGTCGTGTTTCTCTCTCTGAACAAAAAGGCACACTTCGATGCATGTTTACATTCAGATTCGGTCTCCGAGCCTAAGTCGAGTAAACATCCGGTTAAACACTCATGGGCTTCGATGCGTCTGTGCCGATGCTGTTGTTGGTGACTGATGGCCTCTCCGGTAGTTTGCCGTGCCGAACTTGGCATGCCGTCTTGTTTATTCGGTCGGAAACGAAGTCCGTTTTTTCTCGCAGTTCGGAGGAAGCAGCAAGCGTTCACATTTGTTCACCCCTCCACCCCGACGGCGTTGGCACGACATCAAGTTTTGGCATATTTGGACAACCATTTATGTTTTTTTTTCGGAAAAAACCCTCTAGCAAGCTTTTTAGGCGTGTTGTTGTTGCGAAAAAAAATTGACGACAAAGTCAAAGTGAGCGAACGACCCAACACGTCTCCGGGACGTGGCCGTGTTGTTTGGGGCGGACAAGCCGAGAGCAGTTCGTCTTCTGGACCACGGACGAACGTGTTTTTGTTGGCCTCCCCTCATGATGCGTTCGTCATGTTTTTGTGTTTGTTGCCTGCATTTGAGTTATCCTGAGGCATAGGGTCCCGGCAGAAGACCCACAGACGACTTCACTTACTCGATCTCGAGTCCCGTGTTTAAATCACCTAATTGCTTCCTGAACTAATCTTTAATTCTAAGTGTCTAAACTATGTATGAACAGCCAGCTTATGAAGTCTCTAATATTTCCGGTTTATGACTCTGTTATTACTTAATACCACTTGTTTTCAAGAGTTTCCATCTCGTGAAACATACATAGCATTCTGAAGGGACGCTACATTCAATCTGGATACTAACATTACTCACGACGGCATCTGTGTACTCCTGTTTATCCCTATGTAATTGTTTAGCCTATGTAAGGCAATACTTGGGATTTCGCTTCGAGATGACGTTCAGCAAGCAATGGTAAACAACCGTTTTTATGCGCGTGATACTCGTGAATCCTGAGCAGTTTACTTTGTCCTTTTGGAGGCACAAACGCCTCTGCCGGAGCCTCGCTCCACGGCGGCTGTCGGCAGGCTTTCCATCGCGGTTGTTGTCTTTGTTGCCGTCGCTTTGCGTTTTTTCGATTTGTGAATGTTTTTTTGCGTTCCATTCGAATGCCTTTAAAACTTATTTTATTCTATTTTTTGAGCGAGAAGCATCCGAGAAGCGCGATTCCGCGTAAACTTGCGTGAACCGTCTTGACGGCCGAACTTCGACGCTCCATGTTTGACAGATGCTGTTCGGTGGAGGGACAATATCCTGGGCATTTTGACCGCCGCCATTATCCACACTGCATTGTAGATGAATACGGTCAGTTTTTACCGTTGGTGAATTCTCCTCCCCCTTTGCTTGCTAATCCCCAAATTCTCACGCCTTAACCCTTTTTTGCGTGTGAAGGTGTGCATTTTTGGGTTGCTGTCTGATGCCAGACTTTCCTTCTATATGCTTTTGTTGTTTCCCAGGTCGTCTGTGCCGCTTGCTACCACTAAACAAACTTTTCATGCCGCTTCTTCATCACCATTGTCCAAAAAATGGCTTCTTTCGTTTCATTATCCTTCTCATTTCCCCACATTCAGTGTCCTTTTACCGTCCTGTCTACTGGCGCTGTCTACAAGTAGGCTATACTCCGCTATTAGTGATACCGTACTACCGGCTGGTAATGTTCAGCCAGTGGTGGTGAACTCAGGGCCCTGCTGAGTCTACGTACTTTGGGGTTCGATAATTCTTTTGGACGATTTGGCGCGCCTGTCGGTGGTCCTTTTTTTGGAGGCGGTACCAGCTGACAATCAGACGGAAATGTCTAAAGGGTAGATGCACTTTTTTTCACGGGGACGTCCGCACAGAGGTCATTCAAGTAGTCTGCATCCTCCTTCCAGACAGGGCATCGGCTTCTGTTAGTTTTTTTCGTCGACAACCGAAAAATTTTCACTGGAGGCTTTCGAAAGGTTGGCCCTACTCCGACTCGACGAAATAAATGTTTTGTTTGTTTTTTTCCTCCGGACAGTAAAATCCCGAAAGAAAAGCGAAAGCTTTGTTTAGACACTGACGGTTTCTTAATTAAGATTTTTCTGTTGAAACGTTTGTGTTAAGCTTCATTTTGTGTTAGCTGTGCCTAAAGCGGTTTCATGTAGCATATATTATTTTCCACGCTCCAGATGCTTGAAACTGCTGCATGGCGTCGCTTTTTATCAGTCCGACTAAGTTGTAGTGTCTAATTTGTATATGTATCTTCAGTCTTACCCTACAAAATGAACATTTGATTCGAAGACGCTTATTAACTTTTTAAGTTTGTGTTTTTTAACACTTAACAAAAAGTAGTCTGCATAATTTAAGGGAACTTTTTTCTCAATTACACCGTACCGTATTTTTAGCAAATTGTTTCCTCTAGGATTTCCTAAAGTTGAACTTTTACTCAACTAACCTACATAAATGCATACATACATACTTTCGTCAGATTGTAGTTAGTATTATAATTGTAAGCTGAACTTTTAAAAGCTTAAGCCGCTTTTTAACCACTTTTTATCTGTCAGAAAAATAGTTGTTTTATTTACGGTAATTTGAGAAACCATTAGGTTATTTATACCTACCCCTCATGTAGCAGATATGGAAACACGCTGTTCGATATCTGCGAGGGTATATAAGACGCCAGAAAACTGTAGTTGTTTACGAACAACTCCCGTCTGACCCTCTTTTGCGCCTACCCAGTTGGTGTCACCAATTTCGCAATGTCGGACATTCGAGTGTCTTTTTCTACCTATTGTTTATAGACCGTATTTGGTAATACTGGCATGTTTCACTTTACTGACGTGTACTTCCCTCGTCCTTTTTATCTATCGAGTCGAATGCGAGATGCTAGGTTGTTGGTTAAATAGTCGTCGACTGATCTTTGTTTTAAGTCCCGGGATGCCAAAGTAATCAATTACCGTATTCCGAGATGCCCTTGACAACTCCTGACTTTGGTTTATATCGAACGACGATCCTGTCTGTCGCCCGAGGGTCGGTATCGGAAAAAAAGCTGTTAGAACTTTTTGTGCACTTTTTTTACTCGATAACACTGCCAAGAGCGAAATGTGCTATCGGACGAGCTAGACGTCGTTCTGTCGCGGCGTAGAGTACACTTCAGGGAGCAGTACGGGAAGTGCGCACGTTTACCGATGGCAATGAACGGATCGTTTGTGGAAGACTGCGTGTGTTGCGTGACAAACACAGCTGACTGGTGGGGTGCGACTCAGCCGATTGCTGGTAGTGGAGCAGCGACCCTGAAGTAGTGCTGCCGCCCAGGGTGCTCCGAGTTGGTCCGCAAAAAACATGTGACACGCCCGTTTTTTGATCCTCAGCCAGGCGACGGCGGCTGCCTTCGCCTTCTCCTGTGAGGCGAACGGAAAAGTTCATCCTCCCGAGAGTCGGATGAAATGAAGGGGTAGTTCAGACACGGAAGCGAACGTTTACATTGGGGTATGCGACAATTAGATCGTACACTGACCGTAATAGCGATAAAATGAGCATCAAATCAGTGCGATATGGACAGGAAAGAGTCAACTTTTCAGAAGTCTGCCTTGTAGGACAGAGGAGGAGCCAAATACGCCCCGGAAAAAGTTGTTTGTCCGTTCACGTGTAGCGCTACGTCAATGAAATTTTCGCGCTTGTCTGTTCGGCTTTTTGCTTGGGGTTGCAATGGCGCATTGGGGTAACTCGCTACAAAGTCGGTTAGCCCTCATTAACTCGCCTCGCTAGCTGATTTGCTTTTTGTTTGTTGTCTTTTCGCCAACCATTGTTTCCGTCAGGGGGTCAACAAGAGGGCCGCTATGCGGGAGGTGTTTTTCCCCATCTACTGAACATTGCATCCATAGCTTTCGAAAAGACACCCCTCTAAAGTCCCCCTCAAGCGCTCGGAGGTCCTTCGTCTGCCTTCACGACCATCGAGTTGTTTATGTGTGCATGTGTCGGCTGGAAAACCACTCGCTCTATTTTTGCTCGTTTGTTTGTTACTGCTTGTTGTTGAACTCGCAATTCTGAATTGTGCAAGATAGTTACAACTGCATTCTGTGAAATAAACAGTGTATCCGTTGCAGAAACCGCCACTACCCTCCGGCGAAAAAAACGTTCGGCGAACCGCCAGTGTAGCAGATCTCGCATCGTACCGTCTCAGCAGTTTTTCGCCGGCACCCACCTTCTCGTTCTCGCCTAAATCAGGTGCCACAGGAGTCAATCAGTCGTCCTACTCTTCACGTGTGATCCATCCGCCCTCGTTGCTGTCTACCGTGACCGCTGCGAGTGCCGCCCCTTCCGAAGTGGCACCTACCACACTGGTTTACTCTCAAGCGTCATCATCATCCGCGTGTACTTCTGGTAACCCCAGTCAATTTTCTGTAGGTTTTTATACACTATCCGTTCCCGTCATGGGTTTGTGTCACGGGTTATTATCATACGAAAAACTGCTGCTTGCACTTTGCTAGAGTCGCAAACGGGCTTTCTTCGCGTGGAACAACAACGAATGAACGTCTTACAGATATCTTCATCACAAGCTTCAAACACTTTGATCGAGAATCTGGCTGCTGTGGCAGCCGCCGCCGCCTCTGCCGGGGTCCCCGGTCTTCAAAATCAAGTTAACTTGAGTGCTGGCAGTCAGCCGGTCTCATCGGCAAGTATAGGTATACTGGAAAACGCCGGGTTAGCCCTAGCAGGGCATTCAGGCAACAGCTTGCCACAGGTGCATACTATAATAGCAAAATGAGTTAACACCCTCACTACGACGATGTTTTCAGTCTACCACTCTTGAGTCAATCCTGATGATGGCCATACAGGAACGGGTTGCGCAACAGATAGCTACAGCACCGATGGATCGACTTTGGAACAGCATTCTAAATATAGGCGGTTCGACGACGCCGACACCTGGCATCCCGTCACCCCTTGATCTGACGTCCCTCCAGGGAGCATCATCCGTCGGCGGTTTCAATTTAAACAGCTTGAATGCGCTTCTTAGTGCCACTCTACCTGCACCCATACCACAAACACAGTCTCCACATCCACTGTATCAACATGGTCTCTGCGTTTGGCCACAATGTAACGCACCGTGTGAATCGTACGGGATTTTTATTCAACATCTTACACAATTTCATACTCCTGAGAGGTCTTCACAACAATACAGGACACAAATTGAACTTGTCGAGTCTCTTGAACATAGGTTTGTATCTAATACTCATGCATGATGTATGAGCTTTTTCACAGCCATCCAATTACACGTGTTTTTTCAGATTGACAAAAGAAAGGGCCCGGTTAAACGCGATGAAGGCACACATGCACTTTAAGTTATCACCAGATATGGCATTGTCCTGCCAATCTGTTGGGCCTCAAACATCTAGCGATGTTTCGCCTTTGGTCTCGCCTAAACCGACGGTAACTTCACCTTCGCGCATGCTGTATCCGTGCAGTTCATCGGCATCATCGGTAACTCCAGCAAATTTGAATGAAGGGACTACCGTAACGGCTGGAATGATGCCTTCAAACATGGGTGGCGTTGATCTCAATGCGGTAAGTATGCTTTTTCACATGTGTACAGTTGACTGTTACATCGCGAAGTTCTTCTTGCAACTTCCGCGAATAAACAAATAACTTTTTCAACTACTAACTCGTTGTTGCTTTCTCTTATCTAACTTATTTGTGTTTGCGTTGGCAAGAGCCGTCGTCTTGCTTTCGCTTCAGATGTCAAAATCCGAAGTTGATAACAACACCCTTGCGCTCCTTTTTGTCAACAGCTCTACTTGGTATTACTTTTTGCCATAGACTTACTTGCGAAAAAACGCCACTATTCACATTCTCAGATAACCAGCCGTTAATTTCAATTAAAAGCGCACTTGGCACGACTTTATGTTGTGTGCTTTGACACCAGACAGTGCATATTTGCGTAGCAGACGATGCCGTCTGTGACACAGCTAAAGGGACTGACTCAAATGGCATTATTTGAGGGTACGATTTTGAAGGCCGCGTAATTTCGTTTATATTTATCATCACTGCACTTTTATGCGCCTAGCCTGCTTGCTTGCTTGGTTGTTGTCAGCCTCACGTTCTATGGTCTTTAAAAAGTTGTTGCCTTAGCGTAGGCTCATACTTATAGATCCGCTTTACGTCACATTCACCGCCGCCGTGCGCAGGCAACTGAAAGTCTTAGGCATCCCTTTCCGGACGGCGCTTCTTAAGTTTCATCAGCATAGCATCGAGATGATGGGTGCCAAGCCCTCTTTACGAACATGGTCCTCGCTCCTGTTTACTGGCTCGCTATTTTTTGTCTGCATGTCTCAATGTGTGTTGTTATTCATTTTGTTGTTTATGGTGGTCGGCCGCGGCGGGCGTCTCTCGACGCCGCTGGCCAAGGACACGTGAGGGGTCTATCCACGGGATGAAAAAAGCTCAAAATGCAGAAAAAAAATGTTGTCAACACCCAGGTTAGCCGGCGGCCGTTCAACAGTCACAACAACAAAAACTTGTTTTCAAAGGATTTTAAACAAAAATGTTAAAATTTTCCAATGCCATTCAGTAATTTTGTTTGTTGGTTACTGGTCTTTTTCTTACAAATGATGTAGCACCACCGACACAGTTCCTGGTAACGCTTCTTATATATAGACATTTATAAATAAGCCTCTAAGGACGCTAATTCTTCCTTTTGGGGGATTGGCATTATTAAAAGACTCTCGAGGGAATCAAGTTGTTTGCCTTACAACGCAAATAGAAAATAGAAACATACACATACAATTGCAAAATATGTAGTATACTGTAACTAATATGGATATCATATATCACCAAACATTCTATTTATAATTTCGGTGATGTCTGATTCTCGCCGTAATGGGTTGCTGTTGTTTGTCACCCAATTGTATTTAATCTTGCACCTGGTTGTTTAGTCTATTCTGTTTACGCTTTCAAAATGCGCATGCCTAAGTTTATTTTCAATGCCTCAAGGAAAACGCCACCAAAACAAGCGAGAGACTGAGACTCGTAGGGAAAAACAACAATGTTTTCGAGCTTCGTTTGTTTGATCGTTTTGTTTTTTATGCAAGAGTGCACGCTTGTTTTCTTGTGTAGATTGTCGTGGTTATATTATTTCCGAAAGGATAATATAAACACGACATACATATTACAATGGCTAAAATGTATCGTAGTCAAAACACAAAGGAATTATATGCATTGCGTTATGTGGTAATTGGTTATCTAACTTTACCGTAGTTAATAGGTCACTTTTTGAAGTTATTACAGCAAATACAGAATTATGAAATTACCGAAATAGCATAATTAATACAAATCCAAATTGCAGGTACATCAACACGTCGCTTCGCGCGATGCCCTTGCCGCTCTTGCAGCCGCTGCAGCCAGTTCAAATCCCGTGCCTGCACCACTTTCTAGTCAGCTGAATCCGGATGAGCCATCTTCATCTATGCTAACCCACAATGTCAGTTCGACTCCCATACCTCCACGAAAGCCAGTAACATCAAGTAGTACGAGTAATCTCGCGCTGTCTAATAATTCTCGTCGTCGCGTTAGTGACAAAGCTGTTATGCCGATCTCCGCCGATATTGAGCGCAATCGTGAATTTTACCGTAATCATGATGTAAGACCACCGTACACTTATGCCTCGTTAATACGGCAAGCTATTATGGAATCTCGAGATTGTCAATTGACACTGAACGAAATTTACCAATGGTTCACAGAGACATTTGCGTACTTTCGGAGAAATGCTGCAACATGGAAGGTTTGTTTATTTCTTTATTTCGCTTTTTCATTTACCATGCAAATAGAAAAAAGCTAATTACGGGTTCCCCCTTTCCAGAATGCCGTACGCCACAATCTTTCGTTGCATAAATGTTTCGCTCGCGTCGAGCAGAACGTAAAGGGTGCAGTTTGGACTGTCGACGACTCTGAGTTCTATAAACGACGTCCCCAACGTGCAAGTTCTGCTCGGTCAGTGAAGCCATCAACCCCAGCATCAATGGAACAAAATGTGGTCAACGCACTGGCTCAGGCGCATCACAATTTCCTTGGGTCTAAATTTGATGAACGAAGTCAATCTGTTGGTGGGATTATGATCAAAGAAGAGCCCGAAAGCTATCCGGGTTACGGTGATGGACTTGAAAGTTCCGTATCCACGCCGATCAATCGACCTTCTTCGGCTGGGCCATCAAACGTTAAACGTGAAGAAGCCTCACCTCAACTCATTGTCGATGATTCCGAAGACGATGATCGACCAAGCCTCAACGAGAATCTCGCCTCAACTGAACTCAACTCCGCAAATTGTACAGAAAAAATCTGACGTTTTTCAAAAAAATTATTTTTTTTTATTATGAAATGTATGTTGTTCAATGGCTGTTTGCTCATTGTTTTGCCAAGTTATAAATATGATAACTCTACTTGACTTGAACTGCAGTCCATGGACAGTACACTACAATGAATACAGAGAATTCCGACAAAAAGGGGCGGGCAGTTAATCGAAACATTACATATGCGCCAGGGGTAACGATTGCCATAGCAACCCATGCCAAGGTGCCGGCTTTTCACGTCAGTTCACTGTCACGTTCTCAAGGAACATTTGCCATGTCGGAAGAAGAACTTGCCAAAGATTTGGCTTCAACCCTCGGAAACACGTCCATTGTCGCGTTGCCAGATGACGATTCGGACGAGGGTGAGACAGATCAAACTTTGAAGCTAGTCGTCCTCGGCGACGGCACTACTGGTAAAACGTCGTTTTGTACCCGCTTTGCTCAAAAGAATTTCAATTCGAAATATAATCAGGTTTGTTTCAACTGTATTTGCTTTCACGATCATAACTGATAACGATTGTTCAGACCATCGGAGTCGATTTCTACTCCCGACGAATCGTGCTTAAAACTGGGGTCTCTGTGCAGCTGCAGGTGTGTTGCTTTCTTTTATTTCAAATGTTCGATCATTTCGATAACAATCATATATTTTCACATGCAGTAACAATAAAATTCCACTTAATGAGGTAATTTGCAGATATGGGACATCGGAGGACAAAGCATCTCAGCCCCGATGCTTCAAAACTACCTCTTCGGAGCACATGCCATCCTCTTCGTTTACGATGTCTCCAACTCTGAATCCTTCGAAGACGTCAATGAATGGGTGGCAAAAGTAAAGGGCATCATGAAAGAGTGTGAAAAGGTACTCTCTTACTTATCTAATATCCCCCAGGGCACATTGATGTTCATATCTTTCAGCTCCCACACTTTGCGCTCATTGGTAATAAGACGGACCTTGAGCATCGTCGATGTGTTCGGATCGAGAAGCACAACAAGTTTGCAAAGGACCTAGACATGACTGCATTTTATGTTTCCGCAAAGACCGGAGACACCGTTGATTTGTGCTTTAGGTCAGTTTTGCGCGCGTTTTGCCTAGCTTACGCTGTTAGCTGGGCTAGTTCGTAAAGAACAGTTTGTCTTTCAGGTCCATCGCTGCGTCGATAATGGGCATAATTTTGACGAAGACCGAGCTTGAGTCAGATATCAGTATTATAAAGGCGCCTGTAACGGTGACGGAAGGCGAAGATTCGGCGTCGAAACTCACCTCAGCTCCTGCACCACCACCATCCGCAGGTGCTAAGGAAGCGACCCAACAAGGTGAAGACGTCAAGCGGGTGACCGAATCGAATCGGCAGTCGTCCGTCTGTTCAATCCAGTAGCGACCCTCTGGCGTGTGTATGTTGTATTAGTATGCGGTGTGATGAATCGCCGAGCGTTTATTTTTTCCGTGCACCCATTTTGTTTCAATGTTTGCATTTCTCTCTTACATTGATATTTTGCTGTTTTCGTTTCATCACTCAATTCACCTCCGAGATAAATGAGTACTGTGAATTCGCTTTGAGAATCTGTGTGCGTTTAAAGTGTACCGCAACTTGCATTCAATCGATCTGTTCGAGGCCCCGACGGTCCTGACCACCCCAGTAGTGCGGGAGAAAACAAAGTCATGAGCAGCAAACTTTTCGGACCCCTCCATTGTGTACCTCGACAGTGTACAATAGATAAGAAAAGAGCCGTTCGCGCAAGTTCGTATTCCATCTATCCATTGCAACTTCCCATATTGGTGCGGTATCCTTAATTTGACCAAGATCCATCCATGCGCGCGGACTAACAGGATGTCTCTCCACTTATTGGCGACTGCTGCAATCAATACGAAGCGTTGGTTGCTTGTTGTTGTTCGAGCTGCCGCCACAGCCACGCTCCTCGCCACACACTGCCGACGCCGTGAACCCCCTTTTCCGCCAAACCAAGCCAGCGGCAGGCAACACCGGCAGCGCTAGAGGCCGCGACGCCAAGCCAGGACGCCTTTTTGCTCTCTTACTAAATTGCACTCTCTATGCATAGTCTTTTCAGCGCTTTCTATTGCGATTCATTCGTTTTGTTCCTGCAGAAACACAAAGAAGATCGATAACCATTGTCGATTTGACGTCGCTATTTTCCGTTTAAATGCTCCACACTTGTGATTGAAGGAAGACTAGGTTATCGACTGCTGCGCCCCGCACAATCCCTCCCGTGATGTGAGTGAGTCGCGTCACATCGCGGACCAACACAACTCAAAAGTCGCGCGTTACCGTACGCTTCCTCTTAACCGCTGGCAACGTGCCAGCGAGATGAGATAGAGCAGCATTGAACGAAGATACAAAGACGATTTGGACCCTCTGCTTTGCATGCCTACCTTCGGTGTGTTTGTTACCGCGAAGCATTAGCCATTTCTTTGGCAACTTAATGCGACCCAGCACCGCGCTGCTGTGTACGTGTCGACGCGTTTTCACGAGTTACAATTTATATATTTCTTATAGTGTTATGAAATCACGACAAACTTTTCAGTTGTGCACCATATGATGGTATCAAGATAGCTGAATCCAATTCTCAAGAACCGATTCAACGCTTTGTTGAACCTGCTTCAAAATGGTCGATGAAGCATACGTTAGCTTGTAAGTTGAACATAGAAAAAACCACGTGACTAAGTGTGTGCGCACATTGAAACGTGTTCACACATATGCATAACTAAACTACCGATATGACAAGAGAGTGCCGATCGCGGTGAACGAGTTTCAAACTAAGGTCTATCCTAAATAGTGGCTTGGACCAACAGACGGAGCATTGCTTTGCTCCGATGGGTGGAGCGTATTTTGACGATGACGCTACACTGGGGGCGGGGCACTCTGTAAACTGTGTTCTTGCTTTGATAATGTGGCTTCCTGAAATTGAGGACTGTTCCAATCACCACGCCCACTCGCTGCCATATCGGGGCGGATCTAGTTTTGCTATCGATTTGATAAGGATTAATAACATCCAACTTGTTGACAACTTGAATTATATAATATCAATTTTCAGGGATTGGTTCTACGACGAAATCAAGCATGGGCCTGACGAGTCCGGTGCCAATGAGCTCAATGTGCCATTGGGTCAGCCAGATTCGCCGCAACCAGCTGATGATGTCGTCGAACCTCCAAGGCACCAACATCATCACCAGCACACCGTCGGCCCATCGACTTCCCATGCAGCGTATAGGAGTAATCAAGAAATGGAGGCGGCGATATCTGACTATCAGCCGCCTCCGGACAACTCCCAAGCCGGCATGCAACATAGCCAACAGCAACAGCCTGAGGCTATGCAGCAGCAATCGACTCAATTCGAAACCCTGCAGACATACAACCCTAACCAGGCATCCCAACCTGCGTTATCCTACCATGAGAATTCACAGATGGACTTTGGAATGGATTTTACAATAGGCGATGCTACTGTATCAACCAATGGCGAAATGCCGATCGACTGTAATATGTCGCAGGAGTACTCAATGCAACAGGAACAGCAGTATTCGCAAAACAATGCCCAAATGGAGTGGATGCAAGTCGACCAAGCCAATCTCCAGATGTCGCAAGCCCAGGTTCAACAATCAGTGGTATTCACTTCAACTTCGCAACAGATGCTAAGGATACCAGATTCAAGCCAGCAAGGAATGCAGCCAACGTACAACTCACAACCTCAACAGATTATGAGCACGGGTCCAAATGGAAATACCATTTTAACTAATATGCAACCGGTACAACAGATTCACTCTCAGAATCTCAATCAACAGCAGCAGCAGCCTCAAGTACAACAATTTGAGATTAATGGTGGTGGTTATGTGACGCAACAAATATTTGTTGACCAACAAAGTGGACAACAACACTTTCTGCCTCAGAATTCGGATCCGAATGGAAACGGATACCAACAAACTACCATGGTGCAAGTCGTACCACAGAATGTGAGTATGATGCAACAGAATAATGAGCAGAAGTATATTCCACCTCCCCAACAACAACCACAGAGGCAGCCACCAGCCCGATCTCGAGCTAAGCCTCAGAATCGGAATAATTCGAGAAAGAAGCCTGCCCAGACTGCTCAGACGACAGAATCCTTGATCAAGGGCCCGGTTGAAATTCGGATGAATGACGATATGCAGATGAAATTGGTTGAAATGTCCAACAAATTGATGGAATTGAATCAACGGGTATGTTTATATTCAACAAAGGCAATTAATCATTTGAATTTTTATAGGAAGCGATGGGTCAGGACGTCGCTCATGAAAAAGCCGAATTGGATAAACAAATGACGGAACTTTTGAGGTAAGTAAAGCGATTAAATGAAATGAGCGACTAATGATGTGATTTTTTCAGTCCTTGCTTAAAGAGTGCGACAGCGGCGCCACCACCGGCACCTACTCCTGTGTATCAACAACCGCAACAAACATTCGTCCAGCAACAAATTCAACAGGCACCGGCACCGAAGCCTTCGCCGAAAAAGAAGCCAACCAAAGCGGAGCTTCAACGAAAACAGGCAGCCGCTAATGCTCAAAAGGCACAACCGGTTCAAACCGTTGAGATGCCGATGCAGAACGCGATCCCCGTTGACATGAACGATCCCCGGTTCCAAAACCAAAACTTCAGCACCGGTGAATGCTACTTGGTAGCTCCTAATGGACAAATGACCAAAGCTATGAGGGTAATCAACCCGGCCACGAATACGATGACCTACCAAATACAGGGCTCTGTCGATGATATGCCGATGATGATCAACAATGGTATGCTCCAACAACCTAACTTTGTCAGCGACGTACCAGCGGCAGTATCAGCTGTGGTAAATAGTTTGGAATCAAAGCCTAAGAGCAAAAAATCGCCAGTGAAAAAGGGTGGTATCCGTAAATTCGAGCCCGAAACGGAGATTGTTCCGGAGCCAGCTATCTTTTGCGTTCCTTCAACATCGTTCGAACAACCAAAAGCAGTGGTTAGGCCTCTAGTGTCTGAACTGAACCGTACAATCGTGGACAAACGGACTATAAGATGTAAAAAGTAAGTTTAAAAATTAAAAATTCAATAAATAACGCCATCAATTTTCAGAATTCGAGAATTTGTCGATCAATTCAAAAATACCCTGAAGTCGGTTGATGTAGAAAGCCCATTCAAAAACAAAGAAGACGTGATGAGCCGGTTATTGCCCTATTTCATACACATTGAGCCTAACTTTAGCGCGAAAATGATGGAAAAGGTGGACCACGAACTTCACCGGCATCGGGTTTATAACGACGCTCGGAAAGACAACATTCTGAACAAGATGAACAAAATATTCGTCAACGAGGCTATGGTAAGTGTTCACAAAACGAGACTAAATGTTTAACTGATCATTTTTCAATTTCAGCATGGCGACTCGGTGATAGATGAGACAATGTTGATGGCACTTGATTTAGAGTATGAAAAACAACAGCTCGAAATAGACAAACGACTAGCTGCCGAAGATTTGCGTAAGTTTAGACTGTCATGAATCATTAAGTGATTTACTATTGTTTATTTTGCAGAGAAATTCGTTGACAACTCGGAAGTGCTTCAATCAAACTATCCGCCGTCGCGCGAGGCCATCGACTTTGCGAGAGAACAGTTGGTCAAGCCGAAGCCCTTCAAAAGTACCGTCCGAGGGTTCTCCTATGAGCCCAGCCGATTCGACGAGGAAGCTGTTCGTGCCCGAAAAGTCGAACTCGAAGCTGAAGATCGTCGGGAAGAAGAAGCGCGCCTATCTGCGGCCATGCGACGACGCCATTCACCGCCGAAGGTTGTTCAACCGCCTCGGGGGAAGTCGCCTGATCCTATTGTTATTGCTCGCGCTGACCGACCGGAGAAGATCAAATCTATTAAGATCAAGCTGGCCGAACCTACACCGTCGCCGCCTCCACCACCACAGCCGAAGGCATCGAAACGCAGCCATTCGCATCTGTCGTCACCTCGTGAGGGGCAGCCGTCTACTTCATCGGCATCGGGTCCACCTACCAAGGTTAAGATTGCTGAACCGTCTAGTAGTCGACCGAAATCGCCAGTATTTGCTGTGCCGGAATTGCCTAGGAGACTGTTTGCCAATGCCGCAAATGCGCCACCAATTGACGCGTCGAAGAAGCCTAGCAAGATCCAAGAACCATTGCCGAAGGAGTCGCCCATGGTTGTTCAAGAAGAAGGCCGCAAGAAGCACAAGCACCGCCATGAAGATAAGCATCGCCATGAAGATCGTCAATCCCGAAAATCAAAACACTCGGAATCGCATGCCTTTGCCAGTTCGTACGAACCTCCGATGAAAACGGCGCGCTCATCATTGCCCCCAGACAATGTGGCAGTCGATGTCAGACAAAAAGACAAATCCTCGAAAGTGCCAAGAGCAGCAACTGTGGAACCTATTCAACCGAAGCCTTCGCCTCACCGCTCTCCTGCTATGCCAGTCAAACCTACCTTCACTCCGCTACCACCATCAAAGCCACCAACATCAGCCAAACCGAAGTCATCATCCAAGGATCCTCACTTCACTTCGAGCGACGAAGAAGAAGAAACATCTACCATGGTGCGCGAGAAGACGAAGATGGTGATCGAAAAGACGGATCCCATTCCGTCCTCTTCCATGGATTCCTCTGTTGCTATGACAGAAGCTGAACGCGAAGAACAACGACGACGCGAGAAGCAACAACGGAAGGAAGAGAAGAAGCGGCAGAGGAAGAAGGAGAAGAGGGAACGCCGGGAGAAGGAGATGGAACAACAAGGCGTCGAACACGGAGATGCGGACAAGGAACGGCGACACGAAGAGCGGAGGAAGGAGAAGGAGCGGCACAAGCTTGAAAAGGCTCAACGACATGCCGAAGCTGAGAAGGCCAGGCTGGAGGCCGAGAAGGCCAAGAACCAGGCTGATACTGAGAAGCGTAACGCTGAAGCTCTAAAGGCCCAAAACGAACTCGCCGCCGCCACCCTGCAAGCTCAAGCTGAAAAGGCTCAACGCAAGGCTGAAGCCGAGAAAGCTAAACGCCAAGCTGAAGCCACCGAGAAGGCCCAACGCAAGGCCGAAGCTGAGAAGGCCCAACGTCAGGCTGAGCTTGAGAAAGCCCAACGTCAAAAAGAAGTCGACAAAGCCGCACGCCACGCTCGCCGGAAGGCTGAAGCTGCTGAAAAGGCCAGACAACAAGCCGAAGCTGAGAAGGCCCAACGCCAAGCTGAAGCCGAAAAGACGAGGCGTCAAGCTGAAGCTATTGAAGCCGCTAAACGCCAAGCCGAAGCCGAAATCTTCAAAAAGCGAGCTGAAGCAGCCGAAATGGCCCGACGTCAGGCCGAAGAAGCTCAACGCCAAGCTGCCGCAACTCCATCACAGCCCGCCGTGCAGCCTATCCGGATCAAGAAGTCTACGGCCACTGTCTCGACACCTCCATCAAAGCCAGTCGAAGCCGCCACAACTTCTCAGCCACCATTGAAGTTCAAATTTCCCAAACCTCCTGTCAAGCAGGCCGAATCGAGCTACGCACCATCGACAGTCGATCGCCCTTCATCATCAAAACAAACAACAGCTGCATCCGTTCCTGGCCCATCATCACCGGAAAAACCTTCCTTCAAAATTAAATTGAACTTAGGCGGCGAATCAAAGCCTACCGTTATTCCGGTGCCGCAAAAGGAAGCACCTGCCCCAGCCCCGGCTCCTAACCCCGATGTTCCTGGTCCTTCCGGTGTTGCCCATAAGCGCAAGGAAGACATGACCCCTGAGGAGTTGCTTGAGTACAAGCGCGCCAAGAAGGAGCGTAAGCATCGTGAAAAGAAGGAGAAGGAGCGCCTGGAAGCCGAGCGGTCAAGGAAAGAACGCGAAATCGCCATGGCTGAACGATTGCAGCGGAATCAAGCTGAACAGTTGCAGAAAGATCAAGCTGAACGCGAAAAGATGGCTGCTGATCAGGCCGCCGCGGAGGAGGCCAGGAAGGCCGATGAAGCCGCACGCGAAGCACAGGAGGCCCAGGCCCAACAGCACGCCGAAGCCCAAGGTCTGGATGCCGCGCGATTGGCAAAGGAAGAGAAGAAACGTCGGAAGGAAGAAAAGCGAGCACGGAAGCAGGAGAAGGCTGCACGCAAAGAACGCGAACGGGCAGCCGCCGCCGCCGCCAACATCATTGTTGTGCCGCCATCCAACAATGCTTCAAACCCGCCATTGAAACTGAACCTCAAAAACTTTCAACAAAAGCAGCCAATGCCATCGGCATCGAACGGTGTCCCACAGGAGCCTGAACCGACGCCCTCCTCATCAACTGATCCGCCACACCAACCATCATTGAAACTGAAGATCCCGAGAATTTCGCGCGAGCCAGAACGACCAACCACGGCAGCATCAACGAGTGCGTCAACGACAACAAACGACGCGCCAAGTCCAGCGCCGCCCCACGTCCCGAAATTGAAAATCAAACTTGGCGGCCGACCGATCACCACGCCATCGACTCCTGCCCAATCAGTCGTGTCGAGACCGTCCACCGCTTGTCAGAATGCACCGCCATCGGCAGCAGCCCCCACGGAACGGCCCCGGATGGTCGGCCAACCTCCAACAGCAAGCGGGTTTTAATTTAATTTACTGATCTGTTTTGTACATCTATTTTATCTTAACCAAATCAAATTTTCATGCAAATGATAGAATAGTCTGCAAAGTCTCCATTTATAACGTCGCATTTATATATCCATAAATTTTGCTAACTTATTGTCTTGTCAAATACTCGTTAAACTGTTGCAACTGATTGGGAAACATGTCGCAACATTTTTCCTATCCGATTTGTTGATCCTAAATTCGAATTGTGTCAACTTCTCTGATTAGGTCCACATTTGCCCTAAAACCGTCGAACTTGCTGCCTTTTCCGCATTTTTCCGAGCCAGTGTCTCAAATTTTTTGACTTAGTCTGTTGTAGAATGTTCCACGAACAGGGAGGCAAAAGATTCGTTGCTATTTACCACCGGTTTTACCGTTTAAATGGGTTTTATATCTCTTGAAAAAACGTTGTTCTCACCCCTGTTTTTACATGTTGTTCTTATTTTTTCAAATTGCCATCTCCAGATTTTTATCTATAAGGATTGTTTCAACTTAACAACGCTCACTGAAATTTCTCAAAACTATACCTGTGTTATTCGATGTATTCTCGTCTTGTTTTATCTCCTATTTGTGCAAGCTAATGATCATTTGTCTCACTAACCCTGGAGAAACTCGCAAAGTTGTGACCTCGATTTTCTACTTTACTCAATGAGACCACGACTACCGATCCCAATTCTCCTTCTAAACGACCGAACTAACTGTGATGCCTTTTAATCGTTTGGGCTTTTGTTAATTTAAATAATCAAATAGATTCTGTTGTAAATTGTAAAGCCATGCATCCGACAGTGTCGGTTTGTTTAGAGATAAATCATTCCAATGAAGTTAATGAAAATATTGAGTGTATCTGGATGGCATGAAAACAGTTAGTGAACAAACTTCATTCGAGTAAAACAAAACAAAGAAAGAAAACAAAAACTATCCTAGATGTAGTTGTATGCGAGCTCCTTTTCGTCGGCCACAAACTGCAATTCGAGCTTCACGGGTTGCTTCAGCAAAATTGACAGGAACTCTTCAGCAAACCCGAACATCCAATAAATGCGACGGATGTCAAGACGGCGAGAATGTTGCAGGAAACCCGTCACGTAGACGACGTTGCCTCGACGTTTGATAACGATCTGAAATTGACAAATGAGTGAAATGAAATATAGCAAAAAAGATAAAACGACTTGGGGCACCAAAAATCACTGAATTTCCAAAAACAAACATGTTCAACAACTTTAACTCACCTCAGTGCCGTCGATCGTGATGTTCTGCGGAAAGAAACCCCGAATAAACCGACGAATGACTTCGTCCTGTGCGAGCACGATCGGCTGGGACTGACGGAAACCTTCCAGATTCTGTGAATGCCATGTGAGCCACGCTTTACGGACACCGATATGGTGGGGCTTCTGGGCCATTTCATAGGTCAACATCCTCGTGCGATCGATGGTAGCCTGAAGGTAATACAGATTTTATATATAAAAAGTTGTTTTTGAGCCAAAGTGGAAACGAACCTTGTGCTTTCCGGCCTTGTTTTTGTACATGCATGGTGTAGTTGAGATGGATCGCTGGGCAATCGTGGCGATGTTGGCCGTGGCACGGAGGGGGTTCAACATGGCCGTTGTTGAAGGTTTAACCTAAAGGATTAAGCCTAATTCGTTGAAAGCAATGCGCGAACGGAAAACGTAAAAATAAGAGTTCGCACGCAATTTCACAAGCTGAAACTTATAGAAAACATCGCTGAGCACTGGGGTGTCGTCCTGGATGGGTTATCTGGATGATTAAAGATAATTTAAAAGTAACATTAAGGATTTTAGTTAGTGAAAATTGTGTAGAACGAAAACACTTTGCAGCAAGAACTCGCAAAACCATTCAGCACACATTGCCAACAATTTGGACAGCGCCGCTGGCAATGGACCGGCAGCGGCCATCGACGACTTCGATTAGCTGCCAATTGTCCTTCCCCTCCTAAACGCCTTGTCTCTCGGCGATAGCCACATAATAATAACCATTTTAATCAACTTGAACAACCTTCTCAATGACAATATAACTTCCCTCGACAGCAGACTTGTTTTCAACCCTTGATTTCCACCGTAATTAGCTCATGTGTTCAACGCTTTCTCAATTAGTTATAGTTTTGTAGAACCTTTAATTAGATTAATTTGAACCTATTCCGACCGTCAGTGTTTTGCACAGTCATCAACTGCCCGCACCCTGCGCGGCAGGTGTGAATGGGCTTGTTGTTCAAGTCTGCCAGGTTGAGCTAATCCATTTTATATATGCATTACCTGTAAGTTCCACTACAACCATTCAACCACAATCCAGTTTCTCATATTACTTGTTAGTGCTTTTCAACCCGTTCCACTGGTGTGAAATCGTGTTTGAACACGGTTTAATCACGGCTAATCCGGATGATCCACCTTGTCGATATATCCACACACTTTCTATTGATCTGCCCCCATTCGACCGCTACTCCTTTTAACCCAAAACCAACTGGACAATGTAATATTCATTCCATTTCCATACATGCCATTGCCGTCAATCACCCGAACTTTAATCTCGCAACGTCTGAAACCCTGGAACGCTTTGAAATCCCTTTGTTCCTCGCACAATCACACCCTTCTCGCCGACAACGCCGGCCATTTCGTGAATGCCTCTAAAAACGACCAGCGCATTGGGATAAAAAACGGCTGTCGCATTAAAAAAAGAAGAATGGATGATATTAGTGACAAACGTCCAGTTGGAAGGACAATCTGCCTACACGCAATGTCGACGGATATCTCTTCGCCATTATTCACTGAAATGCTTGAGGCTGTCTTTGAGACGCCCGCCCGCATTGCTATTATATATAAATTATGTTAAGTACAATGTACTTACATTTAGTGACACGTCGTCAGCCGAATTTCCGAAACTGCATTGATTCATCGAACAATATTTATTTTTCATTTGCTTGCGATCCATGAAGTACCGTCAACTCAATGCATGTGTCTTCCTTTTTACTTTTTTACCAGAACAAACTTGTCCGATAACGCTTTTAAAGTCTTTTTTCGTCGTTTATGGTTCGAAACCTACTCCACTTTGTCTAAATAAGCCCATGCTAACGGACATAATGCCAACTGCCTTCCATACCAAATGAGTGCCACTGGGCATGCGGCACTGGAGTGCGCTTTTTTGATACTCATCGATTGTGGACCGAATAAGGCTGTGTTGTCAGCGTAAAGCTCGCTATTTTTCGTGTGTTGAAGCAAAGAGGGGATTTTTTTTAGCATACCCGTCTATGTCTTCTTTTAAAGCTCCTCCCTGAGACGTTACTAACAGCGTCCCACGGGTTGGTTGGTCTCTGTTGTCTATACCGCGCTCCCTTTTTTGTTCGTTCAGAGGTTGTGTTGCCCTACCCATGTTTGGAGCAGCCCTGACATCATTTATCAATTTGTTGTTTTTTCTCCATCCATGCTCGCTTCAAACTTGATAATTTGCCTGCATCTATTTAAAGTGGTCTAATTTTAGGTCAATGAAGACGATTCAGTAACAGTAGGATAGAATTTCACGCGTATTTTGTCGGCTTTGCCGAGATCCTGTCCCTTCGCCATAATGGACAATAGTGACCGCGCCCTCACACTACTTCACTTGCGTAAGACCTTCGGGCAGCATTTGAAAGATTGTGGCGATGTTGTCGCACATGCCGATCCCAAGGCTTTCGATCGACTTCTGCCATTGTTTAACAAGGTTTGATTCTTTGTTTTTCGACTATCGATTTAAGCCTAAGACTCATTTCCATTTCAGGTCATGCACATGTTCACGCCCGATGAGTTGCTAGTCCAGTTTAAGGAAATTGTTCCATTTTGTGGTTTCGTGAGCGATTATTTAGTGCATGAAATCCGTCGACGCGCAAACAATGAAAGCACAAAGGAAGCATCTGCCGCTATATATGGGTTTCTAAAGCCTGCCACTGCCGATGCCAAAGGCTGGGTGCTTTTGAGGGCTATTTCGTTTTTGGTTTCAAGGTAGGCTAATTAGACCAATTACTCATCCAATTATAAGTTTGCTGTTTCAGCGGATCTCAAAAGATATTTGAACAAGTCTGCAAAAGCTGCGTCCCAAGCACCCTTGTAAAAGTATTCTACCTTTTTTTTGATCTTGATGTATCCAACGGCACCGATGAGACCCAGCAATTGTTGTACGATGCCCTCGTTATGGTACGCATTTTATAAATACTTCTTTAAAAGCATATTGCATTCCATTTTTTCAGCTCATGGCAACCCTTTGCGGCTACGAATGCGTCGCCGAAGAGCTCATCTACCGAGATGATTTAGTGCTGTTATTTATCGGTTCCAGCACTACCTGTGTCCCAGAACTACTGAAATGGCGCGATGCCAACTTCACTTTCCTCTGTACCATCGTCGTGAAGGCGCTGTCACCACCTGTCATCAAGTACATCCGAGCCAAAGGCTGTGTGGGCCATTATCTACGCACCTACCGTAATCAAAATGCAGCGATCAGTGAGCGGACTACGATCATTTCCAACTTGCTTGAGTTGTTGCGTAACTCTGCGGATTCGACAAATTGCTTGATCGAAGATTTCATCAAAGACGGCGGCTTTAAGACTGTTTTGGAAACGATCGAGGCTGCCGATATCTCTCAACGAACGCGAATCTTCGAAAACGCTGTAAATCTGATCAGTGCGGGATCCGAGTTAGTATCGCTAGTGCAGCCAGCGTCTCCGCTCTCATTTTACCCTTTCAATTTCCCATACAACGAAACTCGAAATACTGGAGCTGTTCGTATCCCAGAAGCTTTCACTATTTTGGAAAAATCTTACTACGTAAGTTGAATTTTACCTTAAAAATGAAGTTTGAACTTAAATTCTTACAGGACGGTGACGATGAAACATGTAATGTTATCCTGGAGATGGTACTTAATGTATATAAGGCAGAAAAGCTGAATTATTTTATCTTGGAACGACATTTCCCCCTCTATTTGTTCGTTGAACGAATGAATGTCAAGGGCATTATTGTACAGGTACGACATTATATTTATCAGAATTTAATAATTGTTTACCTTTCAGAAAAAAGTGTTATCCCTGGTCGAATACGTGCTTCGAACTTTGGGTTTCATTCCGTGTAAGGAATTGACGGCTATTAACCTTCACTTAAAGAATGCTCTTGCCGCTAATCGTTGGGACGTCAGCTTAACTTATTTAACTTTTGTTTTTGGCATGCTATCAGTCAACATTCATATCAAGGATGCATATCGCGAGCTGTTTCACCTTGAAACTATTCTCAGTACGGTTCAATCTTCGGCTTCTGGTTCGTTTTGACTACTTTGACGACAGTTTTGAAAATAGTGTCTTTGTTTCAGCTGTCGATCGTATCATCGGTGTCCAGTACGACACCATTCAACTAGCACTTGACTTCCTCATTTCTGCCACTAAAGGAAACCCTGCCAATGCTCAGTTTGTTACGGAAAACCTCGAAATCGGCGCCATCAAGGCATTGTTATTGGCCGAAAAGAACGTCGAATACAAGAATGTCACTCTCGTCCTTATCAAGAACCTGCTTTTCCTGGCGAAAAATGAACAACTGTTTTCGTCGTTATTGCAAATTCTCTTCTCCGATCCTGGCAACATCCGTGTCAGCATGATAATACTGAAGCTATTTGTATCGGCATTGTTGGAATCACACAAGGTGCGAATCATGTTCCGACGTAGTGGCGGCTACATTTGTTTAATGACACTGTTGCTCCATCTCGAGAATAGGTTACCCTTCGCGCCACAAGGGACGCCACAGACATTTGCTGATTCAATTTCAACGGAAATTCGTCAAACACTGAGTCATATTTCACTTATCTTCCGGGTCTTTGCCGTTAGCATGCGTTATGAGCCGAGCAATGCCAAGTACGTTCAAGGCGAAGTCAAGCCAGGCATCGTCGTGTCTATTCTGCGTGCTATTGGCTGCTTCACGCAAGTCACGAAGATTCAAGCTGACGAAGCTGCGTGGGAAGAAGTCAATCTAACGCATGCCGAGGAACTGGCTTTGTGCCATAAGGCCTTTCAATTGAATGATAACGAGCTTGATGGTGATCTGAGTGTATTTGCAAAGATGCCGAGACCAATCTTCTATGCTGTCTTTCTGCTTCGACGGTTATTGAATCTGGCAATGGACACATCTGAGCGACAAAACTGCGATCTTATCTTTGCTGGCGATGAATGGCTTAGAAGCAGTGAGAATCTGGAAGGCGTTCCAGTAGTGACTTGGACACGGTCAATTCTGTCATATCCAACGATTGTTTTGTGTATCCTGCGCCTGCTGCCATCGCTTTCTGCTCGTAGTGAAACGTTCACCTCAAATGTGGAAAAAGCTGATCGAATGTGGACAGCTGTCGGACAGTTTTACATTGCTTTGGTGTTGAAAGCATTGATGCGGCAAGAAAGAAGCCAACAAATTCTCTGCGAGCACTACATGCCACGGATGGTCATGGATGTAGGTGCAGAATTGTTTAAAAAGGCATCTCACCCATTGTTGTCGCCGTTTCACTATATGCTAGAACGCCTCGCTTGTCAATCGATGCATCCGAAAGAACTTCGACGTTTTCTACGCTTGGATCAGCCGTTATGTTGCTTGAATCTGGATGACGATGGCAATGGTGGTAGTGAAGACTCCGGCGGCCCGGTGCCGATACATCGTGTGAAAGCGTTGGTTTCAATGTTGACGCCGCGAAATCATTCCCTCGTTCATCCTCCGTCGTTTGTCGAATTCGATATGGCGATTGAAGGCTTTGCCGCTATCGTAATCCCCTCCCTTGCACGAGTGTCATCAACGGCACAGTCATCCGCCGCGAGTGGATCCGGCAGCAATGGTGGCGAAAGACTGTTCCCACCCATGAACGGCATGACCTACCTAACATGGTTCTACGTGGAAGAATGGACATCAGGAACACCCGAACCGACTCCTCCCATCAGATTGTTGACCATTGTTCGCAACTTCGAAGGCACTGAAGTCAGTGGTCGTGGAAACCGTCTTGAACCCCAGAACATCGAAAACCACCTATGTTGCTTCTACGTCCATCTTTTGAGCCATGATCGATCGCTTCTGGTGTCAACCGCCGAACATTCCATGCTAGATGAACTTCGACGCGATTTCCAGAAGCCAACCAGTGGTGACTTCTGTGTGAAGATTCCGTTGTCAGAGCAATTCTTCTATGTCCGTCAATGGACGCATTTGGCTATCGTTATGACCCGCGCATTCTTAAAGCAAAGCCAGATCGATGTCTACGTGAATGGCCGATGTTTGGCGAGTCAAAAGCTGAATTACGTCATTCCGAATGTTGGAGGCGGTCAAGCGCAATACGGTGATGCTCAATCTGTTCATGGACTCATTGGCACGCCACCGTTCCTACGGAAAGCTGCCAATGTTCGCTGGCGAATGGCAAGTATGTACCTGATAGATGAGCCATTGAGCATCGAAAAGATTCGGGCGATTCATCTGTTGCAGCCGCATTACATTGGAAACTTCCAGGTTGGTTTTATATAGACCGTAGCTGGCATTAAACTGATAATTTGTAGACCCATGTTGACAATGTACCACTAATTGCCGAAGAAAAGATCAACTTCTCGCTAAATGCCGCGGCAATGACCGAAATCAATCTACAGACAATGAAGTCCATGCTCCGTAAAGCCGATTGCGAAATGTTGGCCATTCTACTCGGAATCTCGCCAAATGACAGCAGCACACCTCTCCGAGTTCTGTGGAACACATCCTTCCACGCATCTGGAGCCCCTCGATCCTTGGGTGGCAGCGTCATCGGCTACCTCAGCATGCGTACCTTCGCGCCGTGTCCTGTCAGCGCTTTGCTTGAATCTGTTGGCGGTGTTGCGCCATTACTCGGACTGATTGCAATGTGCACAGATTCCCATGGTCTCTATGCTTCCTTGAAAGTGCTTGTGTCCGCTGTCCAAACGAACGATGCAATCGTGGCTTCCATCCAACGACAAAGAGGTTATCAAACATTGGCGATGCTTCTCGAAGACAAAGCTCATCTCGTCAACTCACACATTTTGCATCTTGTCCTCCTGCTCGTCGGCACTGTTGACGTTTCAAAGGAGATCACTGTGATCCCGAACATGCAAACCTTCGAGGACCTGTTGTGTGATCTGGACATCTGGGAGAACGCTCAAGACGATGTTCGAAAGCTGTTATTTGAACATTTCTACGAGCTGGTCATCGATAATCAACGGGATAATCTGATCAAAATCCGGCATTCGTCGCTTCTGAGCAGATTGTTGATGTTGCTGTTTGAACGGCCTTCTGCCTTCGTCGTGAGGAATGATATCGTGTTCCGTCTGATCGCTGCCATTGTCCAGCCGCCAGTTGATGCCCACTCTTTGCTGAGAATCGGTCAAGCCTTGAGTGCTAATTTGTCGATCAAGCTGCCGTCTGAAATCAAGGAAGATCAGTATCCGTTCCACTTGGCCGAGCTTGAGAAAACTCTTCTGGGTCAATGCAACGGTGAAATCGATGAAGAGCTGTATGCCATCTACGTCAGAAATCGGTTGCTCAACATGTTGGCTACAATGCTCGCGCATTCCAGCGGCCAAGGCAACAATCAACTCAGTGAAGCCATCGTGACAACGCTTGGTTTTGGATGGATTCTCGCTCTTTGCGGTCCTGGGTTGCATTCTGGAACCGTTTTCCTTGGCTTGAAGATACTTGTCAACGTTACAAAGTACCCTGCACTGTTAGCCAAATTCCGTGACGGCACAGCCAATGGCGGCTGGCTAACCGATGCCGATTCTGTCATCCGTAATCGCGCTGCTGTCCTTCTCGGATTCTCAGTGTCTGCCCATGGTGGTGCCGTCGGTAGCCATGTTGATTTTAATCCGGAATTGTCCAACTGCAACGGATTCGCTGCATTAGAGCACCTTATGTACGCCCACGCAGACAAGCCATTCTGCTACTTGGCAATGTTAGCTCTTCTCTTCGGTCAGCATCAAGCTAACATCCAGCCACTCGAAGAATTCACAGTTGATCTGATCTGGTCCAACGTCTTTTCACTCAATGCCACGAGTTCGGTTTCCGATGCCATCGCAAAATGCACATTCTGCCCTGAGGCTTTGATTCCGT
>KB455208.1:53167-70053 GCA_000341325.1 Panagrellus redivivus | reverse complement strand
TTTGGATGTCAAAAAATCGGGGGTCGGCCCTCCTAAAAAACCTCGCGAATGGCCTCTTAACCTGTTTGGAAAAAAAGTGCAAACTCACTTCATCTGTGTCGCCATAGCTAGCAAGAACGAAGATAACAAACAAAATGCCAGCGGCAAAGGCGACAAATTGGACTGATCTGAAAAAGCAATGTTAGGGTTGAAAAATATATATAAAATATAACCCACTGATGTCTAAACAGCCTGCGGCACTCGTAGACCCGTCGTTTGAGGGACATCCTACTAGCGTCGCTGAGGCGTACGCGTTCTTCCAGCGAGATCTGCAACAGGGGTCGATCGGTGGGTTCCTCTGCGGATCGCTTCATGTAGGGGTCCTGTCCCGGCTAATCCGCGCGAAAAAGGGTCGACAGGTTTACACGTTACGCACGCGGATCGACTGCACGCTTTTTGGCGATGGATTTGGAGGTCAGAGCCAACGGCGGCGATACAGACTGGACGGACACGTAAGGAAGGAAGGAAGAAAAACGCGTCACCGACCCTGAGGAAAAGTGGAACCGCGCAACAAACAGCCAACGCATCACCAAAGTGTGACACTCGTTCACACCGAGACACCCGAGATCGCGATCGCCCCGGCGTCAACGGAATTAGCTGTTTCACGGCTTCAATTGGCATAATGATAACCCCAAAAAACTGTAAGCATGGCGAAACACATCAAAAATAACTGTAAATTGGACACGACAACGCCCCAGGGTCATAAAAATGTAACTAAAACGTGGATTGCGCTCAATAATTGCTATGCAGTCCGCAGTCCGGCTGTGCTAGCAACATTGTATAAACAGAACCGGCGAACGTGAAGGAAGCACGACAATGCACTTCGGAAGGGACATAGTAGCTTCGCCCTGTTGGCAAGAACGTGGCCCGCCGCCGGGTGCTATTGGCCAAGCGTGTCAATTGCCATGCATTCCCGATTCACACCACACGCACGCGTTTCAAAAAGGTGCGAAAATGCAAATCATGGTCTTTATTTACATCTGTTGGTAAGTCGGTACTGTACAAGCGTTACAAAAAACATCAAAAAAGAGTGTAATCGAAAAATTAAAACATGAGCTAATGACCACGTCTAAGAAGGAAGCTGGCCTTCAACAATTGGCTCAAAGTTTCTGGAGGGAGGTCGTGGAAGGCTTCGGACTCCAGGACTTCATCGCGGTTGGCATTCAAGTACTTGGCACAAGCTTGCTTCACATCTTCGCGCGAACACTCCCAGGCATAGTTGACGGTGGGGAAGAAGTCGTTGAATGTCATTGAAAAAGTGAGAGGCTCTTCGAAGTGCTTCTGAAAGTGAAAATTAAACGTAAAACTGAAAATCTGACATGAAAAAGGCCAACTCACCATGACAGAATCGAAGCCGTGCTCGTGGGCGTGGCGTAGGACGTCGAAATTGGTGTTGAGATCGAAACCCGATTTGAGCAAGTCGACGATTAGGGTCGGCGGAAGTTGGCCAAACTCCTCCAAAGCTTTGACTTTGTCCATGTGTTCTTTGAAAAAGGTGCCACATTCAGTCAACAAGGCATCTCTGTTGCAATCGAACGCGTAATGCACGATGAGGCAGAAGTTTTGAGTTGATAAACAGGAAAATGGAAGTCTTTCGAATTCCTCCTGAAAGGTACCCCCATTAACAGTCAATAAAAGATGCCAAACTTACGATGACAGCAGTGATGAAATACTTGACACAGAAACGGAGAATGCTGATGACGATCTCGAGCGACTGTTCCTTCAATTCATGGCCATAACAGACACCAATCGCGGCTTTGACGGTGGTGAAGTCAAACTCCAAAATCTCGATTTGGGCAATCCCAATGCTGTCATTGGAAAGTATGGCATGAAACACTGGAGAAATCAAGCTGAGGAAGCTCTTGTGGGCCTGTAAGAGAAACTACAGTATGACGAATCAAGAAAACATAATAAAACACATTACCGAAAGTCGCTCAGATCCCACCACAATCTCAATATCCATCGGAATATGGTGAAAGAGTTGAAACACACGTGGCACAGAGAGAACTGGCGCTACAATGTCGAAGTCAACATTGCATGTGATGATGATTTTGCCGCCGCGGAACAGAGGACGGAGACTTTCGTGCGAAGCGAATTGAGACCAACCGTAGCATTTTGAAGGACCGGGGAACTCACAAGTGGTGGTCTCTGAAATTCGACAAGGTCCACTACAGTACACCGTAATATGATGATAGACTCACGACTAATCGAAGAACCATCAACGGCGACCGTGTATCTTGCCTTCACAGGCTTGTTGACCCACATGAAAATGCTGACATGACCCTTGTCAGCAATTCGATTGCCAGCTGGTCTATAATCAATCCACCATTCGAGGCCATTAGAGCGAGGAGTGGCATGTTTCGGGGTCAACAGGACATCTCCAACTTTCTTCCATGAAAGATCAGCCTCGTTGAGCGTAAAAGTGATGGAATCGTTGACCACCGTCTGAAAAAAATGGGTTTACATAAGAGGGTCACAAATTCGATTTGAACCTACCGTCAACATTGATTACAAACAGCGGCCGCGGGAACAAAAGATGCAAACGGTTGGCCTGAAAATTGACTTTGAACCAAAAGCACTCGTTATCACGCAGGGAATATAGTTGTCAAGGTCACGATGGCACAAAATCCGAAAACGAGGATAAAAATACATAAAAACCCACAGAAGAAAGCATCCAAAAAACGTGATGATTGCCAGTTCAAACCCCACGCATCGAACGCGCTCACGTAACTCTCTTTTTCGTTTCGAGAGTTCCAAATGCGCACGCGGTTGGCAGTAACTTGTGTTTCTAGTTTGATCTTTTTGCTGTTTTGCAA
Organism: Panagrellus redivivus; assembly: GCA_000341325.1. NCBI lineage: Eukaryota > Metazoa > Nematoda > Chromadorea > Rhabditida > Panagrolaimidae > Panagrellus > Panagrellus redivivus. The sequence goes on along the minus strand of KB455208.1, from coordinate 67,198 downwards.
CAATACCGAGCCTATCTCCAATTACTTTTATTCATTCTCATTTCATCGTTAATTAAAAGTCGTAATTAACATTAACACAAACTACGACTTTTTTTACAATTCAGCTGCAAGTATCCGCCAATGTTAGAACTGTTGCACAAATCCAACAACGCCAACGTTTTTTAACCGCATCACAGTTTTCATATATTAAATATTTTGTAACTGTATGGCGATACTGTACAAACAGAAATCTTGCGTTTTATGAAAAAAAACTTATAACAGTGTTAACATAAAACATTAATTATGTTTCAACGTGTATCCAAGTTTAGAAACTCCGTGTGTAACTTTCTCTGAAAGATCGTAGTATTCTTTCAACTCCAAAATCTCATCTCTGTTCTTGTTCAAAAATTCGGCGCATGCTTTCATCAAGTCTTCCCGCGAGCATTCCCAAGCATAGTCGACCGTAGAACAGAAGTCTTTAAGCTTCAGCGATTTGATCAAAGGTTGTTCCAAGTGTTCCTAAACCGTAATAAGTAAATGATACTTTTTCAAACACGAAATTACCATAACACTATTTATACCAGTCTTGTTTGCATGACGGAGAACATCATAGTTCGTTTTTAAGTCAAAAGCAGTTTTTAGCAACTTCACTATTAGCAGGACTGGAAGTGTGCTAAATTTATTATTTTCGTTGATCACCTTGTGATGGATTTTGTAAAATTTGGAGCACTCAGATTCCAACTCCTTTTTCGAGCAGTCATACGCATAGAGAACGATGGTACAGAAGTTTTCGGTCGACAAATTCAACTTTGGAATTTGGTCAAGCTTGTTCTGTAAATAATGGTAAAATATACTTTGGATAATTTAACATACTCACCACAACACCTTTGATGTCGTATTTGTCAGCAAAGCGAAGAATACCAATAACCGTATCAACCGACGGATCTTCAAGCGGCCGCCCGTAACAAAAATTGATAGCAGTTTTGACGGTGTCGAAGTCGAAGTCGGTAATCAGATTTTCTCCTGATCGTGCTTCACTGGTATCATGCAAAAACATGGCATTGAAAACCGGTGAAATAAGTGAAAGATATCTCTTGTGTACCTGTAAGAGTATCGTACATTTTAATATCGACTTCGGTAGACCTTACTGGCAATCGATCGGTTCCCACCGCAAGCTCGAAATCAGTGGCTATATGAGCACATAAATCGAACAAGTTTGGCGTCAGAAGCGAAGTTAACGGCACAATAATATCAAACTCTACACTACATGTGATATCAAGGTAACTGGTTTTAAAAAAAGGCAGAAGTTCTTGGTGAGGTAGTTTTAAGAGCTGCACCCAGGCGGCATTATTCGTTATCTTATAAGCCGACCCTAAACACAAACATCAGCAAGCTATGGTTTAAAAAAATTTAAAAACTATTACACTGTTTGGCACAATGTCCGATACCAACAGTCATTTTTGTCTCAGCTACTTCTTCCGCCTCCAGGTAAATATACAAACAAGCTTCGCCATCGATTCTGCCTGCGGGAAACCACATGATTTTCCACTTTAGCTTACCAGAACACGGAATACATCGGTCTAACGTTACAAAATGTTCGTTTGGTTTTTTGCCTGTCAAATGAACTTCAAAAAGTTTGAAAGTAACAGCATCTTTAACAGTCAGAGTGGTTTTCATCTAAAAAAGATAAACGGAGGAATTGTAATTAAAACGCATGCCAAAAATTACAAAAGTAAAATAAGAGTAGCTAATCGACGAAACAAATCAAGAAATAAGCTCAGCGGTAGGGCTGACGAAGACTTCTTATCAGTTGGTTACTATACAACCCACCCAGTTTGGAAAAATTATCAATAGCAACGTGAAGTGTGCGATTTGCTTTAATGTACTGATAAAACCAACAAAAAATTCTAACTTTGCTCATGCCGCGGCCGTCAGCACTATCTTGGCTAATCTGACTCCATTTTTTCACAACCTTGCGTTGAATATTCGCTTTTGGTAACATTTATTTCAGCTCTGAGTACTTCGTGGAGTGTTCACTTAATGAGTGTTTTATCCATTAACACAAACTACAACTCTTTTTACAATTCTGCTGCAAGTATCCGCCATTGTTGGGGCTGTTGCACAAATCCAACAACGCCCACGCTCCACAATACACGTTCTTGTCCTCACATTGGGGAACACAGTACATTTTGGTGACGAGTTCAATGTCTCGAGCGCTGAGACCGTTTCGTTGACCCATAAGAGCATTGTTCTTTGCCGGATCCACCTTGGCAGTCATAGATGGCTTTGTTGGAAACTGGCTCGCGATGAATTGGTTATAGTGCATGATGGAGCCGTAATCATACTTCACACCATAGCTGGTAAACTGTTTCGAGTCAGCAATGGCGAAAAAGTCGTAGTTTTGGGGGTTTACATTGGCCCAGTTGATAGTGATGAACTGATCACGATCGCCGCGGAGCTGTTCGTGGTTGAGGCCGAGGGCGTGAAGAGTTTCGTGAATGGCGACACCAGTAGGCTGAATTTTTAAACATTTAAAGTCGATTTTAAAGTTGTTTGACTCACATTGCCACAACCAAACGTCAGATAAATCGTGTTTACAGGCTCAACCCGGCCAATGTAAGACAGTCCACAAACCGTGGAAGAAGCAGTTTTAACGTAGTAAATATGCGAATTGGAAGGTTTTGTTGTCTCAAACTTGAATCGAACACATGTTTTGGTTTCGATTTCCTGGATGGCAGCACGCACTGCACCCTTGTCTTGTTCATCTGAAAGTGTTTTTGTTGTTTTATAATGTTATCAGTTAGAAAAGCCTCACTTAATGTTTGATCAAACATGTATTGGATGGGTCGGTCGTTCGGCCAACGCTGTGTCGGCGTCGTTTCCAAAAATAGAGCGGAACGGCCACGTCGAGTGCCCCGTCCCGTTGGGGCAGCCCCGGGTACGGTAGGAACTTCATTTCCGGCGGCATCAATCTCGGCAAGCATGGTGTTGGCTTGGGTTTCGGTGAGGAGAATGTCTTTTTGGAAGGTGCCATCGTTTTCGGGTTCGACCTGAACAATACTTGTCAATTTTCCACAAAGTCAAACTTGAAAAAGTGATAAAACCAACATCCTTATCCAAGCCAGCCTTCTTCAACAAAGCCTGCTTAACTTGATGTGTTCGTGCCAATCGTGTTTCAATGTTTCGATCAATATCTTCCTGGGCCTTGTTTTTGTTGAAAACTTTGTGAATGGCACTTTCTTGCTCGGCAATGGAAGCACGTTGGTTCAAAATTTCAGGGCGTTGCTGTTTGCAGGTTCGAGATGTGGCACAACTTGCCTGAAATGGCACTTGTAATCGATAAATCGATAAAAATCAACCCACTTTAATAGTGTTTCGAGCAATTTCAGTCAACTGGCCCAAAATCGATGGCGGAACGACATTGCGCAAGATATCCGGAACACCTCGAAGCACATCCGGCAAATTGATTCTAGGAATCGGTGGCAGTTTAAAATGGACAAGTTCCGGAAAGGCTTCAGTCAAACGGCCAGCTATCCCGGGCAAGGCTTCTAAAAGGTTGCCACCGCCTTGGTTGTTGATCCATTCTGGGTGGCCTCTGTAATTTTATCATTTTTGCTTTCGTGGTGAGACAAATTTCACTTACTGGCACTTTGGATGACCAGGATTCCGTGTACAGAACCGAACCAATCGTCGATAAATGTGGGGCGGAATATCGGAATTTGGCGGCGGCGCATTGAACATCTGATTCGCCGATTGTGCGACATTGTTTAACATAGCACCTAAATCCATCGGTTGTCCTCCAGGGCCATTTTGAGGCCCGAAACCACCTCGACCAAAACCGGGGCCGCCTGGGCCCCGATGGGGGCCGAATCCAGGCCCTCCAGGTCCACCGGGGCCGAACCCAGGGCCGCCAGGGCCTTGTCCATTAAGCCCAAAACGACGACTAAGATCACCAATAAAGTCCTGTCCGACGCTCGCTACAAAAATCGAACAGAAAACCAATCGAAGCAACATGGCAGTGAAGCAGTTTTGTTGTCCGATTGACAAATGGAACCAAGACACGTTTGTCCATGATCCCCATCGACAGTTGTGAATCAATCTATTGCATTGTTTGTCACTCCAATTAGGTACTACGTGGGCGTCTGTGTCCTTCGACCTACCTTCAAGAGGGTTGTCACGGTTTCAAGACAGGTTTTAACATGTTCATTGAACCTGTAAGGGATGCCCATCAAATAGAAACTGCGTCATTGACAATGTTTTTTACTTCTATTTACACAGCACTATCTTATGACGGTTAGATTCAAGAAATAAAATTTATCAGAAAACTCCAAAAAAGTACTATCGATCAGCAGACCCTGTGGCAGTTTGATTCGGCGAAACTGGCACAATCTTCTCGCCCGGCGCAGGAACATACATTGATCGTGGAGGCTGTGTTGTCGGGGGCGCCGTTAATGCAGCTGCTGTCAGTGGTTTCGTCGCATTCTGGAGGGCTTGTCCTTGTCGAACGAAGAAAAAGGCCCAAATGGCATTCGAGCCAATGAGCAATATGGAAAGTACGGCGATAATACCACAAAAAACTGATGCGCTCAGACACGTCGGTTCCATCGAGACAGGCTTCGAACTTTGGGGTTACCGATTTTGAGGATCTTGTTATTCTTCACATAAATTTGCATGTTTTGCGTCGAAGTGTTTGATCAAATTCATCTTCCGTACTACGGTAGGTATGCTGTAATTTTCGTACTATCCAATAAAAACAACAAAATGTCAACTTTTATTTTAACCAAATATTTTACTAATTCGCAATTTCACATTTACCAACGGGATGCCACTCAATACACCATTGATGTCCATCAACGTAAGTACCGGTATTTTTCGGAGTCTCAAGTTTGTCTCCAACGTTCTTCCATGTCAGATCAGCTTCATTGACATGAAATAACAAAAATCATTAAACGGTTTTCCATTAGGAGGGCAGATTTCAATCTTGTTCGTTGTAATTGGTGACTCACATGTTAACAGCAGTACGTACGAGCGTAAACTTAGTGAAAGTTTTATTACGACTTAAATAAAAAGCCGATAATCAAAATGTAAGAGACAACGTTAACACGATATTTAATACAAAAAAAATAGTACGGTAATCCTGGTTCATGTCTGCATCAATTTCAATTTTAACCATTTTAAAAGAAATTAGTCTATGCCTAAAATTGTCCATTAATCTTGTTAATATAAGAAAATTACATTTAGAAAAAATAACGTGTTTTAAGAGGCCATCTGCAAGCCGATTTAAGATCAATCGGAAGATAAAGATCCCGATTTTTTCACTTGAAAATATTTTCTGTCAGAAACGTTGATACCCTGCTTTTTGGCACCATTAAGTTTTCTCGGCCCCAAATCGGCTGGCAGATCACCCCCCCCCCCAAGAACCTAACACAAGCACTTAAAAGTTTAAGTTCGACAAGGACTTTGCCTTCTTTGGAACCTGGCTTGAAGGCTTTGCAGATTCTAAATCCAGTTTTTCCTTGGCTGAAAACTTTAAAACAGCACGAACTGTCTCGGCGGGAAGGTCCAAAAATGTATTTTCGGTGGTGAGCTTATCTCTGTTATCATTGAGAAATTGTGCACAAGCTTTCTGCAGGCTTTCTCGAGAACACTCCCAAGCATAACTGGCGGTAGTGTGGAAGTTTTCGATGGACAGGGCGTTGAGGAACCGTATTTCAAAGTAATCCTTAATATTTACATTTAAAATACTTCACAAATTGTTATGTAAATAAAACATACTCTGATAAAATTTATACCATGAATGTGAGCATGACGAGCAACCTGATCATTATTTTTCAAATCAAACGCAGCTTTCAAAACTTTGACGACCAGTGTGGGTGATAATTTGGCAAAGGTTTTCATGACTTTCACTTTATCTTGATTGGTTTTAAAGTACCTGTAGCAATCATCCAGCAATGCGTCTTTATCAAATTGATCAGCGTATTGCAAAAAGTCACAGAAGGTCGTCGGCGACAGATTTGAAGGTATGAGCTTTTCCCAGTCCTTCTAAATATAAGAAATGCTGAAAAAATCTGAATATTAACAACCTTACAGTTATCTTTTTCATCTCCATCTTGTCAGCAAAACGAAGAACACCAACGTACGTTTCGGCGGTTAAGAGTTTTAACTCTCGACCGTAGTAATAGTCGATGGCAGTTTTGATAACGTCGTAATCGAAATCAGTGATTACACTTTCTCCAGTTTGAGACTCACGGAACTTTCCATTTTCAAACATTTTGTAATAAACTGGTGAAACCAGAGAAAGCAGGTTTTTGTGAACCTAAAGTAAATATTGTTTTGGGATGCATACTTTTTACAAATCCGTACCTGCATTCGTTTCGATCCTAAAACAAGATTGAAATCAGGCGTTGCATATTCAACAGTTTCGTAAACTGCCGGCGCCACAGGAATTGACTGTATAGAGCTAGTGAATTCTACGCTGCACGTGATTGTAAGTTTGCCATTGCGGAAGAGCGGACGGAGTTGTTCGTGAGATGCGTATTGGAAGTAACCATAACCAAATGGGGGCTCAGCGAACTCGTTAGTTAATTCCCCTAAAACCCAATGACAAGCACCTAAATTACATAATAATGTTACTCTTACGACTAATCGAAGAGCTGCCAACTGCAAACGTGCATTTCGCGGTAACACACTTGTTGACCCGCAGAAACACACTAACATGACCCTTGGCCGTTTCGCGATCCCCCGCTGGATACCACCAAATCCACCATTGGAGTCCATCAGAGCAAGGAACGGCGCGTTTCGGTGTTTCGATGACTTCTCCAAATTTCTTTTCCGTCAGATCAGTCTCGTTGAACGTGAACGTTGCTGAATCTTTGACTGACATGACTGAATTCAACTGAAAGCAAATAATGGCTTCATACGAACAAAGTGACAAATGTCGGCGTACTGAAAATCGTTACATAGACCGTTGCTACTTTAATCGAAACAAAAAAAACAGATTTTTCAGTGTGGCAATGCGAGAATCAAAAGAACAACCGTCTCTAAAGGTCAACGACGGTTAAAATAAAAAGACATGAATACTGGAAACCGATGAGCACAGAGTCTTTAAAACAAAAGCAGTAACAGGAAGTTGTTTGACAGTGAACAACTGATAGCACGAGTTAAGAAATGAAGGGCTTTACAGGGTGCGGCCGAAATAAGTTGATAAACGTTTGTCAAAAGGCCGCAGGTGCTTAAGGCGTTTGAAGAGCCTCCAGAAGCAACTATGCCTGTGAGTTCTTTAATTTGTGTCAATATTTTGACTACACCCTGTAAAACAACTCCGTAACACTTGATATCAGTTGTTTTGCCGTCAAATAACTTCCTTTTACAGTCTTTGCCTACAAGTTTCATTTCTTAATTAATATCTTTTTATTTTAACCGTCGTTGATCTTCAGATACGGTTGCTCTTTTGATTTAAAAAAAACTAAATTTAAAAGAACGAAATTTGGCGTTATCAAAGTCTAATTTTGTAGATTGCTTACGTCCTGATGGCCAATGCATCTGCACTGTCGGTATGGGACAACTTCAGTGATGACGTGTGTGCCATCGTTGTCGGCCACATATAATGTATTAATCAATCGCCAAAGATCATTGACTCAAACGAGGTCACCGATAATGAAATTATCCGAGTATGCAAAAGGCAATTATTCAATGGCAGTTTATGAAGATAACATCTCTGATAATAAAATCGCTGACTCGCAAGCATGAAAGCAAAAGAACAATGCACGAAAAGTAGCACAACATTAGGTACGGATGTTATCAATATTGCTCGCTGTTAAAATACAACTTCGTTGGCTGTGACTGTGATATCAACAAGTGGACTAAAATATCGGTAAAATTCTTCAATCTTGAATGTTTACCGCTGCAAGTTTCAACACTTGGCAAACAGTATCCGATGGAAGATCAAGAAAAGTCTTATCCATCGTAACCGTCATTCTATTTTCATTTAAAAACTTGGCACACGCCTTCTTTAATTCATCTCGTGAGCATTCCCAAGCGTAGCTAACGACGTGACAAAAATCGAAAATACATATAGATTCGATTAATGGTTGTTCCAAGTAATCCTAAATTATGAGAAATTCGGAAAGTTAACTTTATTCGTGCCAAAACAAACCACAATAAAACTAATTTGATGTTTGTGAACATGGCGGAGAACGTCGCAATCAGTGAACAATGAAAATGCCATTTTTAGTATTTGCACTATCAGTGTTGGTGGAAGCTTGGAAAACTCTTCCGTAGTTTTGATCTCGTCTTGATAATCCTTAAAAAAGGTAAAGCACTCTTTTAATAAATCATCTTTCGAACAGTCGTAGGCGTATTGGACAATCATGGAAAACGTTTCCACTGATAGACAGTTCTTTGGGATTTGTTTTAGTTGAGTCTATAATGATAGCATAAGTGAACATGTTTCAAAAGAAACACTTACAATTATCCCTCTAATGTCATATTTATCAGCGAAACGAAGCATCCCAATTACTTTTTTGATACTCAAATCCTTCAAGTTCCTACCATAGCAATAATCGATAGATGCTTTGACTGTTTCAAAATCAAAGTCAGTGATGATGTCTTTTCCTGAGCGGAATTCACGGGTATCGTGTGAGAACATGGCGGCAAATACTGGGGAAATTAAGGTAAGAAAAGCTTTGTGCACCTGAAAGAAAGTTAGTTTTTAAAAGAATAAAATAAAAAAGTTTTACAGCTTGGCTGTTCGATAGTACGACAAGATCAAAATCGGGTGATACATGGTCAAACAGTTGATGAACCGCGGGGGAAACTGGCATTAACTGTACATGGGTGTATGTAAATTCAACGCTGCACGTGATTGTAAGTTTGCCATTGCGGAAGAGCTGACGGAGTTGTTCGTGAGGTGCGTATTGGGAGTAACCACGACTAATTCGGGGCTTAGCGAACTCGTAAGTAAATTCCTCTAAAACCCAATGACATGCACCTAAATTACATAATAATGTTACTCTTACTACTAATCGAAGAGCTGTCAACTGCAAACGTGTATTTCGCCGTGACAGGCTTGTTGATCCACAAATACACACTAACATGACCCTTGGCCGTTTCGCGAACCCCCGCGGGATACCACGAAATCCACCATTGGAGTCCATCAGAGCAAGGAACGGCGCGTTTTGATGTTTTGAGGAATTCTCCAACTTTCTTCCCCATCAGATCTGCTTCGTTGAGCGTGAAAGTGGTAGCATCTTTAACATTTTTGACAAATTGCATCTAAAAACTTATAGAAGATTGTTTATAACTTGAAAAGCCCATTATACTAAATTTACATATGAACGCCAAACGTGACTTATTTTGTTACATTAATTGTTTTTTGCCATTAACGTTACAAAAAACATTGACTCTAACAATATAAAATAAAATCAATAATTCTGTGAAGACAATCTTTATGGGAAAAAGCGTTGTTGACGTTAAGTTAATGTAGATAAACCCCTTTGATAAGAAACGTGTTAGTTGTTCGGTCAAGGAACAACTTCTTATTCCCAATTTGTCCCACTAATCTGCAGACTGCATGCAAACAAAACTGATAACTTTTGCTGTCAAAAGAAAGCTTAAAACTAAACAGTATCATGAACTTTCACAGCATTTTTTGGGTAAAATACTTATGGTTTATTGGCATTTTCAATTGTTATGATATATGTGGTTTAATATAAATGATGTAATTATAAAATGAGTGGTTATATTGGTTTTGTTTTTGCAAGCAGTTATATATAGCTAAAACATGCTTGTGAAAAATTGCATTTGTTGTACTGAAATGCAGCAGATTCACTAATGGTACATGAAATAGGTTCTTGACGACATGATGGTATCTTGCAAATAACACCGTCAACGTCGTCGATGTTCGCAGGATGAATACCTATGAAATCTTTGCTTTTCTCGACAACTAAAACAAGGCGTGTCAGATCCTTCGGTAGTTTAAACTTTGGCGGCACTGTAATTAATGGCAACTCATAGTTTCGACATGATTCAGTATTGTCATAAATTGGCCATCTCCAGGTGCCTAGGCTAAGCTTCACTGAAGCGGGTATGTCTTTCATTACAACGCTTTCTAAAAATGAGACTTTAATGTGTGTTTGCTTTATCAAACAACTTTTACCGATGAACCTCTGTTCAGTTATGTTTTGTATGGACACTGGCTTGCAACAATGATTGAAGTTTCCACGATTATACGCTTTGGGATGGTACGTTTTGCAGTTATAGGGCAGATAGTCACCAAAAGTCACATTTTTCTTTAAAAAAGCCGAATAACAATATTTACCAAATAACTTCCAATTATGAGGGCATATATCCATCTTATTTGCTGGAACTACAATAATGACTGCCAAGAAACAAAAAATTTGAAAATACATTTTATTCTGTTTACTATTAAGCACTCAGAGGCCGATCTTATATAAGTTCGGGTGGAAAAAACGCGACATTTTCGACGTAGGAGCTTTGCACAAGAAAAATTGCTGACGAAATTTTAAAGAATATCACACCAATGACAGAGAAGTTATTTTAAACATAGTATTTTAAAACTTTTGGAATGGAAATACTATGTAAATTTTATCGTGGTCGAATATTACAAATCGAATTTGTGAGTCACACGCGTGCTGCAGCTCGACGTTAAAACACTTTATTACAACAGGACCAGGCATCATTCAAGTTGACACTTCCAATTTTGCCCTTTTTGCAGTTACCCCAGCAGAGTGTTCGGCTTCTGCATCGCGTTTTCGTTTGGCAAATTGTAACACACTACGAACTGTCTCTGGGGGAAGGTTTAAAAATGCGTCATCAGTAGTAACCATCTCTCTGTTATCATTGAGAAATTGTGCACAAGCTTTCTGCAGGTTTTCTTGAGAAAACTCCCATGCATAACTGGCAGTGATGCTGAAGTTTTCAATGGACAGAGGGTTCAGATAATCTTCATTAAAGTAATCCTAAATTATGTCATTTAGTGTACATTATACACTTTTTGAAAACTTAACTTACTCTGATAAAACCTATGTCATGAATGTGGGCATGACGAAGAGCCTGGTCATCACTTTCCAAACCAAACGCAGCTTTCAGGAAGTTGATGGCAAATGTGGGCGGTAACTTGACAAAACTTTTTGTTACTTTAATCACTTCTTGATTGGTTTTGAAATACTTGTAGCACTCATCCAGCAATGCATCCTTTTTGCAGGTATCAGCGTATTGCAAAAAGTCACAGAAGGTCACCTTCGATAAATTTGAAAGTATAAGTTTTTCCCAAACCGCCTTAATTTAATTAATGTTAAAAAATCTGAATATTAACAACCTTACAGTAATCTTTTTCATCTCCATCTTGTGAGCAAAACGAAGAACACCAACGTACGTTTCGGAACTCAAAAGTTTTAGTTCTCGACCATAGTAATAGTCGATTGCAGTTTTGATAACATCGTAATCGAAACCAGTGATAACATGTTCTTTGTTTTTAGATTCAGTGCTACTTCTATTTTCAATCAATTCACAATAAACGGGCGAGACCAGAGCAAGGAGGTATTTGTGTACCTGTAATAAAAATTGGTTTAATTCGTCGCGCATTCATTCGAATTCGTACAGGGATTCGTTTCGAATCGATAACGAGATCGAAATCAGGTGTTGTATATTCAACAGTTTCGTAGATTGCTGGCGTCGCAGGAATCGCCTGTATAGAACTGGTAAATTCAGCGCTGCATGTGATTGTGAGCTTGCCATCGCGGAACAGAGGACAGAGTTCTTCGTGAGACGCGTATTGAGAAAAACCGTAATTGTCGGGAGTTTCAGTGAACTCTTCTGAGCCTGTCTCTAAAACCCGATAAGATGCACATAAAGTACACAGTAGCAGTACACCTACTACTAATCGAAGTACCATCAATGACAACCACGTAATTAGCCTTAACTGGCTTGTTGGTCCACAAATACAAGCTAACAAAACCTTCGACGTCATCGCCATCACCCGCAGGAAAGTATTCGATCCACCATTGGAGTCTATCGGAACACGGAACAGTGCGTTTCGATGTCAAAATTTCCTCTCCAACGTTCATTTCAGTCAAATCCACTTCGTTCAACGTGAATGTGAAGGTATCATGTATAGCTCCCACCTAAATTAAGTAGTTAAACCTTTTTGAAATTAATATAATCTTAAATTACAGCCAAAACATCAAATTTCACGCTGCACGTTATAGTGAGTTTGCCATCTTCAAAAAGAGGGCGAAGCTTTTTGTGAGATGCGTATTTATTCTGACCGTTACATAATGTATCGTCGGTGAGCTCGAGAATGTCTGTCTCTAAAACCCAAGTTTATGTACGTAAAAACTAAAAAAATAACACTTACTATTAGTTAAAGAACTTTTATTTGCAAAGGTAAATTTTGCCTTAACATTCTTGTTGACCCACAAATACACACTAACATAACCTTTGTCAGTTGCAGTTTTACCCGCGGGATACCACTGAATCCACCATTGAAGCCCATACGCGTTAGGAATGTCGCGTTTCGGCGTCAAGAGGTCTTCTCCTACTTTCTTCCCAATCAGATCAGCTTCGCATAGGGTAAAAGAGGTGTAATCCTTAATTGTATTAGCGGGTTTTGCCTAAAAAGTGTAACAATAACTCATGCACCACGATTAGGACGAAAACTACAGGTTTTATGTCGAAAATGCTGCATGTGATTGTGAGCTTGCCATCGCGGAACAGAGGACGGAGTTCTTCGTGAGATGCGAAGTCACCAAAACCGTAATTGTCTTCAGAGTAAGCAAACTCATAAGTGTATGTCTCTAAAACTCGATGCGATTCACGTAAAGTGCATTGTATATAACACTTACTACTAATCGAAGAACCGTTAACTGTAAACATGAATGTTGCCTTAATTGGCTTGTTGACCTCCAAATACACGCTAACATGATCCTTGTAAGCGTCTTTATACCCTGCGGGATACCACTCTATTCCATATTGGAGCCCATCGGAGTAAGGGATGTCGCGTTTTGGTGTCAAGAGGCCTTCTCCAACTTTTTTCCCCGTCAGATCAGCTTCATTGAGCGTGAATGTGACTGAATCTTTAGCAACCGTCTAAAAAGAAAGGGTTAACTGAGTTCTACCAATTTGAGGCAACCCTACCGTTAACATTGATAACAGCGATTCTAGGAGAAAAAAATGCAAACGATGTACTAAAAACAACTTTAAATCATAGGTTAATGTCACCGACGTACTTAGCGAAAATCACGGAAAAAAGGCCCACGTACGATAATTACCAAAAAAACTGTTGTCAACAGACACGAATGAGAACCGTACTTTTGATTCAAGGCAGTACAGAGGAGATTGTTTGACACAACTGATAACAGGCTATGAAGAAAGGAGTGGCTGTAGTTTCCAACAATGAGCAAGTTGCACTTGGAATAGAGCCCTAAAACTGATAACCGGAAAACATCTACGTCAGAAATCGGTTGCTCAACATGCTGGCGACAATGCTTGCCCATTCCAGCGGCCAAGGGAACAATCAACTTAGTGAGGCTATCGTGACTACGCTTGGCTTTGGATGGATTCTCGCACTTTGCGGTCCTGGGCTGCATTCCGGAACTGTCTTCCTCGGGTTGAAGATACTTGTCAACGTTACAAAGTACCCTGCGTTGTTAGCCAAATTCCGTGACGGCACAGCCAATGGCGGCTGGCTAACCGATGCCGATTCTGTCATCCGAAATCGCGCTGCTGTCCTGCTCGGATTCTCAGTGTCTGCCCACGGTGGTGCCGTCGGTAGCCATGTTGATTTCAATCCGGAATTGTCCAACTGCAATGGATTCGCTGCATTGGAGCACCTCATGTATGCCCACGCAGACAAGCCATTCTGCTACTTGGCAATGTTGGCTCTTCTCTTCGGTCGGCATCAAGCTAACATCCAGCCACTCGAAGAATTTACCGTTGATTTGATCTGGTCCAACGTCTTTTCGCTCAATGCCACCAGTTCAGTCTCCGATGCCATCGCAAAATGCACATTCTGCCCGGAGGCTTTGATTGCGC
>KB455208.1:14723-46288 GCA_000341325.1 Panagrellus redivivus | reverse complement strand
TGTTTTCGATGGTACGAGCTGGTTTCCATTACAACAGCAATGAGACAGTGCCACCTGATCATTGGAGCCAAAACTACCCCATCATGGTGATCCAGCTTACAACGTTTTTGTATCAGAATTTGGAGGCCTTCTTTGCAATTTCGCATACTTCAAGCTTTGTAAAAATGCAAAAAAAAATGGCCCGTCGTTTCAACTTCGCGACCCAGCATCAAGAAGAGCACCCTTTTAAGGTTCTGGCGCGGCGGTAAAGCCGAGGATGGCATCGACGAAAACACCCTAGTTACCGCATTGCACACTGCTCGGGATCTGGATGACAGCCTTCGAGCCATTGTCGCTGAATCCGCACCACGATACGGTGATGCGAGACCTGTGGCTTCGATTCCGGAGCGCAATGAAGTCGTTTTCCGTGGACCCGAGCCAATTCAGCCAGTCGCCGCACAAGCTGCCGCGCCATTGACACTGGAATCGGATTCTGGGCATGAGACAAACAAGTATCATCAACAGCGGACACGAAAGTTGCTATATCATGTATGCTGACTCCCAAAGACATGCTAACATGATCTTTTACAGCTTCTCGCTGACCCGAGGGATTGGTACAAAATAAGGATAGTATCTCGATAGGAACTTCGTACTATGTGTAAACGCCGAACATCACTTAGTTTGGTTTGACTAACCATTTCAACATGAATGTTACTCAATACATTGACTCTAGTTAAATAAAATAAAAACTCCGCATTCGTCGCACTAATCTGCAGACTGCATGCAAACAAAACTGATACCTTTACTTGTTATGATACATGTGGTATAATCTAAATGATGTTATTGTAATAGGGTTGATTTAAACATGGTTTATAAAACTTCTGACGTAAATTAAACACTGCTTTTTTGTTATGTAAATGATATCGCCGAATACAATTCGTGAATGCCATTCTAAGAAAGATAACTCATTTTCAAACTTGAGAGCTCAAAAGTTTAAGTTGCCTTCTTTGAAACCTGGCTAGAAGCTTCAATTTTGCCCTTTTTGCAGTTATTTTAAACATAGTTTTTTAAACTTCTGGAATGAAATAAACATTTTATACTATGTAAACTTTATCGTGGTTGAACATTGCAAATCGATATTGTGAGTCACACGCGTGCTGCAGCTCGACGTGAAAACACTTTATTACAACAGGAGCAGGAATCATTTAAGTTGACACTTCCAATGTTGTCCTTTTTGCAGTTACCCCAGCAGAGTGTTCGGCTTCTGCATCGCGTTTTCGTTTAGCAGAATATTGTAACACACTACAAACTGTTTCTGGGGGAAGGTTCAAAAATGCGTCATCAGTAGTAACCATATCTCTGTTATCATTGAGAAATTGTGCACAAGCTTTCTGCAGGCTTTCTTGAGAAAACTCCCAAGCGTATCTGGCGGTGGTGTGGAAGTTTTCAACAGACATGGCGTTGATAAAACATGTTTCCAAATAATCCTTAATTTTAACATTTAAAGTATATTGTAAATCTTTGAAAATTAAACTAACTCTGATAAAATTTATGCCATAAATGCGAGCATGACGAGCAACCTGATCATCACTTTTCAGCTCAAACGCAGCTTTCAAAACTTTGACTACCAGTATGGGAGGTAGTTTGGCGAAACGTTTTAATAACTTGAGTTCACTTTGATTGGTTTTGAAATACTTGTAGCACTCATCCATCAATGCATGCTTTTCAAAGTCATATGCGTATTGCAAAAAGTCACAGAATGTCGCTTTCGAGAGGTTTGAAGGTATGAGGTTTTCCCAATCTGCCTTCAAACACTCGTTGTTTACAAAAATTAAAATAATAAACTTACAATAATTTTTTTCATGTCCATTTTGTCAGCAAAACGAAGAACACCGACGTACGTTTCGGCGCTTAACAGTTTTAATTCTCGACCGTAACTGTAATCAATCGCAGTTTTGACAATATTGAAATTAAAATCTGTAATCACAGTTTCTTCGCTTTCGGATTCACGAAAACAATTGGTTTTAAACATGGCAAAATAAACCGTCGAAATCAAAGAAATAAAGTTTTTGTGCACCTATAATAAATTTTGTGATAGGTGAGACACTTTTAAATAATTCGTACTTGAATTCGATTTGACCCTACGACGAGATCAAAATCGGGTGGTGTATATTCGAGCGCTTTGTAAACTGCTGGTGCCACAGGGATTGACTGTACAGAGCTAGTGAACTCAACGCTGCCTGTGATTGTAACCTTGCCATCGCGGAAGAGAGGACGGAGTTCTTCGTGAGATGCGTATTGGCAGTAACCAGTACCAAATGGGGGCTCGTTGAACTCGTAAGTAAATTCCTCTAAAACCCAATGACAAGCACCTAAATTACATAATAATGTTACTCTTACTACTAATCGAAGAGCTGCCAACTGCAAACGTGCATTTCGCCGTGACAGGCTTGTTGACAAACAAATACACACTAACATGACCCTTGTAAGATTCATTCCAACCCGCAGGACGGTAATCGATCCACCATTGGAGTCCATCAGAGCAAGGAACGGCGCGTTTTGGTGTTTCGATGAGTTCTCCAACTTTCTTCCCCGTCAGATCTGCTTCGTTGAGCGTGAACGTTGCTGAATCTTTGACCGACATGACTGAATTCAACTAAAAGCGTATTAAAAATCGTTACAAAAACAGTTGCTAAGTACAGTAATAAAAAATTATTTTTGTGGTAAAAAAATAATCATGTAAAAACTCACCGTCACAAAAAGACAACAGCAGTTACACTAAAGAAACTTGAATATAGGAAACTGATAAGAAGACTGCCTTTTAAATAAAAGCTGTAACAGGAAAGTTATTTGACAGTGAACAACTGATAACTTGCCTTAGGAAGGGAGTGGTTTTATATTGCTTCGATCAACAAGTTTTTTTGCAAAGAAACAAATATTGATTGAAGGTACCATAGTTGAACTAAAAAAAGTTAAACGTATCCTATATCTGTCGCTTTGACAAAGTTTTGAAGATCTCGGCATAAACGCAATAAAATTTGCATGCATTGTTGTCGAAAAAATGGCACAACTTCAGTTTTGACCCAATTTCAATGCCATTTGACTGACAGGCCGATTGATTGGCTCCTGACTGATTATGAGCACCGTGCCTCCGCCCGTCGTTTCAACTTCGCGACCCGGCATCAAGAAGCGCGCTCTTTTCAGGTTCTGGCGCGGCGGTAAAGCCGAGGATGGCATCGACGAAAACACCCTAGTGGCCGCATTGCACACTGCTCGGGATCTGGATGACAGCCTTCGAGCCATTGCCGCTGAATCCGCGCCACGATACGGTGACACGAGACCTGTGGCTTCGATTCCGAAGCGCAATGAAGTCGTTTTCCGTGAACCTGGGCCGATTCAGCCAGTCGCCGCGCAAGCTGCCGCACCATTGACACTGGAATCGGATTCTGGGCATGAAACAACGGTCACAGTGACGGATAGTGATCCATTGGATACGATCTCAACGGCCGTGCATCGCGTTTTGTACGATAATCAGTCGTCGAAAGTCAGCAACTTCTGGGATGCTGCGGAGAATTTGACGAATTGCCGGCGGGAAACTGTGGGTTTTAACAGATTTAAACATTACAAAAGTAAATTTTGCAGATCGTTTACGTCCTCATGGCCATTGCATCCGCCATGTCAACCTGGGGCAACTTCAGTGATGCTGTGTGTGCCATCGTTGGGGTTGTCTACCCAATGTCGGCCACATATAAGGTAAATACTTTTTGAAATTTCATAAACTGCACGGTATTCAACGCTCCCAGGTCCTCTCCGCCCCTGAACCCCAGAATCCCGGTGCTCGCGACCACTGGCTCCGCTACTGGTCCATCTTCGGCTTGATTGTGCTCACCGATTCCCTCATCGGCCGAGCCCTGTCCATCGTGCCTGCCTATGGCATGCTTAAAGTGAGTCCCCTGCCAAAGTAAACATTGTCATTCTACGTGACTTTAAAAATCCACATCCACTTTTCTATTTATATTGCATCGACATCGACCAAGATCAACATGAGCCCAAAGCTGTTGGGTTTTATGTTGTTCTATGGTGCTATAAGTTGACATTACATATCCGATGAAAGGTGGCTATATTGTGTCAATTTGCAGGCATTCGCATTGCTGGCGGCTTCGTACACCGGTTCGGGAATCTGTAACTCCATTTACGCAACTGTGATTGCGCCAGTGGCGCGATGGCTGTCCCGGGTGGTCGACAAACACCTCTTCCACAAAGACGGGCGTGGGCCGCGGATAACAGGCTCCAACTGACTCACAGAACTGACTCCATGACCACAAGACACTCCTTCGCTTTGATATTGGCGTTAGATGTGTGCTTTGCTGATAAAACTGACCACAATTTGGATCGAAATGTTGAAATAGAACGCCTTAACAACAAAAAATTGCATTTTCCATTGTTTTAACTTTAATTTTAAGTTGAAAACTTACAACAACAAATTTCTATGTTTGATGACTGATTCCAACGTGATCCCAAAAGTCGTATTCCGTGCTTTCTTTTCACTGGGATGTGTTGGAAAACGCAAACTCTCGGCGACGGAGACCACTTTCCGGTGGGCATTCGTCCCGGATGTGTTGTACCTCGGCCTCCTGGGACCCCGCGTGAGTAAACATGCGACAGTTTGACTGCGTTTTAACGTTTTGCACTACACGTTGACTCACGTAAGCGGAGACAGTTTGTTGTCTCCGGGAGGGCTGATCTTGGAAGTGAAGCTACAGCTTTACAAGAGAGAAGAACAAGTCGGCTACAAGAAAGTTGTTCTTTTAACTTACTTGTGTTTTGATGCATCTTTTTTTAACGATACTGTAATCCATTTGCTAGTCAGTTGATCGTCATTATCACGAAAAGTCGATTCATCGATTCAAACTTGTCACACCTTTCTAAATTCCATTCTTTATAGTACCTTTCAAAACGCACTCATGCTAAAGTCTTGTCTACCATGACTCAGTCCCCATCATATTGACTCGAATCTCGAAACTCGCCGATATTCAAAGTCACATTGGCTGTTGCCTGTCGTCATCCATGATCGGCCATGTTTGTCGGCCATCTCGTCGACCAGTTTCGCTTCATAGTCACTCTATTGGTGAACTTTGTCCGTTTTTCTTTGCCATTTACAATCTATCGTCAATAAAATGGAAGATCCCGACTTCATCTTGCGATAAACTTCTTCCAAAAAGACGACTACTTCAATTCCATTATCATCCACTTCTGCTGACTTTTGACGTTAATTACCAAAAGTTGTTGTTTTTTTCTTCAAAGGGTCACTATTTCGACATCATGCTTCGCCCTGTTCCACTATACAGTCCGCTATCTGTCAACGAACCTTCTCCACTGCATGCTATCATTGCAGTATGCATCCCCTCTTCCTAGACTTCGATTTTGTCAGCAAATTCCCCCTATCACATGAGGCAAAGAAAAAGAACGTGAGAGGCCCTCCCGGCGTGCTTTTTTGTTTGTTTGGTCGCTTAGTTTGATTTCGATTCGATTTGAGTTGAAATCAAGCTAGTTATTTCCGCTTTTTGTATCGTTACCTCGCTTCTAATTATCAAAAAACCCAAAATACAGTCCTTCCAGGCAATATTCACTCCCACCTTCGCCGCCTCACCATGGTATTCGGATTCTCAGCCCATGACCTCTGCCGGCTGATCATGCTGGTCCTGGGCGCTGTCATGGTCTTCCTTAATTTCGTCCTTGCCGCAGCGGCCTTGGCTAAGATTAACAGCACTCGTAGCACGATAAAGAATCATATCGGTGATATCATCGCCAACACAAATGGTTAATGTAAAAAAGACAAAATTTAACCTTTAAAAATCAAATAAATCGATAAATTTAAATGTTCGAATGCTGTCTATTCACAGGTTTTGTGCCTGATAACCTTATCTAAGCATTTGTTTGTCTCTTTATCAGTATCTTAACAGGTGATCAACGCGTTACGCTTCAGGGATCTATCAACAACACCCAAAATGGCCAAGCCCTTCGGAGAGTGGACCGCTGTCGACTATGTCCAATATATCGGCGAAGTTGTGGCGTTCCTTTTGATCTTTATCACGTTCTGTATCCTGTGCGGGAGCGTCAATTCCAGCGGGACCGTCAAAAGCTGTGTCTATGGTGAGTTTTTACACATTTTTCAAACATAAATTCATTTTTTTCAGCGATCGCGGGAATCAAAGGACACAAGTGTGAATACGTAAAATAAACTTGTCTTAAAATTGATGCATTTATCAATAAAATCAATAAACTTTAACTAAATTGTGACAATACAAACAAAAGACTTTCCAAAACATAAAAAATGCCACCCAAAAACTCAAAGAAATAGTCAATCCACAACAAACTACGGCCCAAACTCCTACTTTTTACCTGCCCAAACACGCAATGCCGTTCCTTTCCGAATGTCAGAACAATAAGGACATGCAATGTTGGTTCTAATAATCTTAATTATACCTCACTTATGCTGTTTTTTCAACATTTGCCAAGTCAGACAAGGTTGGTATGCACGCACTTGTCACTTTTGTATGCCAACTTTGTCGCCATCTGACTCTATTTATTCATACCCATTATTTGATTACTTCAAAGAATCTCATGTTAGCTGTTATTGTTCTTAAAACCTGTTAATAATGGAATTCCATGCAATACTTCAAACCATCAAACGTCGATTTGCAGTCTATGCATGTCCAATGGGAATTTTGTGTAATTTAGTTTTGTTATTTTTAATTATGACAAATTGTACGGCTGCAATGAAAAGCTTTAAGAAAGTTATGATTTTGATTTGCTTAACTGATATATTTTTTTGTATTTCGTCAATGTTGTTTGCTCAGGTCTGCAAGACACTTAAATTAGAGAACTAAATTTGGTTTTTTGAAATTTCAGAAAATAATAGTCCAAAATGGTTTCTACTACATCATGATGGACGGCATTTTCGGCTCATTACCACGGTTTTTGACAATTTTTGGGTTCAATTGTTTCATATTTTTTATCTATGCAAGTGTGACTAATGTTACTATGGTTTTCTTTTATCGAGTTTTGTCGGTTTGCCTGTGAGTTGAAATTAATGGCTTAAACCGTCGATAATGTGGTCAATTTAGGGATAAAATCCTATCTGGACGTCAATTCATGCTTTTTGTCGGCATTGGTTGGAGCATTATCGGTGTATACTGTGGCAGCGCGACTTATATGCTCACAGGAGCTGTTACTAATGAGGCTTATGCCGGTTTAGAGGGTTCCGGTTACGCTTCTGATGGTTCTTTTACCTGGTTTATTAGTGCTGACCCAGTAAGCCAAAACCCATCTTTCTTCCTTTCAATTAAGCAATTTACAGAACAGTCTAACCCCTCTCGTCCTCTACATTGCCGTCCCCATGGTGACAGTATCCTACATTTGCGTCATCGCCATGTCTTTTGCTGTTTGGTGGCACCTTCGTCGTCTCCGTTCCCTTATGTCCCCCGAACAACAACAATTTCAGCATGAAGTCAATATTGTTCTTTGGATTGAAGCCCTGACACCTTTCATTACTGTAGTTTTGCCGATTTACTTGGGTCTGGCCAAGGTTGCCATTCCGACGCTGCCGGTAGACTGGTTCGCAGAGCTGAATTTCATTTTGACACTTTCGGGGCCGACTTTCACGGCCATTTTGAAGCTGGTTTCAATCCAGGCATTCCGACAAGCGTTCAGGAAAGCAAAATACAAGTTCATGAAGCCGAATAAGGTAGCTATGGTTACGCATACTCGGTCGCATGGCTCATGTCCGGCTGTAATACAGATGCATACTTTGAGCACAAGTACAAAGCATTACTAATGTTGTTTTTTGTAATAAACAGTGTCGCGGATATAATGGAATAGAATGGAGACAAAAAAAGTAAAAAAAAGTGTTAAAAGTACGATAATGTTGCGTGCAATATGCGAGAATGTTGCGCGCAATGTGCAGTATTGCTGCGTGCAACATGCGAATTCAAAATGCCGTTATCCGGTTTTTTTTTGTTTCTGGCTGAACGGTAACCAAAAACGGATCCTCACTACCATCCATAAAATTCAAATTCGCACCCACCCCCGCCAATATCCTCTCCTCATTCGCCTTTCCGGCGCCCCGCCTCGCGGCCACGGGCAGCTCTGCCGCGTCCTCCCCCTCTGGCGGTGTGTGCCCCCTGTTGATCCCTAATTCCATTTTTTGATTAATTGACCTCCAATCTAACCCCCCACCCACCACTTCATTCGGGTCCTCCCATCATGGCAACCCGTCGCAATCCCAACGGCAATCGCGGCGGGAGAGTCAGCAATGCCAGCACGCACACGGCACCGACAAGCAGTTCCCATGGCCCTGTCATAAAATCGCCGGCGGCAAAAACGATGAGAAAGAAGCGAAATGCGTCAGCTGCGACCCAAAATGACAGTGTCAACGATGATGGAACGCAAATTGAAACACTTCCGATGGAAAAAACGACGCACAGTGCCGTACGATCAAGAATGAAACGAGCCGAACGGTCAACGGATGCCGGCGGCGACCAGTACGATAAACAATTGGCAGCATTTGCAAGGGAAACGGTAAAAACAGGCGTTCAGAAGTTGGTAAAAGATTTCAATGAAGCAAGGGCAGCAATGCCGAAGAACATTCCAAAGACGGCGTTTGAAAGAAATCCAGATAAAAATCGATATAAAGGTGGGTTTTGAGATTGGGTAACGTTTTGTGTTATGTTTTTGAAAACTCAAAATTTTGTGAAAAATGTTGTGAGAGCATCAGAAACAATGTTCTTTTAGTTTAACGTTACAAAATGCGAGCATAACGGTTTGTGTAACGTTTTGAAATCATAACACAAAACGTTACATTCCACCTTTTTTGGTCGAAAACGTTTTTCCACTAATCTAAAAGCTGTTGTAAACGAATTAGACAAATTTTTGAAGATAACGTTTTGTGTAACGTTTCTTACAACTGCCATTTTAGACGTACTCTGCATCGACGAAACAAGAGTAGTTCTCCGATGGCCCGAAACTACAACCAACGACTACATTCACGCAAATTGGGTACAAGTCCGCGGCGAAAAACGCTACATCTGTACACAAGGCCCTACAGCCAAGACGGTCGAAGACTTCTGGCGCATGGTCGTCCAGGAGAAGGCGAAAGGCATCGTCATGTTGACAGAAGTCATGGAACTCGGCAAGAAAAAGTGCGAACAGTATTGGCCGCGCATTAATGGAGAATCCCTGGAATACGCCTACATGACGGTGAAAAACGTTGGCGTCACTGAGGTGGAGCGCATGATTCTATCGACGAGGCTGGAGATCACGACGGTATCCGGGGAAAAGATGACCTGTGAGCACATTCTATGGAGCGGATGGCCGGATCGAAGCGTCCCAGACAACTTCTTAGCTACCCTGCGTCTCGTGAGAAAGATCGCTCCGCTGACGCCGTGTATCGTGCACTGTAGCGCTGGAATCGGACGAACAGGTACGATCGTCGGATTGGACATGGCCCAGAGGGCAATGCAAGCTGGTGAGGCTGTCAACATGCACGACATTGTTAAAGAATTACGAAAGTATCGACATGGAAGTGTTCAGACTGATATCCAGGTAAGATTTTGCGCTGTGTTACGTTTTGTGTAACGTTTTGAAAACGTAACGCAAAACGTAACATTATTTCAAAACTTCAATATATACTCAATTTTTATCATTTTGAGAATTTTTCATACTGCGTTACGTTTTTTTGTTACATTTTGAAAACGTAACACAAAACGTTACCCTCGTTGAAAAGTCAATATTATACTCAAATATCATCATTTTCCATTTCCAGTTCGTCTTCATGCACGCAGTACTGCTCCGCCTCGCTGATAACCGTAAAGCAACGACCAAAGACACGGTCAAGCCATTCTTCGATCAATACAATCAATTCGTGCAGAGCAGAGGCGGTTAATCCCATCATTTGTTTGTCTCAATTTCAAATTTGAGTGTCACATCAACCCTTACCAGTTTTATGTCTGTCTTACTATGAAGTGTCTAACAAAAAATGTGGCAATTATTTACAATAACACCGAGATTAACAAGTGTGGCCGTGCCCATGGTCCAAAGGTGCCTACCACGACCCTGTGAACCATTGACAACAAAAAAAGAGATCCCGAATTGGTGAGGGGGGTTGGTTTCGAATCTAGTATAGTTTTTACCCGTAGTAATAGAGCAGACAATGCATTGACAAAATTACAAATTAATAAATTATAATAAGGAACTAATTAAAAAACAAAAAAAACAAACAAATAAAAAGGGATAAGGATGTTGAGATGGTGGTGCAAAGCGAAGATTCAAATGAGAGGTATACAAAAAAATGAGTGAGATTTTAGGAAAATATATTACAACAAAAACTAGTATTAGCAAATTAGGAATTAGGATGATTCTCGGTCGAATTTGCCTTCGGCCCTTTCTTTCTTGATCTTTTTCTCCAGCTCCTCCTGGGGGATCAAGTCTACAGCGCGATAGTCGGTGTTGCCGAAGCCTTCCTTGCATTTGGGGCACTTGCGGTTGCGAGCTCGAACGAGATTTGTGATGCAATCCATGCAGAATAGATGGTTGCACTTGGTGATGATGGCGGACTTGTTGCGTTGCATGCAGTTGGAGCATTTGAGGAGAGCCTGGAAAAACTTATTTTAGACCGAAAAAAGTAAAGAAAGTGCAACAAACCTGAAGCCTCGTAATATCCCAAGTAACGAATTCTTTGCTGTTCGGATCCTTTGACTTTACCACCGCCGGAGCATAGTCCTGGCGTGGCTCACGAGGCTGTCTTCGCTTGAGTTCATCGACTTCTTCGACGGTTTGGGTTAACTTCTTGTCGATTTTGGAGGCTTCGTGACTCTTCTCGTCGACACATTCCTGCATCTCGGTGATTCGCTTCTGCTCGATCTGGGCCAGGGTTTCCAACTCAGCTAGCTCGTTTTCAAGACTGTTGAGTTCCAGCTCGGCTTCGATGTTCTCGTAATAAGTGACACCGATAGCCTTCCCCTTGGATTTGGCCTTGGCAGCTGTCAACGGATCTTCGGACATGACTTTGGCGACTTCTTCCAGCTCTTCGACTATGGCCTTATGCTCGACTTCAAGTTCGCTCTCGATTTCACGGGCCTTTTTGACTTTGGTCACGTCATTGAGGAGGATTTCGAGGAAGCGGCTGTTGCGTTCTTCTTGCGCTCGGGTGGCGTCTTGGATTCGGGACTTCTGAAATTGAAATCATCAAAACTGTTTGAATTGGAAAGAAAGCAACTTACCCAATCCAGGATGCTTCCATACATCTCAGCCAGCTTCTCATCATCCGCCGTATGCGCAGTAAAGACCGATTGAGCCATGTTGTTCATCTCCTTCGCCCTCTCATGCGCATGCCGAGTGAATCGTACCCGTCTTTCAGCTTCCTGCGTGTACAAAACACGCTTTTCCTCCGGGGTAGCGTGATTCAAGTACAAAAGGACCTGCTTCAGACGCACAGCTTCCAGCGCTTCCGCGTCATTCCTCGCAGATTCCTTCATTATGAGGTCGGCAAAGTCCTTGGAATCGAGTTGGTCGCCATTTTTGTCGATATCGGCCATGGCATAGTGCTTCGCCGCGCCAAAGATCAGCTGAACATCGAAATCGTCGAGCTCGGTATCCATGATTGGGAGGTTCTTGACGGGAGCAAAGTTGAGTTCAACACGGATGTGACTGTCAAAGTCTTTGGTTATGTTGTCGAGGGCTTTTTCGGTCTGAAAAGGCTAAGTTCAGGAGTCGGAAGCGAAAAGTAAAGCGATAAACAAACCTCAATGATAGCCTGATCAACTTCGTCTTCATCTTCTTCGAACTTGTCATTCAACGCGTGACAGCGATCGTCTTCTTGAGCGAGATCCTCCAGCATGGCATCCAAATTTTCAAATTGGTCGGGTAGAGCGTCAAGTGTCGCGATTTCAGCTTTGTCTTCTTCATTTCGCCGTCTCAGCTCTTCCAACTCTTTGGTATCGTTATCCTCGATGGTTTGAAGCGTCGTCAGTATCTCAGCCTCTTCAGCGATGATGTGAGCTTTGAGGGTTTTCTTGACGTCGCTTATAGTCTTGGCGTATATGTCGAGGACTTTGCTTCCGCGGCTATAACAAAACCATCAAAACTAAACCTCAAAATCGCAAAACCCACTTCATAATCTTGATATCGTAGCACAACTTCGTCAATTCCGTCTTATTCTGCACAACTTCCGGGATCGACATCGGATCAATCGCATCAGGATCGGTCGCTTCGGATTTCATGTGCGCGATTTCCATCTGAATCACTTTCATGCTCTCCTTGAGGTCGTTGATGTTCTCCGTGTAGAAGGCGATTTCCTCGTAGATTCGGGCGCTTTCACTTTTCAAGGCATTAATCTGAAAACATCGTTGCTAAGCGCAAAAGGAAAGGCAAAAGTCAAAACTAACCTTTTTCGCATTGGCAGCCTCGTCATCGGTGCCATCATCTGGCTCTTCTTCGACCTCAATGTCCTCAGAATCATACGTTTCCATGGCTTGTCGTTTACTGGCATTGCGCTTTTTCATGTCAGAGACGAGCCGCTTCAGTCGGACTCCCATTCTTCGACGCCTTCGGAGCTCCATCATGACACCTTCGACGATTTCTTCGGCTTTGGCCCCCTCTTTGCGGATGCCGGTTAGCTTGGTTCGGGTGGGGTCTTTCTCGGGGGGTGGTGAGATGAGGTCCTGGAAGTTTATGTACTTTGATAAGGTTTGGAAGAGGTTAAACTAACAAATTCTCGCGTCAGACTGAAATGCTGGTACCATTTACCGTTCCTCTCCAGTGAATGGTAATCGACTTCGGCATTCTCCGCGCTTACCGCTGCATGGGCGATCTTGTGATCCGGATCGACTGTATCCCTTCTTTCTTGCAGTCTCGCCGAGGCTTCATTATCGTAGAAGTCATAGGCGTGTTCATTCGGTAAAGGGCTGTGATAACGGGGACGATAGTCGAGGTCGTCGAAACCACCCATAACAGTATTAAATTCCGAGTAAGTGAGACGCAATTGAGCTTTGTCAGAGATCATGGCTTTCATCAAAACTGATCCACGGCCAGCTAGTTTCTTCAGCTGGGGGATAATGGTCGCGGGATCGACTGGCTTTCGATTTGGGCAGGCTTCATTGAATTCCTTGACCTTCCTCACCCAGTTGATAATAGCATCCTTCAGCTGGTCTTCAGATAGGTTTGTGACATCGAGAATTTCTTCAATCGACTTCCCGGTGGCTTCCGTCACTGAAACACCCATCATTAATGCCATCTTTTCAAATTTTAAAACAAACTTACAAACATCCGGCGCAAACTTGACAAGCAACTCAAATTCCTTCTTCGCAAACACCCGATACAGCGCCATAACCTCCAGAATCATCTCAGCCTGCTTGACCCTTATCTTTTCAGATAATTCCTTCACAAATTCGGCATACCGCTCGAAACTTGGCACCAACCCAAGTCCATATCCATCCCGCGTCAAGTATTTCAGAATCTTATCACGATTTTCGACTTCCTTCGGCAGGTTATCAGTAACTTTCATATGGAGAACATTCTCCGCGATGAATCGGAACTCTTCATCGATCTGAAATCGATTAGTTAGCAAAATATATATATAAAACCCAAAAAAAAACTTACCATTCTCAAAAACGACGCAAAAGTTGGAATCAGTTCCTCCAGCGTTTTCAGGTTGTATCGATGAGCCTGCCATTCCCTTCGACGTTGTTCTCGGGTTTGCATGAGCTTTTTGAAAGTTTTTCGGATGGTCTTGTACTTGGGGGCAATTTCGGATCGATCGACGGGTTTGAACTGGAAATTTTGGCATTTAGGACAGTTTGGAGTGAAAAATATATATAAAAACTCACCGCTTTATCGATGGTTGGCAGATTTAAGGCATTTTTGGGGGAGTAATCTAACCCGTGGGGATTGGATATATATGGAGAATCTTCAAAGTAGATGTAGCGATCGCCTGGGTGCTGTTTCGTCCCGATGTCGGCCCTTTGCTGGAGATAGCGAAGAACTCGCTTTGTTCGGGGTGTAGCGGGGTCAGGGGATGAGGATGAGCTCGATGGGGACGATCTGTGGCTTGAAGTGGCTTCATCGGAGGAGGAAATTGGCTCGATTTTGACCTTTGACCGTTTTACGTGGTTCGAATTCGTTGGGGGTGATACCGACCTCATTTCAACATCATTTGAACAGCTTGGCTTCGGTTCATCGATCTTCTTGACATTGTTGTGAAGGAAGGCACTCGGTTTGACGTCATTCGAATTACAATTCTCAAAAGCACTCGATGTCGACGACCCTGGGCTGCCATTGACTTTCCTCGAGGTTCCGTTCGTTTTCGGCTTCTCAGAAGGTTCACTCGATGACGGCTTCGACGAATCTGATCGCGATTCTGACCGCTTTGGACTCCTTGAAGCCGACACCGGAACAGCATACCGTTTCACATTTTTGGGATGCAAAACGCCGTCAAAGAAGTGCAGCCGACTTCTACTCGGTCCCGGGACGTCATCTTCAGTGTCGTCGGAGCTGTCGGGCGGAAACAACGGCTCTGGTGACGGGGACAGTGTCGTCGGCTCCGAGGTTACCCCGTCCGCAGACGACCCGTCTGACATAGATCTCGCTAAAACGGGAACCAACGGATACATAGACGTGAGGGGACGCTTAAACGGAAAGAAAACAGTAGGATAGAAGAATAAGGACGCGAATAACGTGCCAAAAAGCAATTTGCAAACACGCGAAGGGAGCGGAGCGGATGCGTTGTTCCCTCCTGCCGGCGGCGACCGAGTTGACGAACCGCGGCGGGAAAGCGGTTGTGAGGTGCTTTCGTGGTGGGACCAGTGCGTGCGGGTAAATTTAAAGGTTGGATTTCTACGTGATTTTATATATATTTTTACCTTTTCTGCCCTCAGGCGTATTCCTAACCTTACCAACAATCAATCAGAAACACAAAAACCACCAATTAAACTACAAAAACCCCATAAAAACAGCCTACAAAAATCCTTGGCAAAACGTCCCCAACCCCCACTCCCCTCATGTCCCTTTTCGATGCTTCAATTCATTTCAACGTTTCCAAGCTTCCACCCTCACTGCCGCCAGCCATGTCCGACGATCCTGCCCCCATCTCCCTCACCGACATCCGGAAGCCCTACAAGTACCTCCTGGAACGCAAACCCGTTCATCTCAGCCTCAATTTCGTCGATTTATATGAGGTCGAAATCGTCGACCGCCTCGCCTGTGCCAGCGGCTATTGGAAGTGCTTCGAGCCCATTCTCGGCCCTGATGCCATCAAACAGGCCCTCGACGACGATTACAACAATGCGGAAGCCTTCTACAAGAAGCTCCGCCATCACGAGAGGAATGCTTTGCTGTATCGATGTGTTGTTGATTTTTTTGCGAAAAGTTTGTTTATTTTTATATCCAATTTTGTTTATTTTGCTCCTTTTCAGTCGATACCGACCTCTACCGATCCATGAACACAAAAGCCTGGGTCATCGAGTGCAAGGAAATGTTCCACAAGGTTTTGAATGTCATTC
This sequence comes from Panagrellus redivivus, assembly GCA_000341325.1. Classification (NCBI taxonomy): domain Eukaryota; kingdom Metazoa; phylum Nematoda; class Chromadorea; order Rhabditida; family Panagrolaimidae; genus Panagrellus; species Panagrellus redivivus. Next base: position 30,755 of record KB455208.1, on the reverse strand, counting down.
ATGACATTCGGCCGTTGACTGAGATCCGTGGGACGATTCGCTTCATCACGACGGTCAGCTTCGAGCTGGCACGAGACTATCAGCCGGTTTTGGACCGATTGGAAGCTGGGGAGATCAGTGGGTTCCTTTTTTGATGTACATTTGACAGTTTAAACCTGATTTTTGCAGCGGAAGACTACGCCAAGTCCTTGGTGTTCCGCACACTTCCCCTCATCTCCGACGCCAGCGCCTATCACATGTTTTTCGGAATTTGGGTGAGTAACGAGAAGTCCCATGCCTATATCGACGATATCATGCCGGAATTTGATATTTTCTACCAATTAAACTACGCCGATGTCGGAGCTGGCGTCGTCCACATGGTTCGATGTCTGGAAGATGTCGAAGAAGCCGTGAAAACGATCATGGACAACCCCGCGAAGAATGAATACGCCAAGGACTTCTTCTACGACCGATTGCCGGACAATTTGACTATGCCGTTGCATCAGAAAACTACCAATGGTTCGTTTTTTCTTCATTTTTTAGAAATTTTTGAACAATTTTGACAATTTTAATAGTTTTTTCATCTAAAAATTGCAGACAAACCCCTCCGAATGCGCAGCTACCAAATGGAACTCGCCGTCAACGCTATCAAGGAAGACAATGTCGTCATAGTGGCGCCCACTGGCACCGGAAAGACCATTATCGCGACGTACATCATTCGACACCACATTTTTGAGCTGAAACGAACTGGCAAAAAGCCGAAAGTGGCCTTCGTCGTCCCCTCCACGCCATTGGTGAATCAACAATGCGACGTTTTCAAGCTGTATTTGTCGAGTATGGCCAGGATTATCGGAATAAACGGCGGGTCGGTCGGAATTGCCGATGTTTTCAATGCGTATGACATCTTTGTCGTGACTCCGATGATCATTGTGTGAGTTTTTCTTAACCTTGGGAGGTCATTTTGATGAAAGTGTGTATTTTCAGTAACGCGCTTCATCCGGATAGCCTGTTGGGAGATAACCCATTGCCGTTTTCCATTGGCGATTTGACGATGATTGTGCTGGATGAGGTTCATCATACGAACAAATTGCATCCTTATAATGGTAATTTTGGTCTGTTTTTGATGTTTATAAAGGTTCAAATCTTCAGAGCTCATGAACGAATACCGGAAGCACAAATACGGCAACGAAATCGTCACAGTTCGATACGCTCCAAAGGTCGTCGGCTTCACAGCGTCTGTCGGAGCTCCGCCACGGGTTGAAAGCATTCAGCAATGCATGACTCACATTGTGAAGATCTGTGCGAATGTTGATGCGATGAACATTATTCGGGTCACTCGGCATAGAGAAGATCTTGAAGATTTTACCAGCAAAACTGAAGATGGTTGGTTTTTCATTGTTTTTCTAACTTTTTTCAATGCTAAAAATGCGTTTTTCAGAAGTCGTCATCATCCCCGATAGCAACTCAACCGTCCAAGAGCAAATGAACGCCCTGGCTGCCCTCATGGAAGAGATCGAGAACTACATCCGAAACCTCCCCGGCGTTTCTGACTCCCTGTTCGAAGGCCATGCCGCTGTTAGTGTCGATTTCAACAAATTCGTAGTCTGGCTCAGCCTTCTCGATGACCGTCTCCCCCAACTTGGGCTCGAAACGACGATCAACTGGAAGGCCCGCATGGCCACGACTTACCTCCAGCGAATGGTCCTCGCCTATCAGGGCTTCTCCGCCTTCCCGAGCCATGCTGTCATCAATCGCTTCCTCACCGGCCTCGGGAATGACGATCGCAGTGATCTTGGTGAGCTCGTTCGTAAACAAGTCGCCGATATCAGCTCCCTGCCCTCCGGCGAACCAAAAACCTTCCAAAAGCTGGTCCAACTAATGAATACCCAATTTGAAACCGAACCCGATTCCCGTGTCATGGTCTTTGTCCAGCAACGTGAATACTGCCTCCTCGGAATGCCATTGATCGAAAAAATGACGTGCAAAGAAGTGGCTTATCTGACGGGTGTCAACAGTGGCCGCGAACTCGGTGGAATGTCCCTCTCCGATCAGCAGCAACAGCTTCAAATCTTCAATTCCGGCAAGGCCCCGATCATGCTTGCCACATCTGTCGCTGATGAGGGCGTCGATGTTGGCCGATGCAACCTCGTCATCAAGTATGACGACGTCTCGAACGACATTGCCCACGTTCAGCGTCGTGGTCGCGCTCGACAGATGAAATCCCGCTGCATTTTGATCACACCCCATTCGCATAAACATGTGGCTGAATCTCGGAACTCTGACAAGATTCACTGGGTCGAGCAAGCGTTGATGTACATTGGGGCGATGATTCCGAATGCGCGTCGACGAATGGTAAGCTTTTTGAACGACTACAGTTCTTATTTTGTGGTTTTAGTTCGCCGAAGCCATCGCAAATGCCAATGAAGCCCGCATCGAAGAAGCCGAACGCCAGGCCCTCATGAAGGAAGAGATGGCCCCAGCTTCCGCTGATTACACTGTCCATTGCAAAAAGTGCAACCGAGCCCTGGTCGATTCGAAATTCGTCCGTGCTGCGACGTCAATCTACACCGTTTGCGATGAATCCTACTGGTCCCGAGTCACCTGTAAGCCTATATCGGCCCAGCAGAGGGAGGTCAAATACAATCGGATGCCCGGGGATGCTGTTTGCCATGTAAGTTTCACCTACGTTTATCATTTTTGAAGTTAAAGGCAACCTTCCTTTCCAGATGATGTGCAACGGTCCAACAGATCACGGCGCCTGCAACAGCAAAGTCGGCATCGTCGTCAATTTGAAGGGCATCCCGTTCCCGGTGCTCGGCTGCAAGGAGCTGTTCTTCCAGAACAAGCTCGATAAAAACATCCGTGTCACGAAGAAGCAATGGAAAGACATCCTCTCGGATCTGTTCTTCCCGCCTGAGCTAACTTCAAAAGAGATGCTGTCCATGGCGAATGCCCCCGAGCAGCCTGAAATGTCGGCCGAGGCCAAATTGGCTGCTTTTGAAGCTTATTGTGACCCCGATCGTTCCGATTGATTTGACTTTGTCCGTGTGATTTAATATTTTGAATTTTGAACATTTTACGAGTATTTGAGCATAGTACCTGTAATTTATTAAATATATTTATTTTTCGTTTGATTTGGACTTTGACGATGAACACAGTTGAGATTACTGTATTCCATATCTGTATTTTTCAATTTTTGTTGTCATTGATGACGTGTTTGTTACAGGATGTCGGCAGATGAGCCTTCAAACTCAAGTTTGGAACCACCGACCACAAGTTCCGCAACGCCCTCAAGGCCCGCTGAAGATGAAGCCATGGAAGTCGATCAGCCTGAACCTTCGTCATCTGGCACTGTACATAACACTGAAGACGCCACTCAAGGTACGCCTGAGGATTTATCAGCTTTGGATAAACCTCAAGAATTAGCTGTTTCAGAATCAGACTCCTCAGCGACCCCTGACAGACCGTCACGATCTCCATCTCCTCCACGACGATTAAAACCGTACAATGAGTTGCTGCCATCATTAAATCGCAGCAAAGGCGCCAAAAAGCCCTCTAAATCGGATGCGACGCTCTTTGATTTGATAAAGTCCCGCCTTGCTGAGAAGCCTGGAGCGTCAAACACCGATTTGGAAGCCCTCAAAAGGAAGTTTGAGGAAGTACGTTTGAAAACAAAAGCTGGCGGTGCAAAAGTTGATGTCGAAAAGATCCGAAGCGAGCTTCAAAAGCGATTGGGTGCCGATGAGTCGAAGGTGGAATCCGGAAGTGACTCAGAAGACGAAACCTCTGACGCGGAAGAAAGTGAAACTCAAAGTTCCGACAACGAGATTGACTTTGGCGATGACGACGACTACCGTTCCAGCGAAGACAGCGACTATCCCGGCGAAGTAGCAGAGATACAAGATTCCAGTGAGGATGAAGAGTCGTCTGATGACGAATATGCTGACAACGAAGAAGTCTCCGATCAAGAACTTGCTGATTTGCTTGCGGATAAACAAGCTTTTTACGGAGATGGAGAAGTCTCTGAAGAAGAATTCGATTACGAGCAAGGTTCCGATGACGATGAAGAAATCTCTGATGAGCTTGGCAACGATAATGATTCCACCGAAGACAGCGACGGCTATCGTTCAAGCGAAGATAGCGATTATGCCGACGTCGAAGATGAATCGACTTCCGAAAACGAAGAAGACGAATCCGATGGCGAATATGCTGACGATGAAGAAATCTCTGATCAAGAACTGGCTGATCTCCTTGCGGATGTGCGGGATTCTGGCACTGATGCCGACATGTCCGAAGAAGAAGCCTCTGCTAGTGAAGAAGAAGCTGACGAAGAAATCGTCGAAGCTGGTTCCGCGGAAGAAGACGATGAAGCTGTGCCCATTCAAGACGACGAATATCATTCCAGCGAAGATAGCGACTATATAGATGCCTCCGACGATCAATCTTCTAGCGAGGACGAAGAATCATCGGATGGCGAATACGCCGAAGACGAGGAAATCTCCGACACCGAGCTTGCTGATTTACTTGCCGATATGCGTGCTTCTGGCGAAGTCTTCGTAATGTCCGACGAACAAGACGTCTCAGACGAAGAAGAAACATCAACCTCTGGCGAATCCGACTCATCTGAAAGCGAAGACGACTCAGAAGATGAGGGCCGCTCTTTCCTGGACGATGAATGGGCTAGCGACGCCGAAGATGGTTCCTACGAAGAAGGCCCCTGGGAAGAAAGCTGTGCTGAAGACTCTGACGGAGGCCAATGGTACGAGGACTATGAAGAAGATGCCGATGAGTACTCTGACGACCAAAAACCTGCTGATGAAGCCGTGACATCATCGTATGATGAAAAGGAAGCTTCCGAAGGTCTTATTGAAGCTGTACCGGAACCGCCACCCGAAATAGTGCCTTCTGATCAAAGCTCTGATGAGGATATGGATGAATTCTCTGACGAAGAAAAAACTTCTGATGAAGCTGTGACGGAACCCTCACCCGAACAAGAACCCAATGTCGAAGGCGATGTTGACGTCTCGATGGAACTCGCTGTCAAACAAGAGCTTATTGATGAAGCTGAAGCCGAAAATGTCTCCTCTGCTGCAATCGCCGATGACGATATGGAGGAAGGTTCATACACTGAAGATGACGATCTGTCAGAGGAGACTTCGGAGGAAGAATCGGACAACCCTTGGTATGAATACTCTGACGAAGAACGATCTTGGTATGAGGATTACGAATACGAAGAAGATTTGGACTTCGACGACCCCTTGGAACGTGCTAATGACGCCTTCTACGAGCAATGGCTGGATGGATTGCAGGACAGTGAATCGGATTCGAAAGAAACTTCACCGTCAGATGCAACAGCTGAACCTGCGCCGATCCAACAACCCGAACCGTTGCGGACGTCTAGTCAACCTGCGCCAATCAGACCATCTGTATCTGAAGACGCTGACGATGAGTACTCCGAAGGCGAAGAAGACACCGAAGAAGACCCCACGGAGAACATTGACTTTGAAGACGAAGACGACTTTGAGGATGAGGATGACTTTGAGGACGAAGAGGATGTCTATTCTGAGGATGGTGATGAAGCGGAGCCGGTCGCCGATACTCCACAAACTTCTCATGAAATTGTCGATCGTCCAGAACCCATGCCAGCGGAACCCATCGAAGCCGAGCCCCTCTCTGGTGATAGCTACGAAGACGACTACGGCGAAGGCGAATCCGATGAATCCATCGAGGAATGGTTCCCGCCCCCGCGAATCATCTCCCCGCCGAAACCTAAAGTCGTCCCTCCTCCGCCGCCACCGAAGCCCAAACGTCGACCACCCCCGAAACCTGCTACTCCACCGCCGAAGTCCCCCACTCCACCACCACAGCCAGATATTCAAGGACCCCCAGCAAGGCCGCCATTCTACTTCCGACTGCGCCCGGGCGTCTATGAATCACCAAGGCTGATAACGCCTGGAGCGGAAAAGTTGAGGGATTTTGATTTCCATCCGGAATACATCCCACCAAAGTCCGATGACGACGAACCTGAACCTCAACCATCTGAACAAGCGCCCCCTCAGTACAGCGATGTCAGCATTGCCGATTTCAAGTCGATTCTGGAGAAACACAAGCCAAATATGCGTTTGAACATGTTCCCAGATGTGCCAATGGAGGTGGAAGCCCCTCCGAAAGAGCCAACGCCGGTTTCCAATCCTCACAAAGACTTCTGGCCGTATGTGAAGAGCTTGTACGATCGCCATCAAGATGGGCTGATGTCATCAAACGACTATTTTGCGTTGTTATTGAAGATTTTCGCGGCACGGGCTTTGGATCGCAAAAATCGAGCCCCCATTCTGTCCAGATCGGTCCTGTCCATCCCAGACCCAAGAAGCAACTATGGAACGGATAAACAGCGGTTCGTGCCCTTCCCAAGAAAAGCCTTCCTCGAGAAGTTTCGAGAAACCTACGCCGACAAGCCCCACATTCGGAGTGAGCTCGCCAACCTCCATCTGTATCCCCAGATTGATAGATTGGATGCCAAAAACATCGGCCGTCTTCGAGACCAGCTGATCCGTCGTGGCGACATTCTGTTTACGTACAGCGAAAAAGTCGATGTCCCGATCTATGCCATGGCCGAAAACTTCTACGTCGACGAAGACTCAAAACAATATGTCGCCGTGGTTTGGCTGAAACCCGTCCAAATCGGCGCCGAACGCATTGCCGGCTTCCAATGGTGGGCCTATGAGAAGGGCTTCTACGACGAAAAGCTGCATCCACTTGAGCATTTTGAGTTTGAATGCTCACGCCCACAGGCTCAACACTATGAGGCTGCTGGGGATTTTGCGACGAAAATGAGAAGAAAAGTAAGTTTTGCTTTTGTATCTTTGCAGAGTGTGTTATTGATTGTCCTAATCGATCGCCTTTTCAGTACCGACGCCTCCTCGCTAACCGCGCCCGCCAAGCCCTTTTACAACGACGGAAGGACCTCCATGCTAGCCGGATCGACGACATCCTTGTGCGACCATTAAAGAAACCAAATCCACTCTGGATTGAGCGACGTGAAGCATTTACTCGGAATAAGAACGGCTTCGAAGTCACTCGGCAGGTCATTCGGGCTGGAAAGCAGTCGCGCGACCAAATGCATTATCCATAATTTGCCTTATACCATTCATTCCGTGCTATTTATCTGTATAAATTTGCGTAACCTTATTTGCATTTTTGTTTTTGGAATTCGGTTTTTTGCCGAAGAATATCTTTACGTGTTTTTACGACTTTTTTTATCGATTCAATTCGTTGTTTCAGGCCCGATTCTCAGTAACTTTCAAATGGATCTCAACCGATATAGTAGCTACTGTAAGTTAAAGTTTAAATTAGTGTAAATCAAAGCTAAAGAAGGCGTTTTCAGCGTTCAACAACTCCAACTATGGCGAAGGCTCGGCCTATTCCATCGCTCTCGACGTCCCGCAGTCTCCCACCGCCTCCGAAGTCAATTCCAACCTCCGTCTCGACGTGCCCGTCCAATCAGTTGAACCGAGTAGCTCCCGTGAAGATGCCACAGTCCCCCAGGCGTCGGCGATCCCCATCTACGTCCCTGCCGGGGGTGACAACAATCTTGAGCCGCATCCGGTGATCCAGAACATCGTTAGCACCTGTAATGTCGGTAAGTATCGCCTTTTTCTCATTTTTGAACTTCACTCTATCGTCAATTTGCTTTTAGGCACCCAGCTCGACCTTAAAAAGATCGCCATGCACGCCCGTAACGCCGAGTACAACCCGAAGCGCTTCTCTGCCGTTGTCATGCGAATCCGTGAGCCTCGAACGACGGCGCTTATCTTTTCATCCGGCAAAATGGTCGTCACAGGGGCCAAATCCGAGGAAGCTTCCAAACTTGCTGCTCGAAAGTACGCTCGCATCATTCAAAAGCTCAACTTCCCCGTCAATTTCACCGACTTCAAGATACAGAATCTCGTCGGCAGTGTCGATGTGCACTTTGCCATCCAACTTGAGGGCCTCTGCATAACCCATACCCAATTCAGCAGTTACGAACCCGAACTCTTCCCCGGCCTGATCTATCGCATGGTGAAGCCTCGCGTCGTGCTTCTGATCTTTGTCAGTGGGAAGATCGTCATTACCGGTGCCAAGACGCGCGATGAGATCAGCGAAGCTTTCCATCAGATCTATCCCATTGTTCGTGGCTTCAAAAAATGAATGCTTATCCTGTTTTAATAATTGCCTTTTTTGCTTTGAATTATTAAACTTTTAACACTTAATATTACCCACAACTTGTTGATTTGACTTTTTTTTAGCTGTCTCAATGTATCATAATAGAATTCCTACACTTTTTGAACTTGTTCGACCATTGATTGGTCTGCTTTCGCATAGACTTTGCTCTTTTTGGTGCGCAATTTCGATGATTTTGCTTGCAATAAACCGTTTCAGTTGTAATTACTAGTAGGGTTACTGTAGGCGGCGCAAATGTGCACCCTTAAGTTCTTAATATTCGGTTCAATACAATCAAAACTCGGTTGTTTTTAATCAAAACAATGTCAAAACAATTCAAAAACAAACAAAAATGGGTACGACAGAACAAGAAACAGACACAAATGACTAATCACCGCCCTGTTTCAGAACATAGGTGGCTTTCAACACTTTGCCGACAACATCAAAAGCGAGGTTGTAGAAGGCCCTCAGATCCAGAACTTCATCGCGGTTTTCGTTCAAGAATTTGGCGCAAGCTTGCTGCAGTTCTTCGCGAGAGCAATCCCAGGCATAACAGACGGTGTCGCAGAAGTTGTCGATGGTCAGCGAATTGAGAAGAGGCTTTTCAAGGTGGATCTGAAATATGTGACAATAAGAACGTGTTGATGGAAAAGAGTTACTTACCACGACAATCTCAAGGCCGTTTTTGTGGGCGTGACGCAGGACATCGAAGTCAGTCTTCAAACCGAAGGCGGATTTCAACACATCGACGATGAGAGCAGGCGGAAGGTCGGCAAACTGCTTTATGGCTTTGATCTCGTCCTGGTGGTTCTTGAAAAAGTTGTAACAATCCGTCAACAACGAATCCTTGTTGCAGTCATAGGCATAGTGGACGATGGTGCAGAATGTTGGAATCAATGGATTCAACAGTGGCAATTTTTCGAGTTCGTTCTGAAAAAATCCAAATCATTTAAAATCGATTAAAATAGCTTACTTACGATGACAGCTGTGATAAAATACATATCACAGAAACGAAGAATGCCAACAACGGTCTCGACAGGAAGATTCGCCGGTTCACGGCCGTAACAGATGTCAATGGCAGCTTTGACAGTGGCAAAATCAAATTCCACAATTTTGATTTTGCCAGACTTGGATTCGGCCGTGTTGTGGGTGAACATTGCTTGGAAACTTGGAGAAAGCATAGTAAGAAAGTTCTTGTGAGCCTGTAAGAAAACGTAATTGTCTCAATCCGAAAAAATTATCAAAAATTACCGGCACTCGTTCAGATCCCATCACAAACTCGACGTCCATAGGAATGTGATCAAAAAGTTGAAACACCCGTGGAACGAAAAATGTCGGCACCGGAACATCAAATTCGACAATGCATGTAATTGTGAGCTTGCCATCGCGGAAGAGAGGACGGAGTTGTTCGTGGGATGCGTACCGGTAACGACCAAAACCAAGTGGAGAGTTTTGGATCTCGTAAGTCGTTGTCCCTAAAAAAAGTGTATGAGATGCATACGAAACAAAATAACTCGACACGGACAACTAATGGAAGAGCCGTCAACAGCAAACGTGAATGTTGCCTTAACAGGTTTGTTGACCATCAAAAACACACTGACATGACCATTGGCAGATTCACGATCTCCTGCGGAATACCACCGAATCCACCATTGGAGTCCATCAGAGCAAGGAACGGTGCATTTAGGTGTCTCCAGTTTCTCCCCAATTTTCTTCGCCGTCATATCAGTTTGATAAAGTGTGAAGGTGACGGATTGTTTGATCGTAATGATTGTTTGCGACTGCAAACAGATGTTATATAACAACAGTAATTTAAAGAGAACATACCGTCGACATTGATAACAGCGGTTTGGAAGACAATGAAGCAAAACAACGGTGTGCTTGAAAGTCAAATCGAGCAATGCACTTGAGTATAAAACAGTACAAATGAAATTTGACTTTTTGTTGCGAGAGTTCACGATGCGCACGCAGCGGGCAACAACTCGTGCTTCAGGTGTGGCCCTTTTTGTTTTGCAACGGTATCTAACGGCATTTGATGATTCTTTTGCTTTTGTCTTGTCAACACAGACTTCAAAAACTAATTTATTACAAAAAACATAATTTCTTTTAATGTAAACGTTGTAGAGAAATCAGGCTGTTCAAAACGTGGTATTTGGTTTGTAAATGAGAACAAAAAACTTGTAACATTAAGGAAAGTTTAGAAAATCACTCAAATAGTTCTTTCATTAACTTCATCCTTTTCAGCCACGGACAACGCCTCGACCAGATGACACAATTGTTCTTCAGGAACAAGCGGGCGATCGGTTTCAAGTCGGCTACGGTGGAGCAAAGGTCTGTCGTCGGCCATGTCAGAGATACGTAGGGCAGCTAATCTGGAGTTTTGTCCTAGTTTGCTCGACCGTTTGGACACTTTCGGGATGCCAAGAAGAGCTTTCTTGACTTCGCGATCGTGCCGACGCTTAGCGGCAAGACGCTGGAGCTGGCGTTCCCTCTGAACTTCACGCTTGTTACGAAGCGCGGCGGATTGCTGTTTTCTTTCCTTTCTTTCGGCGTCGAATCGCGGCATCATAAGCGCGTCCCGGCATCTGATGTCCAGAGCCAAAGATGATGGGTCGTTTCCGGCATCGGTGAAGTGAACTTTACGCGCCGGCACAGAGCGCGATGCAGAAAGATGTTCTCTCAGGATCGCCATTAGACGTTGTTTTTGCATGTTTATATCGTTGTTATCGATATTAACATGAATCCGCGGCGTAGGGTCGACAGGCCGGGCAGTCTCTAGTTGACTATGGTCGGCATTACGAGTGGACAGGCTGGCGCGGGCTATCAAGGCTGCCTGCGTAAGGTAGCCTTCGAAAGAAGATTGGGCCGAAGACATGGTGAATTCTGTTCTATAAAATTATCGGAATGAGAATTTGATATGCAGAAATAACAGAAAGTCAAGTAAAAAGCACGTAATAATGCAAAAGGGGCAGAATAAAATAAGACACAGTTAAAAATTGGGCAAAGATGACATCAATGCAACTTAGATATTACAAAACTTATTTGAAAAATGGAATATACTAAAGCGAAACTCGGCTTAAACGACTACAAGTAATCGCAACAGCAGAAAGAGAACCAACTACCACAGAGTAAGTTGTAATGCGCAGAATGACCAAAACCTGGTGAGGAAGGGCTATTTACATGCGCCACCGCACCTACACACATACAATAGCAGACTTACCGATAAGCTCGCAGGGGCACTTGAAGACGAAGCGGAGGGAAACCTTGTTTCCATGGCCGCGCAGGCCAAGTTTCAAACTAATTTTCAAAGGGTACTGTAATACTGAAATGTAAAACATAATTATTTTGGATCAAGACAAACTTATTAAATGTATCAAGCCAAAATATTAGCAATAGAGCTACTAAATTGAATGTTGATCGAATCAAGTTTTATTCATTTATTATAACTTTTGTTAAGTAGTTAGGAAACTGCTTTATTGCAAGCCACGACGCATTTTTGTGAAACCTTTGTAATATCTTTATGATCTGTGATTCTGATTACCCTCTGCTTACGCTTCAACATATAATCGCAAGTTGCAGTCAACGGACTAGAAAATCTAATAGTTACCCTGTCCGGGTCAGAAAAGCGATTAATGTACAATGCATTCAGTCCCTTCCAGGCTTAACGAAATGGAGCGAAAATGGAAAACAGTATTCAGCAAAAAGTTGACGATAAAAAAGTAATGACAGATCGCGACAAAAAGTGCACGCATGCAAATTTCTCAAAAAACGAAGCTGCAGGTCGAGATGCACGCGCACACATGTGGAATTCGATGTATAGTAGCACCCCAAAGCTTCTCCCACCACGACCAATTTACGGACCGTCGCTGACCGCCGCGGTCACTTTGATTGATGATCGCTGCATTTTACTTTACATTGTAACAGAATGTCGAACGAAATGCCTAACACAAAAAAGCAGAGTCAGTAAAATAAGACACCAACATTTAATTCCAACAACCTGTTCATTCATTCATTTATCATTAAACCAGAAAGACAGAATTGTGTCAAATTTGGCAAAGATGGCATCAAGGCGGCTAGCTATTATGAAACTGATTTGAAAAAAGGAATATACGAATGCCAAACTTGGTCGGAACGACTACAGTAATAGCAAAAGTGAAAGGACGACCAACTACTACGCCAGACAAAGTTGTAATGCGCAGAATGACCAAAACCTGGTAAACCAGATTTACGTGCGCGACCAAGCCTTCACACACATACACACAATAGACAAATCGGAGGGATAGCTTGGCATGTGTCACTTTTAACAAGCTTTCGTAATCCATTGTAACTTTTGTTATGTAGGTAGCGAGGAAACTGCTCTATTGAAAGGAACCTTCAGTAATGTGTTTCCCTTATTCTCATTACCCCTAGACACACTTCACCACATACGGTCACTCACCAGCTGAAGTCAGATATTTGTAAAAGACAAAATTTTAATATTTGCTTTATTACAATAAAATGAAATACCAATATCAAAGAGAAAACTACATGATAAAATACATTATTTAAACAAAGGACAATTTGAAGGCTTTTGATTTTGAAAAAGAATAATGTCGTGGGAGTCCATGAAGCCAATGGATACATTTACAAGTACTTTTCTTTCAGGATCTCTTCGGCTTCTTTGTCATCCTTGGCCGCCGCCAGTTGGGCCTTGAGTTGGGCCAAGCGTTGTTCGCGCTTCTGGTCCCGACTGTTCTTCAGAAGTTTGTGGCGCCGCTGGAGGTCGTGATTGGCATCGACGTCCTGACGTTCCCAGAGGCCAATCACAACTTGGAACGGGGCCCATCGGCTGGGACCATTCGGGGCACGGATAAGGCGCCGATAGTGGTCGGCGGATAACCGCCTTTCAGGGGTTTTTGGCATCTGCTGGGTCGCCTCGGGTACAGGTTCAGCAACGACGAATTGCTGAATAACGGGCGGGGCAACGGCAACTGGTGGTGCTTCCGACTGAGTCCCCGGGTTTTCCATGCTGTTACGAGACCGTCGAGGCTGACGTCTAGCCTTTGGGGTCATCTGAAGCCTTTCGACACTACGGCCGGGGGTGCTTGGCGGCGTGGAGGGGGTAGAAGCAGCGGTCATGATGGAATTGTTTGTTGTTTTCTGAAAATACGGTACTTATAACTCGGAATGATACAACAATATCAACCAAAACGCGTAACAACGGGGATAACAAATAACAAAGCTAAAATGAATGCGGGTTCCAGGAAAAAGAATGAATAGTGATATGAACCGAACTTAGTAAAGATGAATATAATGCCAAGTGATAATTCATTGTGTAACCCTAGAAAAAGTGATAATGATCAAAATCTGGTGATGCTGGCCTATTTATACAAAACACCTTGCCTCGGCAGACGCGACGGACAGACAGGTAAGCTCGCAAATGCCCGGAGGGTAGAATGGATGTCTTTCCGCTCAAAACAGACTCCATTGATTCGGCCCAACTCCCCGAGAATCCCTGCCATGAGCAATCGCGCACCTTAGGGTCGTCTTCACAATGTTCAAGCATGAAGAAAAGCAACCTTAGCTGACACATGTCACATTCGGTAAAAACATGCTCGTTTTGCCGAAGTACAAGAAGCATATGATTGACAGGTGCTAAATTTCCGCGCAAAATGTTTAATAAATATGTATCACGATGTACACCAAACAAGATCCTCAAAATAATAGCGTGCCATCTTTCAAACACCTATTGATTTTTAGACTAGACAAACAGGGTGCGGATAAGATGCGCATGCGGCCACCCTACCGAAGTCCCGCGGGAAGAACGGCTTTGTGGTAAGCGAAATGTGGTGTCCACGATGTCTTTAGCCTGCAACCCTAGTCATAGATTGCCTTGGCATGGCGTATTTGTAGATATATCGACTTATTGTCACAATGTCGAATTTTACCTTTTATCTACCGTATGCCTGATTCCTTTTCATGCCTTGCTGTCTTCATTCAGGTTTTTTACGGTATGGATATCCTACAGATGCATGACCGTTGAGTTAGCTATTTAGTTAATTTTGCCTTGAAAAAGATATCAACAGTTGTAAAATCGATCAAGGGTTGCACGATCGCTTTTGGAAGAAGAGGGCTTCCGCAGAATTGGGCGGAGTGAATAGAGTTGGTCTCGCGCGGAATACAAACCCTCTCTCTCTCTGGAGCATCTTCAAATGTCCTGCGAGCTTACTGTGGTTCCGCCTTACCGTTAGGGCTCGGTCTGCCTTACCAGGTTTTAGTCATTCTACACATTACCACTACTTGGGTTGTTGGCTTGCTCAACTAACTCTTACCCGCTTTTGCCATTCCATCCATCTTTGCTTCGCGTGTTCCCCCCTGTCGCGCTTTACTTTGGTAACGTCTTTCGTTTTCTCGCTTCTAAATTTCTGTTTCTTCAGAGAAGATCATTACTTCTATACATCAAGAACATGAATGCCAACTTTGTCCCCGTCACGCCTCCAGGCACCAATGGTCCCAGCCACGAGCAACTTCTGATGGCTCCACAGGTTTCTCGAACGCGACGGCCGAGCAGTGTTTCCCCTTTGCCCTTCGATACCCCCAAAAGGAAAGAAGAAGAAATCCAAGCCAAACCAGTTGAGCTAGTCACGGCTTACAGACGTTTGACGTTCCAATCCAGCGACAGATTGAAGTCAATTCGACGTGGTTCAGAAATGCGTAGCCGTCGGTTTTTATCTTCTTCTTCATCTTTGATTGAAAAGAAAAGACAACATGCTCAGCGTCGGCGTGAGCGTCTTGAAACCAAAAAACAGCGTGCCATTGAAAAACGCTTGAGCGAGTTGAATGCAGCTCTTTCCACGCCGAACCCTGAGGCACCGGCCGATGGTAACTTACGTGATACCGAAAACATGCGCGAACTGATCCAACTTCAGCGGAAACTTATCCTAGGGCAACGCGCGAAGCTATTGAAGCAGTTTCTGTCAGAAGTCGAAAGTGAAGAAGAAAAAAGGAAAATTGTTATTAACTGTCGTTTTTGAATGTCATATCTTACTTGAATTTAATATCGGTTGCAATAAAAAATAAACTTAAAAGCATCGGCTGCTTTTTCGTGTTCTCGAGTATTTTGACGGTCAGTCTTGTCGTTGTCATCACATAATCTGCCAGTTTCATACAGTTTTATCAAAATTACAGTTATAAGTTTGCTTACTATTATAATGCTCAGACGATGTTTGATCGCTTTTATGATGGGTTTGTTGCCATCTGATGGGCGGTGAGGGCCTGTCATGACTAAATGTTCAAAACTTTTTAGTTTATATATATTTTTTTGCTTTTAGTTTTGTCAATGTTTCACATACATTACCAAACAAACTTAAATCTTGTTTAAACTATACACGTGTTCGGTGACAGCGCGACTTACATACATTCGTCCGGTACGATCACTCGAGCAATACAATCAATGTCCACTCATGCATTTGCCTACCGCCAGTTTTTACTAAAACTATTTATTGTAAGATAAAATATGATACAAATTAACAAAGTTATAAAACTTTAAAAAGCACGGCCTTAAAATTAGTAAATGCAACGACAGTTCCAAAATTGAGACAAAAGAGCTTGTCGATGCAGTATTTCACAGGGTTTTGGCCGTGTGGAGAAAGAGATAATTATGTGGTAAAATTGTGTAATATGAGAAAAAGAATACACAGAAGTCTGCCGGAAGTCACTTTAGTGTAGTATTAGTTACTTGTTTACAAATAATACTCATTGTAAATGGCATTCTTTTCTTCTTCGCTAGTAGCCTTATTCAAAAGTTGCTCTAGTTGGTGGACGCGATCAAGGCGTCGTTGACAGGTATTGGCGGCGATCTGCTCAAGATGTTTG
>KB455201.1:0-19451 GCA_000341325.1 Panagrellus redivivus | reverse complement strand
TCGGGCCGACGCAAAGCGAAAGGGGGCGCGCGCTCTGGTACATGCTTGGTCGCGTCGTGGGCGCATACTACAGGCGCTTACTCTCCATCCCGATCAGATCATCCACGACTTGAAACACGCCTTGAACGACATAGATAACCGCGATCTCAACGAAGTTACCACAAGTTTGTGGAATGTGTACATCAAGGTTAGCATGACCTTTATCACAAGTTCTAAGTAAAAAATTTCAGTATCGCGACAAAAAAGATTGCAAAGACGAATTTATCGCTGACTTTGTCCATCGAACCGGGCAACTACTCGACATTCTGCATATTAGCCGTGGGTGTCGATATCTCGACGTTTTTGCCAGATTTGTTAACAAGTGCATTACCGAGTTCGATGAAACCCTTCTTTTTGAGGAGTTGAACAACGTTCTGTATACTGTAAGATTAAAGTTTTTACGACCTTACCCATGGCAATTTTCCAGATAATTGACAAAGGCGGTTTCGATATTCATGAGCGTTGTATCTATTTAATTGGGAAGGTGCTCGAACATTCCATCAAAAATGTCAACAATCCCGAGAATGAAGAATTTCCGTCCGTCCTCGGCAAGGAAGTTTTCACTGAGCTTTACACGACTCTGGTCCATTTCGTTGACTACGATAAGGATTTCATTCGGCAGCGAGTTATCCAAGCTTTGCACAAGCTTCAAGATTACCCCAAACTCATGGAAGACGTTGCGGACCCGACGCTACATCCACGCAATTTGATCGCTGTATGCCTTTTCGATCCGAGTGAAGACGTTCGAAGATTTAGCGTCGAATCGTTTGCCTTCGGTGCAAAAACCAACAATGATGGTGAATTGTTGCTTCGCGTACTTCTGTATGACCCATCGCCAGCGCTTCAGCAACAGACTGCTGTTGAGATTTCGCAACAAGTTCCTATTACCGTTTTTTCTTCGGAGAATGTTCGAGTCATTTTCAATAGCCCCAGTCTTTTCCTCGGAGGTTCGTTAGAAACTCTAAACCAAGTTTAATGACAACTTTTAGACAAAATAATCCCAGCGTATTACGGCCTACTTCTCGCCTGGTCCAAAGACTGCTACTGCTATGCCAACCGCCTGAACCCCGATGCCGACATCACTGTAGAACAGCATTTTGAGGGAATCTTTCAGTTTCTTATGAAGATCAACTACACGGCCGAAATGCATCAAATAGTGATTCGCATGTTTCATCACATGCGAATGTTGAACAAACTCGATGTCCTGAAGTTTGTGCGGGTCTATGTCGATGCCACGCCTCTGGTTTCCATTGGCGCTATGAATCTGAAAACTGTTTTTGACTCCGCTATAGATGGGGATAACCTTTTGGCAAGTTTGAGCCTAAAACTTCGCCGTATTGTGATGTGGTATTCCATGGTCACATACGCTTGTTCTCATGCTATTCCGGAACCGATTCGCATTGAAGCAAGATTGATGCTACTGCCAACGATGAGCGAGTACTCCAAGATCCTTGTCGATATTTGGAAAAAGTTTGGAGAATTGTCTCAGCTCCCAGAAGTCAGTAGTAGTAGTAGTATAATTATGAAAGGACTTTTGAACACGATGACATGCCTTTTTGTTGTCACTTACGAATTTTTGGAGAGCGAGGAATGTGGAAAGTGAGTAGATGCACATTTTGATGAGACAAACAGTTATTAAAACTGTTGGTTTCAGATCCGAATGGCTTAAGGCCATTACTACCGTTCTCGCCGATACTTCCTTTCCGGCAAACATTGAAACAGTTGCTGCTGTTGTGAAGAATTGGCTCATTTATCACCTGGACGCTTTGAGCGATCCTGAAGTATGTTTTTATTAATTTTTCCCTTATTCATTGATAATTTAAGCACGCGAGTAACTTGATAAGTGACTATGTGTACGAGCTGGTTCCCCCTGAATGTAACGGAGCGCAAGAAGATGAAAACCTCGAAGCGAATGCCCCTCCACCGCCAATGAAACGCTTCGCCAAAGAGCATCCAGTGATGTTCGCACGTATTGTTAGAATCCTGACTTCGATCTTTACTTCTGGCGTCTTTAAGAACGCAAACCCAGTCTTGCAGGGTCTTGCCACAAACTTTGTGAGTTTTCGTTTTCAATAACGACAGCCTTACCAATCTGTATTTTAGTTTACCGTAGCCAACAATGCCTTGCCTGGAGTCGAGGAAGACGTCTGTATCGCTATGACTTCTTGCCTGCCTTTATTCAAGGAAAACAGTTGTTTGATGGTGGCACGTTTGGCGTTTGCAAAACCCGACGCCACTCACGTACACCGTATTTGTCTTATCATGTTACATGACAGCATTGTGGTAAATGGCATCAAAAAAACGAATGAGGTGTATTTTTCTGAAGACAACAATCTAGCTCCAACAAATGAGGGAGCATTCGACCCAAATGGCAATGTCGAAAACCTGTTCCTTCATTTCCTAGATAATTCTGACAAGGCTCTCGCAAGTCTGGCCAACAGTTGCCTTTTGCAGTTTATCATGTTCGATTATGTCGACGATTTCAAGAATTCAATGATGGCGCTTCTTATTCGTGCATTTATGAAAACCCTCGACGATCAAAACGCTATCATAATTCGATTGTTTTTCATCCACTTCTGTTCAGTGAGCCGTGAACACCAATGCCGTGTAGCTATTGCCTACGCCAATATTATCAGGAAGCTCAAGAACGATTCGACTCCAGAAGTTACTAGAATAAAGGTTAAGCTGACAAGTTTCGTCGTCGACCTTACTTGTTATAATTGCCTAAAACCGGACGCAATCGACAGAGAGTTTGGCACCGCTCACACATTTCTGGCAAAACAATTATTCAAGATCGTTTTCGAGGGGAATCTTAACCCAGCTGATTTCAAGTTGATCGTTGAAGCTTTATCCAACTGCGAAGTTACCGAGATTGTTGAGCACAAGCTATTGAAGGAACTGCGCGCTATGGCTGAAAAAGCCGAGGAGGTAAGGTCAAAAGTTAAAATAACTAACACAATTACTTTGGTTGTAGCATGTCAACACTCCCCGAACGCACAAACCAACCTTCTACGGTATGGTCAACCGTTTTAAAACGGCTATGGAGTACATCTACAATCGCAAAATCCCTTCTGTCGTAATGCCTACGCGTACTATCGAACAGATAAAGAAAGAACTCGGCATACTTCTCAAACAGGTAACATCCCACAATGAACGGAAGTACGCTCACCCGTGGATCGAGGATAATGAAGAACAGCCACAAATGGGCATACCGCGAAGTGCCGTCGTTGACGATGTCCCCAGTGGATCTTCATCATCGCGTGGAGCGTCGAATGCTAATCAAAGGCAAAGCAATGTGCTCAGTCCTCCTAAGATAAAAATTTGGAATGAACGCAAAGTTACATCCGACGATTGCATCTACATTTATTCACTACCGCGAAAATGCAACCCCACCAATTAATGATAATGCCGAAACATGGTTTATAGCACTTTGGTTTTACTCAGTGTAACGCAACTTCCAAGAAATTGTCTTAATGCTACAAAACGTTAAGACGATAGCATTTTACAAACAAAACCTATTTTAAATACCTTTCGAAAAAGAATGTTTATTGATAATTTTTAGAACTCAGAAACATTTCTGCGCGTTTCCGTTTAACATAAGTACCTGCTACATTCTAACACTGTCTATTTTTATTTAATCCGTAAAAAAGATTATCATCTGCAAAATTTAATTGCCAAAAAGCGTTTTCAGTTTTTACTTAACTTTCAGAAACATCATCTGCATTTACTAAAACTTCGTTTTTTTGCTAAACATCAAAAACTTTCTTGCACTATTGTGTTAGAAAGTTTACCTTTTTGTTAGTTCTGGGGCACCTCGTTTCAAACTGGAGCCACTAAAACAAAGGGCATCCGATGTGCCTTGGGAGGGAAGACTGCGTTACACTGGGTACTACTTTCCAGAGCAGATTTCTATGAAATGATGCGGCGCTTACTTCGTCATAAATGGCATTTTGATGTCGTCATGGTTTTTCTTTTTAACAACATTATTGTTGTAATCACTGTTCTTTGTAACAACTTAAACTTCTTACGGCATTTCGATGGCAACATTTGCTTATCATTTTACGTTATATGTAACAGTAAACCTTGCCAGTATTCATTCCACATATTTATTTGTATCTGACCAGTTTGTTAAAATAAAAATATCTCGATCCCCTTCACCTGGGTTTTTCCGGACAAAGGCCTATCTTTTCATTGATTTCTTATCAGTCCACAGATTTTTTTCTGTGTGCGGTCCTAGGAAATCAGTGTTCTTAGCTTATTAAGCGCTTTCCACAGGCAGTCGTTCTAAGAACAAACGCGGGTGTGCTGATATTGAGTGATCAGGGTGGTCGGATGTTCCAGGCCGGCAGGAACGGTCGACCGTCTTCCTATCTTTCATCGACGATTCCTTCTTTCAGTCGGAAGTTTGCGTCTGCCCGATCCCCCGGACTATTTTGCCCCCTTTTCGTTTCCTTTTTTGCGGTTTTGTCGACCCCAGCGAAGTTCTTTCATCGACCCGGTGGCGCCGATGGCCAGTGCCTAAAGGGCATGCTTTCAAAATATCGTGAAAGCGCTACCGCTGAAAGGGTATGTGTTTGTCGCTGTTTCCCGCGCCGACCCGGACATGGGCATCTCCATTTCTAATGTTTTCGTTCTTAATGACTTTTTGGCGCTGTCGCCGTCGGCTAGATCTGATCGGAGGCATCTTGAATTTGTTTGAAATCAGCCATTTCGAAGTAAGACACTAACAACCCATTATTTTGAAATTGGGGTCGGGCCGATTGGCGCCATTAGCATGGCTTTGTGTCTTCGTTTACTTCGCGCAGGCCATTTGAGTTCACATCAGTTTTAAAAATAGATTCACGCTTGTGACCCCAGGCTAATTCATGCCAGTGACCAGGTTTTTTAAATGCGTCAGGCAGGATGAGTCCAGCGTTTTCACCGTTGTCCGGGTCTTTTTCCTGGACGGTGGCGACATCGACGACGACATCGCGGGTGTCGATCGGCGCCATCAGCTTGCTGATGCGCTCATTAGCATACCAACACCCCCGATGATCGCATTTTTTCGCAATTCACTTTTTTACCATTAAACGCCTCCGTAAAAAACAGGAGAAAACTGCGCGAGACACACCTTCCGCCCTCTGATGTGGTCGTGGTCCATCGTCGACTGCCAATAATATCCCTTTGAAAAAACAAGTTAGCACGGTGGTGGCGCCAGTCTCAAGCGGGCACGATCGGTCCCGGGGTCTTGTTTTATTAGCGCGAGCCCCACCAGACCGCCAGCCAGGTGGCAGTTACCGTATTCCAGGGGTTCCTAGACTTGGGTCTTGGTGGTTCCTAGTCTTAAGAACCATTGCCATTGAGGTTCAGTTGCTTCGGGGCGCAGGAAAGCCGACATTGAAATAGAAGCACTCTTCTTGTCGCTTCAAAGGGCCTTTTTTGTCTTGTCGAGGTTGAAATTTTATGTGTTCCTACCAGTCGCCGTTTGCTGCCAGTTTTGGTAGCGGGTGTTCCTTTTCCGTAGCATCCTCTAACATGTTTTTTGACTTCTCCGTGTCGGCGTTTTTTTAATGACTCGATATACTTTTATCGTCACGTTCCTCGGTAAACTCTACTTTACCTTTCAATGCCTAAATATCTTGACAAAACGTTGAAAGAGAGGTTCCAAACGTAGCTCCCTCGCGTGTGCGCAATATTTCAAGGATTAAATATCTCATTTTCGGCATGAAACCACAAACGCTCCCTTTGGCAGGGACCCCATTACCCGGTTGGCGGTGCCATTACCGGCGGTAACTGACTGTACAACGAATTGTAGGTCATTTATTGCCTCACAATTTCCATTGTTGCAATGTGTCCCCTCTTAAATTCGCATATATCTACGGTTCATTTTCGATTGGTAGCGCTTGTACCCATTAGGGAAGATAAACTCAGCATTGTTTCGCGCCCGAAGGCACGTAATCGCTATTGAGACCATAAATCCTAAAATGCAACTTTGCCGTCTTGTTGGTCACATTAGCACGATTGTGTCGTATAAATTAGACCCTTGCGATCACACCAACCGATGGAATGAAGTGCCTTCGTAACCCACAGCCCGTCGCCGTCGACAAAGATTTATGGGCCCTGCAGGTGGTGCGACCTGATCGTCTTCATAGAGGAGGTTTCCGTCAAAATCGTGTCTTGTTTTTCTTTGAAATTTGTTAAAAAGGCTCTGGAGTTAATTGTTTTTTATTCTAAAAGTCGATATCTTGTTTTTTTTACAAAAATGGGCGGAGCTTGTAAGTGTTTGCCGAGTAACCCACCCACAACCCCGAAGTGCTGTTGTTTAGGCTTCATTTTCAGCCGGCTTTTCCCATGCAATGACGCGACTCTATCGTTGCCGTTCCTACTTAGGGGTAGGCCGATTTCGCAAAAGTTTACAGTGCCCTACCCCCTGGCCGCCTTTGATCTCCCCAATGCTTCCCTTGAACGCACCCACAAAAATTTCCCCTATGCTTTCATATCTGTGTTTACATCTGTCTGGGGGTCATTTTATCCGCCGTGTCCGTCGTGATCAAGCCCGGATGCTCCTGCCTGGGCTGTCCGTGACGATTTCCTTCGCTTCAGCGTGTAGCATCGACCACACTCAGCGTAGGTAAACATTACAAAAACTAGAGTATGCATCCAAGCTTCCGACGCCCCGACCCTCCTGCCAGCCTTTCCAGACGTTTTTTCCACCCCCGGCGGCAGCAACCCTACCCATCAACCTTGGGGTCGGGTCTCTGTCGTGCTTTGTTTCTGTTTGCACTTTTTGTCTCGTTTAAGTTATTCAATGTGTTTTTCGGTACCTTTTCACGCTCTTTATCATTTACGGGCAACCCGAGCAGCGCAGGTACCACCAACCTTCATCCACACTTACGCTTTGCAAAGTCGTTTTGACTTGATTTATCTAACTTCGCACCATGGACAGTCTCAAAAATTCGTTTTGCGCCAGCCCTTTGTAACAAAGTCCTTCGTATCCCTCGCCGCCTTTGCGTGGTGGTACATGTTCACGCCGCGCAGGAGAGCAATTAGCCGTAGCCGTTTTGGCGATTCAAATTCGTTTGCGGCATCGAAGATGTGATGGCTCAATTCGCGAACATTGCAATTCGGTCTAATCGTTAGCGCCGTTCTCCTCTCTTTGATCTTAGTTTGAAGTGCCCCTATGTTTTGACTCGAAAGCATGCCACAAGCGAGCCAGTCTGTCGTCGTTCGTGGCCATCTGTGCGGGTTCGCGCGATATTCACGCCTTTCTTATCCTGGTCCATCTAGCTGCCAGCTCGGAACGGGGATGTTTTTTATTGCAGGACCCGTTCGTTTCCATTTCCTCAGGGCCGATGGCGCCCAACCCAGTGGGCTCAGTTGCTTATAGTTCTTTTTTTCGAAAAAATGGCCTGCGCATTTTTTACCCCTCTTCGCAACATTGGCTCTACTTGTCGAGCTGCCACGAATCCGACGCCCTCGCGCAATTTATATTCGTTCGCGGCACCCTGGGTTTCCACGGAACTCTTGTTTGACAGGAGAATCCCCGCGCGTTCCCTCCTCGTTCAGAGTCTCCTGCCCTCGGGCTGTCAACGAAACCTACAGTGAAATCAGTCTTTAGGGGCGATGTGAGTGGTCTTTCGTGGCACGCCTCGCTGCCCTCCGGCCACCCCTGTCAAAAAAGGAGTGTTCCCCCTTTTCCTTTATCTCAAAAAATGGTGCAAAAAAGTTTTGTCTGACGTTTAGCCTTACCCCCAGGAAGTTTTTTTTAATAGATACTACCTATCAATCGTGCGTTCTTAACTTTTGTTCTTATAGCAGAAGGGCGATACCCCTGCCACCTATTGCGTAGCCTTCTTTTTTTGCGTTCGTGAATACGCGTTTTGCCGTTCGCCTGTGGGTCAGACAGCCGTCGGCGCTCGTTGAACGCCGGCTTCGCTGCTCTTTTTTTGTTAATGACGGACTCGGGTGGGCCCTCTTGCAGACTGGATTGACCTTTTCATACCTTTGAAGTTCTCCTTTACTCTTGGTCGTTCCCAGTTTTTTTCTCAATTTAACTGATTACAACCCCACGGCTAACATTTTCCTTTCGTTGAATCACAAAGAAGGTTAATATGTACCAATGTCCTTCAAAAACATCTTCGTTTCGGGCATGATTTAAGTAAACTCTCAAGGGTGTCTTCTGGCCGGAAGATGTAAACTCAGACCCAAGGCGTTCCCCTTTTTTGCTACCCGCCTTTGAATAGAACGAAAAAAAGACCGACTCCGACGCGCGTAGGGTCATAAACCGATTTTTTTACTTGGCGTAGCTGGAGCGGCTCTGATTGGTGATGTTGAATTTCTTATTGGCCCCAGATCAGTTGTCTCTGTTTCGTGTTCGAAGTATTGACGCCTGCGCCACCACATGCGATTTCAATGTTGTATCTAAAGCGTTGGGGTAGCGCTTTTATTCGCCGAGATTTTGTATCACTTTCTCTTTCTGTCCGAAAAAAAGCATCGAAAATAGCTAATTCCATATGATTATAGAAAGCTTTCTTTGTATTACGTGTTTCCAGTCTCGTGCTTAATTTCTGATACCGCTTCTTTATTTTGCTTTTAATTAAGCTCATCGCCCACGGACAGGTTTTTTTGTATCTCTACAAAATTTCTTTTTGTGCCTTATTCGTCTGAAACGTTCGACTGAAGAGCATGCGTCCTTGACTGGACTGCTTGCTCACATAGTCTATTTTTTGCTTCCTGCATGCGGTTGCGCCGCTGGCAGTAAGTGGTTCGGGGCAAAAGCAACATTGAGCTGTTTTTTTACCACACGCATTTTTGACGTTCGTCCTCTGCACACACGCATCGTCGAGACGGGGGTAGGCGAGTCCCAAGCGTGGCGTACGTTGCAGCCAGCGGCTGTTTCATACCCGCAACACTTGAACTGTGCCGGGTGGTCGTCGTTGAGCGTCTATGTTTTTGGGAGGAACGACGACTGCATTACTGAGGCCGACGACGAACACCGCTTGACTCTTCGCTAGCTTCCTCCGGGGGTGGTATTCGCGTGAAATGCGTCCGCTCGAGAATGCTTCCGTTCCTACCCTTCTCAGTTTTCCTCCCGCCTAGTCGGGAAGACAAAAAAAGACTGATTTTGTCGTGACAACGGATGGAATGAACGCCTGTGAGTGAGGAAGTGCTGCCTGGAGGCAAAGGGGGGAGTAGCTGTACCGCACTGCCAAAAGGCAACATTCGGGTTCGACCTCTGAACGGCGAACACACGTATAGGGTCGGCGGAATAGGACAAAGATGGATGCACTTTTGAATCTGTACCCCTTGGTTTTTTCGAGGCCCCTGAATTTAATGGGCGAGAGCTACATCACATGAAACCACACAATCCTGACAGAATCGCTTAATTTTTTCGTATTAATTCCTGGCATTTTGTCTTAAAGCCCTACCAAATCCCGTTGGTTGTCAGCCTTTTCGAGAGTGATTTGTTGGAAGAACAATTGAAGAAATGCAACAGCATGAAGTGCAAACTGACAGCTATTCAATGTCTCTGTTGTTTTTAGGCTCTGCCGGAAAAGAGCCGTATAAATGACTGAACTTCATTATCACCTCCCGTGGAAAGCGACAGCCGCCGGCCCGAAGAGAACGCACAATTAAACCGTGACTCTTTGTTGCTACACCAAAAACGAGACAAGGACACAAAAAACGGCTGCTGCACTGGCGCGGCGGTGCGACTATCGGAAATGAGGTTCGGAGTGGGCAGCTCGTGTTGCACCATAAAAGTGGCGTCAGAACGTTCGGAGGCCATGTCGTTTGAATGAGGAGGATACATTGTTGCGAACAGACGGATGTCATGTAATCGTTGGCGGTAATACACGGGGCTAGCCGTCAATCTGTCAGAAGGCGATCTGTCCGGGCTGCCGTTCAAAGATGATTCGCATCGCTGTGTTGGGCTGAGGTTTTCCCCTTTTGTTCAACATACCATATTGGCCTGACAATTGAACCTCCGGTTACCGGGTGCCCCAAACCAATTTTAGAATTGGCTTAGATTGGGGGTTCTGCCTCTCTCTTCTTCGGCCCTACGTTACTCCCACTTTTTATTTGCACTCGGAAGTTTCAATTGTGCGTGGATCGTTACCCTTTACCTCTCCGTTTACTTTTTTCCACATTCAAACTCTTTTTGATAAATGCTATGATGATAAGCATAAATCAACAATTCTTCGCTGCGGGCTATAACATTTATTATTGTTCTATCCTGCTTAGCGTGGGGCGCGCCACCCGCAACATTTTTTTCATTGTTATGCCCGAGTCGTTTATCGTATGTTTGGCCGAATGTATCCCTCGTTAACGCCTGCCTCCATAGTTTTTGCGTTTTTCATAACCTTACATGTTCTTTGTACATGCTTTTGGACACCTTTTATTTTTGTGCGGTCTTAACAAAATACAGATTGTCTTCGCCTAACTTAGCCTCGCACTTTTCGGCATAACCCTTACTTTTTAGTCTACATTTTTCGTGTGAACCGGAAGGTAGCCTCAGCTGCCCCAGGGCACGAAGTTCACTCACATGTTCGCTTTGCCTTCATTAGTTTGCCTGCGGATGTTCACAAAAAACATCTATGCGCGAAATAAAATTAGATTGTCAGAGGTTTAAAAGTGGGTGGCGCCGCCCTCGGTTTCTTCTTTTCACAGGATTATGGTATTCACTCTATTTGCTTTATTTAGTATTATTTTTTTAAATACATGAAAAATTAAAACTTAATTCAATCAGAAAACGTCTAACTTGAATATAACGTTAACGCGTGATAGTGGCAACAACTGCCCCACGCGTTCGGCGATTTTTTTATCTTTTGAAGGGTAAAGCCGTTCGTTTTCGCAGGTTTGTCGTAACTGCGATTGTGTTCCACATACCCGGAGCGCCCGTCTTGTGTCAAATCAACGTCGCGTACTTCGCAACATTGTTATCTGCACTGATCATGGTTGTTTGCGCTGTGGGGGGTTTTTTTAAAGCAGCACTTCTCACTTTTTCAATTGACGGGTTTTGTTATGCTTCGAGGGTACGGACGTCTTTGCATTGATTATTAACAACTACCTTTAGAATTCTACGACATACCATTTCCCGGTGATATTTTGTATTCGCTAAATTTGTATTACTGGGTGAAGTATATTAATCGCTTTTTTATATTGTTAGGTTTTCTTTTGTTTAGTTTTTTATCCCCTTCCCCGTTACTTTTAGAAATGATATCCACTTTTATACAATCTTGCCCAGGCAACACACATTCCTCTCGCGATAGACTTTTTTTCGTACCTCGCCCGAATTGATTACTCCCGTTGTCAAATGCACTTAGGTAGTAGTAAGTTTATCGCAAGTTGTTCACCATAAAGGACTTTCGCCAGCTGATTAAAGAGTACCACCTTCGAGATGTTTATTTCTGCCCACCACTGATATAAGCGTGTCTGAGGCGCCTAAAATTGCTTCATGGTTATAGTTTAATACCTTTTTTCAAACTCTTCTTTTAGTGGTGAGTGGTGACCACCTAAAAAGTACAGAATTCAACCTTTAATCGCGTTAGCTTTCTTTGCGCATTGTTTTTTTGCCATTTAACAAGGGCCCACACGTTATTCCGCAACTTTATGTCGGCATTGGTTGTCCTTTCATCAAGACTTGGTCGAAGGCCTCTATAGGGGAAACCAGCCGTTTTTTACCAGGCATAGTCCGGAAAGGCAACATGACGACATTCAGCAATGCAACAGGCGTTTGACGGCACCCGTGATATGCATCGCACGCTTTGCCTTAAGGTTGCAACCTAACCGAAACCACCCTCTTTGGTATTTATCATGCGCTCCAGTTTTCGATGAACCACCGTAGCCAATGTGGGGCTTCTCGATGCGCCAGTTTCGGCACACCAATTAATCTGTACAACATCATTTGTCTAACCATCTTTCATGTCTCCGCCTGGACATGTGCCTTCAAACTGTTCGATTTGTTTCTTACATGCCTCCTGCAGCGCTTTTCATCCCTATCTGAATCGGTTTCAAGTTGATTCAGTTGGGGGGTTTATTGTCAAAGAGTGTCATACCCCCTCATTAATCAAAATATTCGCAACAATTCCAACCTGCTCTCTTGATGGGTAACCACTGTTACCCCACTTTTTGCTTGATTTAAACTAGTCAGCGCTCATTTTTTATACATAACTTGATGTCGAATGTTGCGAAAGCAGATGCCTGACGAGCTTTAGAGTGTCCGCTCGTCTCCTTAATAAATGACCCGATGATGCGTTTAGGTGTTTTTTTAACACGTCGACCCTACAGGTGTTGCAATTTTGGGGGTATCGGTGGCATCGATCACGCCGGAAGACTGACGGATGCAACCCCTTGCCCACCGACTTCTGTTACCACAACGCACTCCCCCCGCCACCGTTATGAATGGCGAAGTACTTCCTACAGTAGCTGTATTCTTTTTTATACGACGCGGCGGGGCGCGTTGGTCCTCGAGGGTTTTATGCCACGGGTGATGGGTACCGGTGGCGGGCGAAAAAGCACACGAAACGAGCTGGAGGCGTTAAAAAAAACGACTGGGCAAGGAACAAGAAAAGAAACATTTTGGAAAAAGACGCCGCGTTTTCGATCAGACGCAATGAGCGGGGGTGATTGAAGGGCGACTTCGCTCGGTTGCCGGCGATCTTTCCGCCACCTCGTGGCGCTTCGCAACATCAAAACGTGTCGCGCTTGTGATTTTGATACCTCCGTGGATATTTATGTGTGCTTTGCTCCAATTAGTCTCTTTTTCAGAATACTGGTCGTCTTTCCTCCCGCTGCCACGCTACGCACCGTGACTATCCGTCAAAACGTGCCTTCTTGCCGCCGTGAACCTGGCTGGCAAACTTTCACCGACTTTAAGTTGCCTAGTCTGTCGACAGTGCAAGCGGGGTACGGTAACGGTTCTTCCGTTATCCGTGCCCTTCATTTTTTGATTTTTTCAACACAAACGGGCTATTGAAATACGGTTAAGATGTCTGCGAGTAATAACACGGATGCTAATCACTCGGGTCAAGAGGCATCATCGTCTCAGCAGGAAATGTCGTCTCCACGGTCACCGTTGGACATTCTTGAAGCCTTCAGAAACTCACATATCCGAAGTTATAGTAGCGCTGATCTCACTAGCATGACTGCGACATCGGTAAAAGGTGAGTAAAAGTGCAATGATGTGATAATAAAAAAACTAATGCAAAAAATGCAGGGGGAACACTCTCAACACTTTCTTCAGACATTGTCAAAGACGACGGCATCGGTAGTGGCAGTGCAAACTCCTCAGAACTATCCCACTCAACGAACTTGTCCTCAAGCAGTGGCGATTCTGGCATGAGTACCAGTTCATGCAGTGATGTATCCCCCACGCCCCTCCCTCTAACAGTGCCCCCAGCCGCGCTTACCGCGTCACTCATCAGACAAAATGGGTATCCTCAGTTTCCCCTCCCCTTCAATGCTGCATTGCAAAATCCGTAAGTAACAGCTGTAAATAAAGCTTTTCTACGTTTCCTATCATCACACTACAATTTTTTACAATGCCATACCTGGGAATTTTAAGGTACGCTGCAATGGCTGCCCACCAACAACTTGCTCTTTGGAATCAATTGAGCATGAACATGTCGCGGTTTCCATTTCGTCCACCAGCGTTTCCAGCGACGGTCGTGCCTCCCTCACCAACTGCACCAATTCCAGGTAAATTTAAGTTTTATTAGACGATTAAAATACACAACACCTTTGAAAAAGTGCTTAGTTTTTTTATATTCACATTTCACATTTTGTTGTGACTTTTTATCAGACGTTTCATGTGTGTTAATCTTGAAAATGTTGACCAAAATATCTTCACCTTGAATATCTGTTTAAAGACCAATATAATTAGTCAAAACCAAATTTGTGCAAATTGCTTTTCAATTGTAGTTCCAACAACTTAGCGTGTCGTCTAGATAATACCATCTTAACGTGTAGTTTGTTGTTAAGAAAAAGCGTGTTGCGTTCTAGGAGTAAGAAAACGGCCAGTTTTTTCCTCTTTTCCTACTCGATGCATTTTTTCTTCTCTTTTTTTAATTCCGTGACTGAAAAACTACCCCACACGTTGAAACGAAGTTGAGAGTGGCTTACTGACTAGTTTGTCGGAGGGCCACACACGTTTGTCCCGTCAATGTCTGCGTGTAATGGTTGTTGTTCGCCAGTTACACTGCTAACTGCCACATCACGACCTAAAGCATGGAAAAGGGTCTGGATAAAAAGCAAAGCGACATTTTTTTATTAAAATAAATGCTACCACGGAAAAAGTAGGGTGTTATCTGCACTTTCCTGGGGTACGTTTTTCTTATCAAACGTTATATTTCTGTTTGAACACTTAATTTCAAAAGCTTGATACATTAAACTACGAAATACCTTTTAATCCGATCAACAAGTAACTTAGTTGAATAGACTCTGCTGTCGATTACAATCATTTAAAAGACATTCAATCGGTTTTTTTAAGTTGCACATATGTGATTTGGGAGGATTGTAAGTTAATTCGATCTTAATTGTTCTCGACCACCCTGTCGGTAAATTTAGTTAGTTGTGCTCACTATTATCTAACCCTTTGCTCCTTCACACGTAAAACGTCGTCTCACAGTAGGTTTTTTGATTGACATGAAAAAGTCACTACGGCAGGGAAGCATCGGTGGTCGGCGATTAATCACAAAAAAATGCAAGGGGAAGCGGGTGCTGGGAGACGGGTAGCTTTCTGCATTTTGTTTTGATTCTTTTCTCGATCACTTCTTCCTGTTGTATCTGTTACATCTTGATAGTCTTCCCCTTTTGGGAGGTAAATACCCACCTAACAAAGGCCCACCCAGCCTTACTTTACCAAAAAGATACAAAGTGCAATCAGTCACAGAGATCTGCAAAATGTCTGCGTTCTTAGCAGATGTTTCTGGAACATCTGATCAGATGCAACTAATTATGTAATGCAGGTTCGTCCTGAAGTGCTTTTAAATAGGCATCTTTTTCAATAGGAAAGGATTAAGATTCAATTTTGCGCATGCGGCTCAATGTCATAAGCGGTGCTCGTCGAGAAGATGTTCAACATGAACGGATTAGCAGCGTTATGTGGGGTCTGGATCGTCATGTTACGACGGCTTCTAGTCTTGATGCTTGACACGGCGTAATTATGCCATGCTCCGTGAACATATTCGTTCTCTGCTGTCTGGGCGGAGCGGCGCGGAGCATGCGGAGGAACGCCATCCCACCTCCCATATCCGATCCGCTGCGATGAACGCCGTCGCGGTAGGTCGAAACAGTCGCCCACCAACGTCGTGCGTCTAGCTTTTTACGCACGGCGCTTTTGTAAGTTAGCTATGCGCGCGTTCCTTGCGTGCTTGTGCTTTTTTTGGCCTGCGGTAATGCAAGTACAATCGATCTGTAGTTTCAAGCTTTTATGCGCGCCGCGTATACCCACACGGTCGTGCTTGACTTTTCTTAACCCTAGTTTTGACATTATATATTCTTGCAGTCTTCTATTTAACGGGTCTACATCAAACTCTCGAAGTCATGTCTTCTTCGAATCCTGTCTTCGAAGACATTGAGCCTCCATTATCAGAGCAAGATTTCCAACGTTTTCAACAACGTCTTGCGCACAAAATGACCCATGATCATCTGCGCCGTGTGGCATTTGGCGAGATCACTTGTCGTTTGCTTGGTAACACAGACATGCAGTTCTATAGAGACTTTTACGGGGAAGTGCCTTCACTGGTTGATGGTCTTATTTGTAGTAGGCTTATTAAAAAACGAGTTCCGCTTTTCAATTTTGCTAGGTGTTCTAACCTTGAGAATGACCCTAGTCTGGAGCTTCCTTCCATCCTCGAAGAAAATGCACTAATTGGAAATCAAAATTTTGCTCACTGGAGCGATCTTTCACCAAATCGTTTTGTTTTTAAAACCCCCAAGAAAGAGTGCACCTGGGACTTGCCTTCAGTCTGTGGCGAAAGTTCTAAGGAAGACGTGCTAAATATCTATCAAGAAGACATTCCTTTTGTAAAGCGCGTGAAACTTGAAGAGAGCGAAGCGTCTGACCAAGCGGTCCTTTCGTCTGCGTTGGAAAGCAGACAGGAAAACACGCGATTTATTACGGTTAACAGAGGTACGGTACTATAGGGGCAATAAATCTTCTTATTTTTGACAACAGCAAATAACTCTTGCACTTTAAACTTACCGTACATCATCCCCTTAGTTTTATTCCATTTTACAAAGATCAAATTTTCAGATAGCCGCAAACGTAAAGTTGAAACTCCGGCATTTAATCCCGAACTCATTTCCCAAATGCTTGCCGGGGCGGCGGCGAAGGAATCCGGTTCGGCGCCTACTACACCTAACTTGCTGCCCGGCTTGGTGTCTCCCGATGGTGCAGGACCACCCAACCCGCTGGTTCCTCATGATTTGTTGCCTGAAGCACGTCGTCGTAGACCGTAAGTGAATGTTTTTTTTAAGATTTGCAGTGTTCTTATTAATGCTTCTTCTTTTAGCAATGACTCTTCGAACCAATCAACTTCCAGCGTCAAGGAAAACCGCAAAATAAGTCATAGACACCGTCATGAGGCTGCCAAGTTAACACCTCAAGGCACCCTTGCCGAAGAACCTGATGACCAAGGCGATGATGAGGTCCTTAACTGTGAGTGGGAAGGCTGTGAGACTGTCATTACGGGGCTGAAGAACCTTGTCAATCACGTGATTACCGCCCATGTGCAGACGCAAACTGTGTACTGTTGTAAGTGGGACAAATGCCCTCGGACACGACCATTCAATGCACAGTACATGTTGTTGTTGCATGTTCGTAGACACACGGGAGAGCGGCCCCACATTTGCTACGTAAGTTTACTTCATAGCGAGGTACCGTTCAGCTTTTTAACTTAAATTTACTTACAGTATCCTGACTGTCGCAAAGCCTACAGCAGACTGGAAAACCTAAAGACCCACATCCGTACACATACCGGTGAGCGCCCATACGCATGTGAACACACCGGTTGCGGTAAAGCCTTCAGCAACGCTTCGGATCGTGCCAAGCATCAGTCGCGGACTCATAGTGACATCGTAAGTTTAATAAACAACGTTAAGTTTAATAAATAGTCTATTTTCAGAAACCGTACATTTGCATCGTAGTCAACTGTAACAAGAGCTACACTGACCCCTCATCTTTGCGGAAGCATATCAAAACCCAGCATGGAGATCGTGCTTATGACCTTTGCAAAGACAGTAAGATGCGGTTTCTGAAGGAAGGTTTGGTCTACCGAGTTTACATTCCGCCAAAGGTTCCGAACGCCTCAGACGTTATGCAATTGTTGACAGAAGACGAATTGGCATGCATGGGTCTTCTTGATAAGAGAATCATCATCCGACCTGAGCTGGAACACCGGAACAAAGATAAACGGTTCTTCTCTACTGCCGTCAAAATGGCGGCCAAGGCTGAAGACGATGAATGTAATTAATTTTCCAATTATGCCTGTTATGTGTATGTTCAAAAAATTGTGAATTGTGCTTTTCCAACGCTTTTTGTCCCTTTGTGATATTCACAACGTTAACTAATTGCTCATTAAAAGCTTAATAATAACTCACTGCTTTCCACACGTGTTCTGTCAGTTGTTCTTTTAAATACATTAACGATGCATTTATATTTTAGACAACTATATCGATGTTGTCAGTTGCTCGCCACAACACTCGCCATTCGAGGGTCGAGACAGTGAGGATAGCGGTGGAAGCAACTCGATGCCGGGTACAGTAAGCTCCGCGAATAGCTTCAGCGGCGGTGCCATGGCTAGTCCGACTGGTGCTGTGTCAGCCACTAGCAGCTCATCACCATCATCGACAGTCAGGCCGACTTTTACCGTTGAACAAAACATGTTAACGGAGGTGGCAGCCAATTATGGGTCAGACTACCCACGTCCAACACCAATTGTTGTCGACAAAGATTGGTACGACTACGTGAAACATGTCCGCAGCATTAATCCAAATTGTGGCGCGGAAGTGATTGATTATTCCATGACAGACAACTTGGTTGTCAA
Organism: Panagrellus redivivus; assembly: GCA_000341325.1. Taxonomy (NCBI): domain Eukaryota; kingdom Metazoa; phylum Nematoda; class Chromadorea; order Rhabditida; family Panagrolaimidae; genus Panagrellus; species Panagrellus redivivus. The sequence goes on along the minus strand of KB455201.1, from coordinate 1,386 downwards.
TGTTGACACTATTTCTATCACTAAACACCAGCGTATGTTTGAATTACTTTGTTAGTCACAAATAATTGAACCAACATTTTTTAGTTTTCAAACCGGTAGAAGTACCGCCTATTTGTGTTAACGGTCTTCCTCCATTTTTCGACATCGATGGTCCGTATAAAACCATGTTTATTACCGCTGTCGGCATGGCAGAATGTCGTAAGCTGCCTGTCCTCGTCGATCTTAATTGCCGAGTTCTTCTGCCAAGTCCGAAACAATTTGTGGTCCAACCTCAACTCATTTGCAACCAACTTACCATCCTCCACCATGCCGGATGGATCTTTGCCGGAACACTTTCCGAAGTCCTTCACAAAACCTTCGAAATCAAATCTTCTGATACAGCAGAAATAATTGATGCTGTTAACAATCTATTAAGCGACTGTACCGTCAAAGATCTCGGCAAACGCATTCTCGAATATGCCCTTCGGACGGCATTAGGTATGCCGTCCAATTCCAGTGATATCAATCAGCAACTTGCGAAGATTCAGTTACTCGCCAGTAAGACGCCATGATTCACAGTTCACAGTATTATTGTTATTGTTAAAACTAATAACCTGGTCAATTACCTTGCCATTGTGATGTTTTATCTAGAATTAACAAATGAAAAAAAGAGTAAAGAGAGATTAATTATTACCATTTTAATAGACTTCGTTAACAAATAATGTCCATACTAAACATACTTTCAAACCCGTTCTTTCATGAACCATGACAAATACGCATTTATTTGATTTTCCAAAGCTCAATAAATTGTGTAATGTTAATTCTTAACTGATGTGTTGTTTCTATTTGCATCATTTTCACACTTTAAGTTCAAACCCGATTACGAAAACAGTTTCACATGGTCAGGTATACTATACTTTAAAAATCCGCTTACGCATCCCACCTGTTTAGTTAAAGTTTTTTACATTATGCTTGTACGCCATTCCCTTTACTAACGATTGCTGAAATTGTTACATACGGTCTTAATACCTTGCCATGTTATTCTGTGTTTTTAATGCGTGATCTTACGGATAAAGTTGTCCGCTTTATATTTTGAATCTCTGCTTTTTGAAGCGATCCAAATTCTATCCCGCCCCGTGTTGAGTTTCGTTTTAATTTTGATAATTTGAGGTATTAGTTTAAGGGAAAATAAAAGGTATGACAATTTAAAAATTATCGACAGTGCAGAAAAGTTATGATGAGTCACAAAGCCAAAAAGTGGACCAAAATTTAAAAAGCGAAAAATAAAAGGTTTAAATTTCAACATTCGCCCTTTGAACTTTCACGTTAATATCGACAATGCTGATTAAGAGGGGGTCTGCGAGCCGATTTAGGATCAAGGGGAAGGGGCCCGTCCCCGATTTTTAC
>KB455200.1:257195-361364 GCA_000341325.1 Panagrellus redivivus | reverse complement strand
GCTCTGAGGAGTTAACCTCAGGGTGTGAAGACCATGGGTGTGCGCGGTTCTTTGGAAAGATACTCGCATTTTTGATATCGTTGTGAATAAAGAAAACAATTCAAACAGAGTTAGTAGTTATAAAACAACAAATTTGATGACCACGGTTACGAATAATTTAAACTTGTGTAAGCAACGGTTAATGATGGCAGGCGCGACGGTGGTGCGAGGTACTGTCGGCGAAATCTGAGGATGTGGAACGCTTGGAATGGCGGCGCTTCTGAAAGTTGCAATATTAAGGTTTTTGAATTGAATTAATGTGGATAGAAACTTACAATTGTGCGACTTGCGGGACGCTTCTCAGATAATGAACGGGAACGCCGGCGACCCAGGCTGGAAGCGCGAGATGAGTTCGAGCTGTCAGAGTTTCGACGGCGCCAACTAAAAATTAAGACACCGGGTCATGTTTGTTTTTAGTGACCTTTAACAAAACAAAAAAGCTTTTTTGTCAATTGATTTGTTGTTAAATACGATGATTTTACGAACGTTATTTTTTATCATCCGTCACATTTCAAAAAAAAAATTAAGCATTAAAATTTTGCGTCTGTGGAGTGCCAGGAATCAGTAATCTTTCAAAAGAGAAGTGCTATCATTTGTCTCTTCATCATAGGCTTCGGTAAGTTTAGCAGCATGTTTTCGCGCATCGCGGACCATCTCAATCATCTCGACTTTTGTGATGAAACTAGTCAGATCAGGATCAACACCCAGTGGCATAAAGTTGCAAGGATCATCTGGCTTTGCAGAGCCACTTCCACCTTTGGATCCACTTCCGTTTTCAACAAAATGGTTGATTAATTCCTCCTTAATTTCCTTTATAAGCGTTTGTTTGCCTTCCTCGGTCATATATACCTGCAATTAAAACAAGTAATTACACCATCAAAGTGGGGCTACACTTACGGAAGTGGTTTGTTTCACCGGGTTACTGCTCAAGTTAGGTTGTTCGCTAGAATTAGTTATCTCTTTTGTATCACGGTTCGTATTGCTGAAGGGAAAGTTCATTTTGGACAGGGATAGAAGATGCTGAAACACCTTAAATTTGAAATCGAGAAGCATCATTAATATGTATTAACCAGCAAAAATCGTGGACTGCAGACGTCAACGATTGAGAAACACCAAAATGAGCGTCGTTAAGCGACCGATCACGGGAAAGGGGCATCTTTTTTGGTTGTATTGTCAAAAAAGAAAACATCCGAGAGGCTGCTTTTATGTCCTTTGAAAATTCAGTGATAGTCGGTTTCGCAATTGTTTGTTGTCATATGACTAAATTTAAAAGATAAACAGTTTTCTGTTTTCGGGTTGAAGTTGTAGAAAGGCTACAGTCTTTTATGACAAGTTTCAAACAAATAAAGTTTTTAAAAAAAGACAACCGGAATATGAAAAACTGTTAAGAAGTAATAAACAATAATGGAATTACGAACGGCCCACAGTGTAGTGAATGCGTTCTACTTTATTTAAACATATAACTTAATTTTACTGTTTACTACAAAAGAATTGTTAATCTGAAAATGGTTAGTTGAAACTTTTGTCGGTGGCTCCACCACGTTGGCTGCTGGATTGTTTATCCGTTTCGCAAAAGGCTGCAATCCAATCAGCTTCAGTGAACCAATGCGAGAGGTCGATTAAAGGGACCGATGGATCGATGAAAATGGTTTCAATGCTTTCATCCTTCCCGACAATAGCTCTGTTTTCCGCCTGATGGGCTCCCTGATTTTCAGCCCGCTAAAAATGACGTGTGATTATTTCCATGAAGACTCCTTCTGCATCTTGCAAAATAAAAGACAAACGATCATAGCATCACACACCTTTTTTTCTTCAGCGATCTGCTGATCTTCGGCGTCCAACTTTGGACGCTTTTCGTTGGTATCGACAGACTCGGAACTCAGACGTTTTAGACCCTTTGACATAGCTGGCTATAGGTTAAAACCTAAAATAATTTCCAGAAAAAGTAATACTATTCGAAAAGGAAAAATGGTACACCGTGGTACCCACGCTACGTTACAATCGTAAAAAAACGGATTCTTGTTCCTGCAACATCTGTAAGCTTTGCCCCGCTTTTTTCCGTCACACAGTCTACAAAATAGTTGCTATCAGCAACCTTGGAACACGGAATTAACCAGCTATCCAATTATTACCCACAACATAGTACAGACCAATATAACCTTTCTGTCAAGTTTTCATGCCCACACGCAAGTGTGCTCTTGCGTAAACAATTTGGCTACGCTTGTGAAGCGACCATTTTGTGTTGTTAGTATTTAAATTTGGCATTAGTAACTACAAATAAATAAGCTATCAGAAACCTACGAAAGCTAACATGAGCTACAGCTTTTAAAAAAAGTTGTTAGATTTAATCTTGAACATTTGGAATGCTCCTGTTTAACTGAATTTAAGACACATTATAAAGACACTTTGACCCAGTGAACGCACTGCACTCTCTATCATTTTAAGACTGGGCTAAAGGAAACAAACTGTATTCACGCTTCTTTTTGAGGAATGATGCCTTTTTAGTAGTTTCGTGTAAAAGCGTTTTATTGTCTACAACAATGGATGCAAGTGCAAGTAATCGTGATGTCTTTAGCTTAATAAGTGAAAAAAAAAGTCTAAAAAGCATTAAAGCAACAAATACAGAAACGAAACTATTAAAAATATTACCAGCTATTAAATGCTCTGGACTTTCATCCCATAAAAAGCACGCATTAGTTCATGTAGTACGAACTTTACAACAAAAATACTAACAATCGTAGTTCTGTCCTTTATCCCCTTGTAGGCTAATTATTGATAACTTTCAGTTTCCATGTCTGCGTCACATTTTCCACCGGATGTATCGGACTCGATCTTCTTCTAGGTCGCATTATAAGCGCCAATTTTAGCAACGATATTGACCACTAAAAAAACGTCATCGATAGGGAGCGGGGTAGCCCTGGCGGATACCCCATTATATAAGTTTTAGGGAACTAGTTCCCTGTACAGCTCAAAAGTTGTAAACATTCGTGATTTCTAAAAGTACATTTTACCGTTTGTTTCATTTGCACGATGTTCTAAATTCATAGGCTTCTAAAGTTAGTCCCATAACGCAATGCAGGCTTATTATTCGATAAAGCGCGCGTTCTGCATCTTTGGGCGGCGACAATACCATTGCGTTCTGTCATAATGCTTACCGTAAAAGCCGCTCGAAAGTATGACAACCGTGGTGATGAACATCAGGTTTCACCGGATTATGCCCTGCTGACGTTTGATTTTGAGGAATTTGGAATGGTTGACACACGTAGGAGTCCGCCTTCTGATTTTGATAATAAAAAATATGAAAGTTTATATTTGGAAGAAGAAATCAAATTATTACCTGTTTCGGAATATTACAAAATGAAATGAGTTAAATGGGGTGATCCAACCGCTTTTGAATGTTACAATATTTGATGGCGTTTATGATAATTTTAATTGCACGTGATTTTATTAATTTGTATCTTTGTGTCCATAACGCTCAGACGTCCCTCTGTAAATTAATCTTATTCTCGTGCATTTTTATCGCTAGACTGTTGTAATTTATACCAATTTATTTGTATAATGAATAAAATTGATTTAACAATAGAAGTAATGTACTTTAAACGACAAATTCCCAAAAAAGATCAAAACAAAATTAACATGAGAAAACCAAAAAACCAGTAGTTTAAAGCAAGCACCACGTAGTTACACGAAAAGTTCTGTTAATCTTCAGCTAAGGAGCTTAATCCAAGGAAGGATTCAGTACGCCGTTGATTGTCAGCAGCTCTCGATCCGCTGGCAACACCTTCAGTCAAGACGGGAGGGGTCCATTTGAGGTACTTGGCGTCAACATGCACCTTTTCCTTTTTGTTTTTGAAATATTTGTCAACCATAGACAGTGATAAAATTATCTGGGTACCATTGATGTTTTGACGAGCAATACCGTAGGACGTCATTGTCGATATCAGGTCATCGCGCTTTATTCGAGTGATCTCAACGAGTTTCGGCAAGGTGATATGCAAATTCAACTCTTTCGACATGTACTTCTTCATGCTATCAGCGGTACCGTTGTGCTCATAATGGCCAATGACGAATTCACAGATAGCGTACAACCAGTAGGAGCGGTAGGAAAGCTGAAAAGGAAGTGTAAAATGAAAGCTTAGAATTAGAGAAAGTAACGTACCAATCCCAAATCCGAAAGTGGCTTCTCCGGAGATCCAGTTTTCTGCTCAACCTTGGACAACAGATAACTGAATTCTATCAAAAAGCGGCCGTATCCCTTCTTCTGGAATTGGGGAAGTACCAGGATGCAAGCAAGGTTGTTCTCGTCAGCAGAACACTTTTCCTAAACCAAAACCGTCGGTAAATCGCAGTAAGATCCAAAAATGCGAAAACGAACCTTTGAAAAGTATCCGACAATGTTGTAGCAATCCTCTTCATCTTTCTCGCAGAGCACGTAGAAGAAAAATGGCTTAGTGTCATAGTAGACCGTCTTGTGATCCAGGAACAGCTTAGCCAAGAGGCACAGATGTGTCGCGTAGACATCATCAACGCCACCATCCATCTCAAAGAAGGACAGGTTGTCTTTTTCGTATATCTTTTTGCCGGGAGGACCGTTGAGAGGGCAGACTGACTGAAACGCAATCATAATTATCGATAATGGGTTGAAAAAAGCCTTACCATGTGACTTTTCATAGCGTATACGGACGGCCAGAAAGACAAGCACCAGCTACAAAGGTAGATGCCTTCAGTTCTGGTCAAGGCTTCGGGATAGGGCGAGAAGTACCAAGGTCGAATGCGCCATCCGTTGAGAACGATCATGTCAATGTTGCGTCTCCTGCCTTCTTCTAGCTCTTCCTTCTTTCGGGCTGCAATTCTATATATAAAAACTTTATAAATTAAGTAAAGATTTGCCAACCTTTACGAATTGCAGGCGTGTCTTCCTCCTCATCTTGTAAATCGGCTTCCGTAGCCAGCACGTATTCAACATTAGTCTGCCCGATGCGATTGACTTTCTTCCTGTTATCATCTCCTGGCGACACCTGCACCGATTCCTTCCTGTTGGTAACCTTCCGACCAACATAGATCTGCTTCATATCGATCAAGTCTTCACTGTACCATCCATCGAGGCGCTTATTATATCCCATGAAATGCACATAATAGTCGTAGCCGCCTCTGACGGTTTTGGACGGTCGCGGCTTCTGGATCTCGGCCATTTCTGTAAACTGCGGCTATTAATTAGATTGTCCTCTCTTTGGCTCACCATATTTGTTGTTTTCAATCATTTTGACTAACACTCGAAGACCGGCTTTAAGCTTGCGTGATCCTCCTCCACAACAAACGGAATTTGCGCTGGACTGATTTGACGCTTCCATGTCGACGTCGGAGGAATCTTCCCTGGTAAGGGGAGTAGCATTTCGGCGGCTCATGCTTAGTAAATATATATATTTATACAAGGCAATATGGCGAAAACAAGGGAGGTCGTTGATCGTTACGAGTAAAGAGTGCGATCGAGGAGTTCGAGGTGTGCGCACACTTGGCACGCTTTGCCAATTACATGTCGTTCTTCACTTTTGTGAGGGTTGTTGCCACGTATGCGTTATAACTTTTGGCATGTACGTTCGCATTTCAAATCGAATTAATATATATTACTTTATAACATTAATCAGCAACAAATAAGTTTCATCATCATCATCAAATCAAAACAAAGTTTGATAATTCACATCAATGTACAATAAATGGGCTAACAAAACAAACGTAAAACATGTTTATTCATCGGTACGGGAGGACTTGAAGCAGCAGCACAGACGGCTGAAGAATCGGCGAACACGCTGGCGGCGCAGGTACAGCTTCTGCTCACGGTGACGGGCGGTCATTATTTTACGGATGGTGCACGGATAGACGTCGTCCGGAGGGGTAATGTTCGAAACCATCGACAGAAACACGGAATTCGGGTCGGACAGTTTGAAGTTCGAGACATACGAGTACTGGCTGGAGATAGTAGACGGCGAGGGGCGAGCGACGATCAGCGAAGTGGCACGGCTGGGGATCTGGTTGGCTTCCTTTTTCCGCTGAATAATACCCATTTCCATCGTAGAAGTCGAATGCCATCGGCGGCCAAGGAAGTTGTTCTCGACATCGACAGCGGAGGGGCACGTGTAGACGGAATGGGGAAGATTGCTGGCGACAGATTCAGCCAAGGTCGTGTCGGCAGAGACAGCAGTTTCCACCGAGACAGTCGTTATGGCCGAGGTGAAAGAAGCAGGGGAGGTACAACGGGACCGATCATCCTGCCATTTTTCTTCTTCGAGCTCATCCAGAAACGCTCCATATTCGGAGAGGCACGAAAGGGATAACGACCTGACGACAATATCACTCGGGTCGAACGAAAAGGAGGAAGTCCGCGACATCGTCGGTTGCAACGGCCAAATGAGAGTTGTCGGTGAGACTAGCAAGAAATCCGACGGAATGAACCGTGTACACGCTTAATGTCATGCAAATTTTGGTAACTCATCATCGAAATGCACTTTTGTCAAAAACTTTCGTTTTTTAATTTGCATGCAGAGCTAGACCTCAAAAAGGTGTGCGCATTCCACGCACATTTCATAACCGTCCTTTTTACGTCGGTCATAAAGGATCACACCGCTGATCAATGATTCAAGTCTAGTCTTGATCAATTAAAAAAAACGACCATCATCTCAGTGTCTTTTTTTAAAGAAGAATCACGTTGTATAGACTAAAAGTCAGTTCTCTGTATTCATTAGATTCGCACAGTTTTTGATGCTTCTTTACCAAAATGATGGGAATTTGCTTGAAGCAGTCTAGCGCCCAAGTTTATTGCGTCTTGGCCCATCATTACGTTTTATTGGCTCTTATCAGTCAAAAGGACGCTTCTGTGCCTGAAATTGTATAAAAGTGCTTCTTATTCCGGTGAGAAAAATGACAACTTTGTAATATACACACAATTGGCTACGTTTCCAACATGATTCCTACGGATTCGACACCCTTCAGTCAAAATAGTGCGACAAAAACCTTGCTCATGTCTTACAAATTTGAACAGCTCCCAGAGTTATATCATGATGGAGGTTTGAATGTTGCTATCAAGGTAAATTAACATGCTAGACGTTTCAGAAGAACCCGAAGTTCCTGAAGAAGAGCCAGACCACCCAGAAGATCCTCCTATTCAAGTCCCTAACAGTGCAAAACGGCAACTTCCCGAAGAAGTCAGTCTGCTAGGGGATACTGAATTCAATGAAGACGTAGAAAAAGGTAAAAAGTCTTTCAATTTTAATGCTTGGTAACGTGTTTGGTTGTCGAAATTGGAAAATAGACAATAAGTACTAATATCAGAAAGCATAACTTTAATAAATCATTGTAAAATCTCATTTCGGTGGTACTCGTGACATTTATGTAATAAGCTACAAAACAACGATAGATTTCGGCATTCTATTTCCAAACTTGTTTGACCTAGAGTCGTAGCTTGACTTTAAGGTCTCAGTGGCTTGTCAAGCCAGTTTATACAACAACGTAGTTATAGAACGTGAATCGAGAGAAAGTTGGAATGGTTTTCCAGTTACAACATCAGCAATCTCGACGTCTATGGGTTTTTCTTCATCATTCAAAACAACGACAACAATAGTGTTGTCAGGAGTCAACGTAGCTGTAGCTTCAAGTTTTAAGTTTGCAGGAGGTGATGAAATGTAGATTCTTTTCGAATTTGGTGGAACAAATCGACTAAAAAGTTGTTTTAAAAAAAGTTGAAATGGAAAATGTGTTACCTGAAATGACCCAGAGCATAATACATTGGTTGTTTTATGAAGGAATCGGAAGTTTCATCGACGATAATCGGAGAATCAACAAAATTGCTAACCCAATTGGGGCCACCATTACCATCGAGACAGAAGTTCCAGTCCACCCAACCTATTGAGTATGCATTGATACCCTGAAAGTGTTGAGCTTTACAAATATCACATGTATATTAATCAAACCCGGATAATATCCCGAGCATAGCGAGTTGCACGCAGCCAACTTCCGAGATAGACGCCACGTTCGGTATCTTGCCAGCCATTGCAAGCTTCTGTTGACAATGTAAACTTATCCGGTAACAACTCATGAGTTTGTCTCACTGGTTCTAAAGTATTCCAATCATACCAGTGGAAAGCTAACCCATCGATGAGTTTTCTTTTCTCAGGATCAGCAGCCACAGTTTTAGCAACCGGCACCATTTTGTTTCGCGTATCATCGTGAATCATGATTTTGACAGTTTCAAAGCCAGCCTTGTTCAATGCTTCCCGCAAATGCAAGGCAACAAAATCAATTTGGGTTGAAGCATTCATAATCATGCATTGGTATCCATAGCATCCTGATGGTTCGTTGGTAACTGTTAGTCCCCAATATTGGAGGCCATGTTTGGAATACTCTTGTAGAAACCTTAACACTAACACGTCAATTTACGCAATTTATAAAGTTGTATTACCTCCCAAAATACTTTGCATACGATTTGTAGTACGGCCCATTGATATCACCCGCAAGTCCCGAGTATCCCTTTACATCTTTAGTAGCTTTCATCCAAGCAGGCGATGACCACGGTGATGCGAACAATTTTATGTCATTATTAAACTTCTTTGCTGCCTGAATTGCCGGAATTTTAAAATCCAAATCTTCCTTAGCCAATGCAAAGTGTGTTAAATTGAAATCTTGGTCGGTATCATCGTATGAATAGACACGAGTTGAAAAATCACAACTGCCTAAGGGCACACGACCAAAGGTATATCCCAAGCCTTTTATGGGATCAAAATACGCTTCCAACAATTTGTTTTGTGTCGCAGGACTCAACTTTTTGAGATTGATTGTAGCTGCATCCGTGAAGGCCGCTCCAAAACCTTCAATTTTTTGAAAGGTTTGACTTGAATTCAGTTTGATTTTGATAGTTTTTGAGTCATTTGATATATCACTTTGCTTCACTGTAAACTTTTGGAACCGCTTTCCAGCATCACTAGACACAAAGCCAAGGACTTCCTCGTGCGATACTTGAAAGTCTTCAATGGTGTCGCAGTATGACGCATTGCACGAGCACGTAAAACCATGGATTCCATGGCTGGTGACACTTTTGATGTCACACGGAAGAGCTGCTGTAAATCAATTGTAAAGTAACTTTATTTATGATAAAATGAGTTACCGATGATAGCAAATGTTGAAAACAAAGTAAAAGTAACGTCTTTAAGTTTCATAGTTTTCTCGTTTTAACATAAGAAAACTAATGCCCAAGTCTTTTGGACAGATTCAAAACTGTTTTTGACACCAAAACTAACATTTTTGATATTGTGTAAACTTTTATATAGTACTTTTTGATAAACAGAAAACAAGATATCAAATTACACTTTGCTTTCAAACCCACGGGATACAATACATAAACAAACGGTTTGATGATATCGAAAAAAGCGTTTAATTGCCTATTAGTGTGTAAAAGTCAGATGATGCTTTTATTTTTCAGTTTAGAAATGACAATGTAATAGTTGTTCGCCTCATAACAGTTTTAAAACTAACAAGTTGCCAATGTTTTATCGGCAGTTAAAACATCTGTTCAGTTTCAAACGCAACATGGCGACAACCAGTATTCAATCCTTATGCAACCCATCACGGCCAGTCGCCAACTGTTTCATTGTATTGCCCTACGCTTTGTGCCTCAAACCAGTGTTCCACAATTGACCAAGTAGGGAAGCGAAGCAGTATCCTCCGTTACGTCAGTCTAGCCTCACACCCAACTGGATTTGGTTACATCAGCTGGCAATCGCATTCGGCTAATCCGTCCGATGCGCCAATATGATAAGCTTTATGCTTGTTCCAAGTATACAATTTTTCTGTCACGGCCCTCCTCATCGTCCACGCGGGTCCGTCAGTCCTAGTTATGATGCATGACGCTGATAACTACCTCCATCTGCACGAAAGGCGGAAACAAAGAGTATCGGCGTAGCTGCCACTACTTGGCGTTTCAGAAGGTGACAGTTTTTGTTTTTCGGAAGGAGGAGGACAACCAACAACCTGTTCCAAGGCGCTAGAGGCCGTACGTGCCAGACATATCTCGCGCAATCTCGGTCCGCGTGCCTCACGAAGCCCTCCGATGAAACCAGCTTTTTCGCCTATTCTGCCATAAACTGATTATTGCAACGTTTTTGTGCAGCACTGCGGCAACACCTAAAACAAGTTTTGTCCCGAGGCACGACCCGATTACGTGTTACTTCGGGCCTGAGGAAACTGGCCGATATCCCCCAAACATGAAGCTTCTTGAGGTATTTCACTCCGCCTTTCTTGCCACATATAAAAGTTGTGCAATTTCCGTGTTCTGAGGACTGTCAGAATACTCAATGCTCGCCTCATTGAGTCCGTTTGACCCATATCGCGTGCGCAACACCGTCTCGTTTCCTTATTTTACCTGCAAATTGGTGTAGGCGGGTTCTAGACTGTCACCTGCGCACGCGTGAAGCCGCAAACTCATGTATCCATCTGCCACTTTGTTCAGACTAGAAATAACGCTTTCTCCGGCTCCTCTTTTTTACGCATCTGTCTCACTCTCATTGCGAAAGTACGTGAAGAACTTGAACAAAAATACCGCGAAACAAGCAGATGAGCAGCTTTCTGGAGGGCGTTCGGAGGTGAGGCATCTTTTTCTGAGTGAAGAGAAGTCCCTCTCCGACTAGACAAGTGCGCTGAATCACAGCCTGCGCCGGAGGGCAGAAAGAAGACCCCACGCCATGCGCATCTCTCGCGCTCGTAGAGATTTGCTTGCAGCCTCAAACCTGCCTGAAACCAGTGCCTACTATACTATCTCGAGAATATCGGGAGTGTGTTTCGCATTACTCATTGATTCATAATTATAGTTAACTTATTAAAAACGCCTTTACATGCATTCCAATGATGTTGGACACAAAGGATGCGTCATTGCGACTGCCTGCAGTCAATTAACTTTTGCGGAAAACCATCTTATTGACTATTGAGCACTGATCCGTTTTCTTTCGACGTATAAACCGACTTCATCTGGAGCAAAGCTTGTTTCGTTCTTCTTTTAAAAAATGATTGTACCGCCGCAAACGCTCAATTTTTATGCGGCGCACGTCGATTTCTACAATTGCACCTTCGCCATCGATATATGGCGTGGATCAGAATTACCTACTGCGCGCTTCCTCTTCAAAAGGACAATGCACGTATTTTGCAAGGCTAACTCCTGACTCATCTTCATTTTACCGAATAAAAGTTATTTGGAACCGTTCAAAGGCTTTTTTGCTTCCCCTTTCCCTCCGGCCATTGTCGTTTTATGCGTTTAGTCTGTTAATGTGTTTTCCCTGCTTCGTGCTTCCCATTGAAAGGATATTACCAGTGGCGTTGCGATTTTTAACTGAATGTTTCGATTGCCTTTTCCTATTCGGCTGATTTAGTAGCGGTTTAGCTAGGGGCGTCGTTTGGAGCATAAAAAAGTACATCTTCCGCTGTTAACAGACGAGTGGTTGCGCGGGTTGCTTCTACTCATTTATCATTTTTACTTTTTCGCTGTTTATCTCGTTTTTTAAACCGCCGGGTATTGATTCTTGGCTGAGATACATTGGTTCGCTTCCAACTTCCAGCTTTGTGCTGATTTATTATTTTCTGCGTAAACCGTGCAGACGAAATATTTCATCTGTTTGCGTGCATTTTGTGTTTTTTATTGATTTTGAAAAACAATTTATCCTTCCTTTGATCAATCATAAATGGTTAATGAGCCGTCATAGTATCGTACCTTCTAGACGCATTCTTCAACCTTGTCAATCAATCTTGTTTGTTGAACTTGGCCTTTTACTATACCGTAGTTTCGACTTGGCCAAGTTTGCTTTTTCTGACCTCTCTCTAGAGTTCTATTCGCAACACTGAAAAGCGTTGCCACAAATTAGACAGATCACGCCCTTGCTTTTTATGCATTTAACCAAGCTTCTTGATTTTTGGCTCTAACGGTGTTGCCAAAAGGCATCAGAACCAACCTGTTTGCGGTAACCGTGTTGCCTGGTTAGGTCGCTTTTTGCAGAACAGGTTCAATTGAGACGCCGTTCCCTATACAATCCATGTACTTTACGTATGTTTTCTTTCGCTCTCCATTCAAATACCTTATCGTTGTTATTATTTTCGTATATTTTGTTTTTTTCTTATTTGTCCGATGTTTAGTCGTCGCGTCTTTATTGCTTGTAAACTTTTTTTTCACGTACTACATTTTTATCTTCTGTTTTACAGACGTTCTTCATTGAACGTACGGAAGTACCAAGGGGAAACATCAGCCTTTGAGCTGCCGAATGATGGTGATTATTTGGCCGTCACGGCGATCGGCCCTAGCTACCCGTCCGTAATCAGTGACGTTTACAAACGCGCATGTTTAGGGAACGCAGTTGGGTGGCGTGGCTCAATACATTTCCTCCTCTGGCCTTTACGGCATTGTTGCACCTACACATATTTTGATTCTGACTTTCTCGTCGTCGCGAAGGGGTCATGACCCGCGGATGGTTCGACGCCTTCCGTGAGCATGGCGCCCCTACATGGTATGGCGAAAACCCAACGCCTGTTTTCTATGATTTACAAATTTTGGCACTTATGGCCCTTTTTATGGTGCCTGTCCTGGCCTATTTAGTAATATTCCCCGGTATTAGACGTCTTCAACTTATTTCCACGTTTATATTTTTGTCATCGATGTTTGTCGGCGCCGCTATTCTCGGTGAGTGACACTTTTTGATTTAGAACATGATATAAAGTGAGAACGCTTGTCGAGACGTTATTATAATTGAATTATGTCCTCTCGGGCGATTATTAGGGGCTGTAAATGTGTCGGATATGCACGCACGTACGCACATGCAACTTTCGGGATTCAATGATCTTTTTTCGAAGTGTGTTGTGCGCAAGTGCAAATTTAGCATGAGCTGCATTTCACCTGCGATGAAACTCCTGATAACAATCAAAAATACATTAGCGTTTGGTTTAATGATGCACTTTCAGTCTCCATACACTACCCAATGTGGCACAGCGGACAAGTTCAGATACTGACGGCGTATAAGGCATTCACTAATAAAAAGTTGAACGCAACCTTGGGAGTGAAGATCGGTCTGAAGCACGTGAATATTACATTGACAAGTTTGTTGACTTTGGTGGTTCTTACACCAGCCTAAACTTGCGTTTTCAATCTCACCCCCGTTTTAGACAAAGACCACAACCAATTTTCATTATTTGCGTTGATGAAGGAAAATAATCATGAAAACATCATGAGCTACAATGAACGTGTGGACTTTTTGCATGGTAAGCCTACCAAGCAAGCACATTGCAACATTAGGGATGTTAAACATAAAAACTTCCTTCTTTGCAGTTAATTCAATGGAAAAAGAACTCGAAAACGCACTCTACAAAGGCCTGCCATATCCCATCCTTAAAGTTATCGAGTACCTCAGCGTTGATCGAGCTGGTTTTGTTTGGGGTCGACGCTATAGACTAGCTGGATACTACACATTTGTCATCTTATGGTATGTCACTTTTTAATCAATTTCCGGCATAGGCATAGTTCAAGGTTAGCGAGTGTGAGTTCTCACGTCGTGTTATCACTGATAATCCGCCGCAGGACGTCCGTGATACCTCTGCTCTTTGGGTTAAACCTGTTTAGTTCATGAATGTCGATAGCTCAAGGAAATCCGTACCAGTTGGGGTCGTTTTTGAAGGTACCTTGAGATGGCAGGGCGTTAACCCATTCCTTTGCCCCGAAAAAGATTTGCGCAATCTATCAAATTGTTTTTTGTTGCTTACAGTTTTGACTTATGATTAAGCGATTTGCTTTTTGGTGAGGGAAAGGCCATTTGGGAGATGAATGCACGATGTCGCAACAAAAGGGTCAAAAACTCATTACAACTTTTTGAAATCGAAAAGCAAATATGACATTCAAAAGATTTATGCAAAATTGTAAAAAAGCATAATTAAAATGTAATAACGTGCTCCACAAGTTTGCTCAAAGCGTGTTTTTCAGG
Organism: Panagrellus redivivus; assembly: GCA_000341325.1. Taxonomy (NCBI): domain Eukaryota; kingdom Metazoa; phylum Nematoda; class Chromadorea; order Rhabditida; family Panagrolaimidae; genus Panagrellus; species Panagrellus redivivus. Next base: position 347,328 of record KB455200.1, on the reverse strand, counting down.
CTAGCATTTGCATGTTGGCTATTGCAGATGATTCTTCTGTGCTTATTGCCCCATTATTTTGGTAAAATGATGTGTGTCGTTGGAATTTGCACAATTATTGCCGATATGGTGTACTTTTTGAATACTCCATCAAATTTGTGCATACGATTTCCATCATCAGACGACACGATGGCAGTATTGAGATTTGGACCTTCACATTCTTTCCATACTACCATCTTCGCCGGTATGAACTTTTGTTTTCATTTATCTTGTATTTACAAAAATTTACTTCCGTTTTTATAGGCCTATTCAGCCTTCTGGTCGGTGCATCGATAATTCTATGGGAAAAGCTGACAAACAATCGGTTCCAAACCGTCTTTTCGGCACACATCGACGAAATGTGCGGTCTACGGAAACCGATTTCAATTCCGACAGGATGTCCAGTCGAATCCACAGTTGCTTCGGCTAAAGTAGAAACATCGTCGGCGGAATCCTTTTCTGCGGATCGCGTATCCACATTTTCCACAATCTCATGCGTCATGGAGTCTGACTCTTCACGGGACCATTAACTTTACCCTGTGCTCGATCTCTTTCTTTTTTCGTTCACCTTTTTGATTTTGTTACATTGTAGATTCCTACCTTAGCCCCCTTTGTCATCCATGCCGCTTACTGCCGTCAATTGAATTTTTATGGGTACCTCTGCGGTTTTTACACCGTTTTTCTTCGTTCTTTATTGCCATGACTTACGGCTTGTTTATATACCCGTTTTTGTATATCCTTTCATCACGCAAAAAACACGAGTGAGGTTGACATCGTTTTTAACATGCATCATGTCGGAAGTAGTGTCTTAAAAGTTGAAAATTGTTTCATTTTAGTTAGATTAAAATGACGTTTTATTGATACTCAATTGTCGAGAGCACTGTGATTTACACCATGAAAAAAAAACTACTGCCAGTTTGATGTGACAAAAAAGTAAAGTTTTTATTACGCTATAAAACTGATGGAAAATGTCGATAGCGGAGAAAAGATCAGACAGACAAGACTCATAATTTATTAGTGCAGTGACACTTTTGGGGCCAAGCTTTTGCAAGGCAATGCGCAGAATTTCACTGAAATTTGGACGCCGATCGGCGACACACAACTCGGGGCTAATGAGGCTGATTGATATCAGTGCGGGGGTATAACATTGACCTAACCTGTCTGTCCTACGGCCTTATCGTTTTCTGAACGACCCCCGCCAAACAGAGTTATTGGTCGTTTCTGTGATCAGGCAGTTCAAGAGGACTTGTTCGAACTGGTTGTTTGTATTTGGCCATTCCATTTGAAATATGGCAGGTGAAAACTACCTCACTTATTTCTCTACATTAGGTAGAACTAATGATATTAGCCGGAATGTGAAGATTGTGAAGGAAATTTCTGAAAAATTTGGAGCTCTTGTCGAAATTACGTCGGAAACTTGTTATTACGTCGTTTTGGCTGCTGGTGTTGATAGGGAAGCGTTTCAAAAAGCTAATTTTGAAAAATTGAACTACCTACTTTCACATAATGTGTTCCATCAAGACCTGTTGAACCAGTCTTCACTACCGTCGGAAAGCTTGATTTTAGAAGTTGGTCCAAGGTTAGTGTATGACTTATTGTGTTTTTAACATAAATCATTATTATAGAGTGTCGTTTACGACCCCATTCTCCACCAATGCGGTCTCTGCCCTTCAAGCAGCTGACATCAAAGATGTGATCCGAGTTGAAAAGTCAATCCGTTATGCCCTTACTGGAGCTCAATCGTCTAGCCTTGATCCAACGCAACTGTTTCCACTTTTCGGAGATCGAATGGTCGAATGTCTCTACGAAAAACCACCAACTTTCACCCTTACCGCAAAACGTGAACAGGTTTATGAAATCGACGTCATCGGAGCAAACGGCCGGGAAAACCTTGAAGCTGCGAATCAGTCACTTGGATTGGCTCTTGATAAAGCTGATTTTGAGTACTATTATGACTTTTTCACTAATGTTGTCAAAAAGAATCCCACCGATGTCGAACTCTTCGATCTGGCCCAATCTAACAGCGAACACTCTCGCCATTGGTTCTTCCGTGGAAAACTGTTTGTTGACGGTGTCGAACGGCCAGAAAGTCTGTTTAAATCGATTCAAGACACACAAAACCACTCTAATCAGAATAACGTTATCGCATTTTCTGATAACAGCAGGTAAACCCATTAACTATCGTCCTGTTTTTAAAGTACATTAACGAACGTTCTTTAAGTGCAATTATCGGGTTCAATGCTGAATGTCTGGTCGCGTCTGATCCGACGACAAGTTCCGCGCTCATCAAAAAACCTCTGAAGCGACATATCATCTACACAGCGGAAACACACAACTTTCCCACTGGCGTATGTCCATTTCCAGGCGCTGCCACAGGCACAGGTGGTCGCATTCGGGATGTGCAAGCCACAGGACGAGGAGCACACGAGATTGCTGGCGTAGCTGGCTATTCCGTGGGAAATCTGCATCTGGAGGACTACAAACTGCCTTGGGAAACTGAATGGGATTATCCGAATAACTTTGCATCGCCGCAGAAAGTAAGAAAACACAATATAAAAACAAAGTATAAAAAGAAAGTTTAGATTTTGATTGATGCTAGCAACGGCGCATCTGACTACGGTAACAAGTTTGGAGAGCCGGTGATCTGTGGATTTGCTAGGACTTTTGGACTTGAGACTTCTAATGGCAAACGGTTTGAATACGTTAAGCCGATCATGTTTTCTGCCGGTGTTGGAGCTATTGATGATGCATTGATTTCAAAAGCGCCGTGTGCTCCTGATCAGCTCATCGCTAAAATTGGAGGACCAGTCTACCGAATTGGCGTCGGCGGTGGCGCAGCTTCATCGGTTCAAGTTCAAGGTGATCAACATGACGAATTGGATTTTGGAGCGGTTCAGCGTGGTGATCCGGAAATGGAACAGAAACTCCATCGAGTCATCCGCGGCTGTATTGAGCTTGAACGGCGGAATCCAATTCTATCCATCCATGATCAAGGCGCTGGTGGCAATGGCAACGTTTTGAAGGAAATCGTTGAAGGAGAACACGGTGGCGCTATCATTGAAGCCGACGCTTTTGAACTTGGTGATCCAACAATATCCATCCGTGAGCTTTGGGGTGCCGAGTATCAAGAAAACAACGCCGTTTTGGTTGAGCCTAAGTTCAAGCCATTGATTGAAGCCATCGCAACGCGTGAAAAGTGTAATGTTGACTTTGTTGGAAAAGTCACTGGCGACAATCGAGTAATTGTGAAAAATTACGGTGGTGATGAGCCTGTGAATCCTGTGGATATGGATTTGACGGCGTTGGGAGAGCGTGAGGCTAAGGTAATTGGAATTTTTGTCGAAACTTTGGTCAAATTTTAATTTGCAGGAATTCCGTCTAACAGTTGAAAACGTCCCACCACAACCTTTGGTATTGCCATCCGACTTGACAGTCAAAGACGCGTTGAACAGAGTTCTCCGACTTCCGGCAGTAGCCTCAAAGCGCTATCTCACCAACAAAGTTGATCGTTGCGTTACTGGGCTCATCGCTCAACAACAATGCGTTGGCCCGCTTCACACGCCAGTTGCCGATGTTGCTGTGACTGCTTTGTCATACTTCGAACACGTCGGAAGTGCCATTGCCGTCGGCGAACAACCTATCAAGGGTCTTGTTGATCCTGCAATTGGAGCACGAATGTCTGTTGGAGAAGCCTTGACAAATCTTGTCTTTGCACCTATCACAGAACTTCAAGTATGCAAATTTCACATTCTTCATTTACAATAATCATAATTGCCCTTCTAGGATGTCAAATGCAGCGGTAATTGGATGTGGGCCGCAAAAGTTGAAGGCGAAGGCGGCCGTCTTGTCAAAGCTTGTGACGCCATGTGTGATGTTATGAAGACCCTTGGAATTGCCATTGATGGCGGAAAAGACTCTCTCAGTATGGCAGCACGTGGAAAAGATGACAAAATTATCTGTGCCCCCGGAACACTCGTGATCAGTGCTTATGCACCCTGTATTGACATCCGCAATGTCATCGCGCCTGATTTGAAAGTTTATGGTTTGTCATTTCTCATAATTGCAAACATAATTACAACTTTTTATTCAAAATGCGACTTTAGATGAAGCCCCGACAACAATTGTATACATTTCAATGGCAAACAAGCGACCAAAGTATCGCCTTGGGGGTTCGGCGTTGGCTCAGACTTACTCACAACTTGGATCGGACTTCCCAGATTTGGATGACCCTGAATACTTTAAAACCGCATTTAATGTCGTTCAATCGCTCGTTCGAAACAAATATGCCCTTTCGGGACATGATGTTTCCGACGGTGGCCTCATAACGGCGTTGTTGGAAATGGCTTTTGCTGGAAACTGCGAGATTCATGCCAATATTGTTGCACCCGCGGGTATGCTTAAATTTACATTAGCTGAGTTTTTGTAGAAACTTAATGACGGAAGTTTCAGAAACGATTGAAATTCTGTTTTCGGAAGAACTCGGTGTACTTCTGGAAGTGCCCCAACAAAGCCTTGGACATGTTTTGGCTGGCTGTCAGCAGAATGGTATTCTTGTTCAGCAAATTGGCGAAGCTGTGCGGCTTCATGGAAGCGATGCCACGGTAGCCTGATACAACAAGCAATAGTATACTAACTTTAGATTTTGCAGGTCCGCGTTTCCGTCAATGGTGAACTCGTAATTGACGAAGGCCTCAATGACCTCCGAGAAATCTGGGAAGAAACAAGCGACCGTCTTGAACTGCTTCAAACGGCTGAACCCTGCGTAAAATCTCAAATTGCCTGGCGCGCAAGTGTCAAAGCCATCGAGTACACTGCTAAATTCAGTTATCTAATTGAACGTAACTTCCCATCGACCCTTCCCAAAGTCGCCATCCTCCGTGAAGAAGGCAGTAATGGTGATCGTGAAATGGCTGCTGCCTTTGTTATTGCTGGATTTGAAGCTTTCGATATCACAATGACCGATCTGGCTAATAACGCTTCACTGGAACCGTTTGACGGCGTCGCTTTCGTCGGCGGCTTTTCTTATGGCGATGTTCTCGGCTCGGCAAAGGGATGGTCGGCGGCTCTGATGTATCACGAAAATGTGCGAAAGGCACTTGAGGACTTCAAGAAGCGTCCGACGACGTTCTCACTTGGAATTTGCAACGGATGCCAGCTGATGGGACTTATTAGTTGGATTGGACAGACCAAAGGTAGCTTATTTATTTTAGCATTCCCTTTTTTAAGTGTAATTGTTTTTCAGAGCATTCCGGACGCGTCTTTCTTGACGATAATGACTGCGGCCGCTTCCATTGCGGCTTTGCGACGGTCAAGATAGAAAAATCTCCGGCAATTATGCTTCGTGACATGGAGAACAGTGTTCTTGGCGTTTGGACTTCTCACGGCGAAGGTACTTTTTTAATATTTGTAGTCTCGAAAAATTCCATGATGTTTTTTCACATGATTTAAAATGTAAAATACGTATGTTTACAGGTAAATTCACCTACGATTCTCCGGAAACCGCCGCAGCCTTAGAAAAAGCCAACCTCCGATGCATTCGCTATTGCGACAACTATGCCAACCATGTCACCGCCTACCCCGCGAATCCCAATCAAAGTGTTGACGCCGTCGCAGCTGTATGTTCCGCTGATGGTCGTCATCTTGCTATGATGCCCCATCCTGACAGATCCTTCATGTCCTGGCAATGGCCCAACTATCCCGAAGACCTGAAACGCCACAATGCCGACTATTCACCATGGATCCGCATGTTCAGGAACGCGTATGACTGGGTCGTGTCTCAATAGCTTGTCATTATGATGAATGATGATGTTTTTGTTGCTATTATTTGTTTTTCGCCTATACCCCTTGACTAAAATGAAGAATTAATTTGAAGTAACACACTTGAAGCTAATATATGCCACACCAAACGAAAACCGAACATCGTTGCATTTTCTTCAGACCCACAGCTCTCGTCAGCTCAAACGACTATTGTCCGTTGAAAAATGGGCATCAATTTACTCAACTCCGTTTACTTTTTACCCTCATTAAACTTTAGCTTCTGTTTTTTTACAATAAAATGCCAGAACGCACCTGTTTAATTGCCGTTCGTGAGTAATGATTTAGATTCACACCTCGACGATCGCAGACATTTTGAAAACAGAGTGATAAACGGTTGTTTTTATTGAAACGTTTATACATCACACTTCAAGTACTGAGGGCCTTATGATAGTCATGCTGTTACTGAAGTCCACTGACGTAGTCTTAAAGCCGAAGCAGTGGCTGCGCTTCGAAATTTGATGTCCTTGTGAGGTCAAAGTATCAACATGCAATCAAAGCTGGTCAAAAGTTTATGAACAAACCGCCCTTTAGTTCAATTGTCCTTTGGGTTTGTAACTGAAGAGCCCGAGAATGTCGTTAAAGTTGACATCCCGAACGATTTATGCTTGCTGAAAGCTTCGACTTGGATTCAATTTTACAAATGCCATTAAATTGAGTTTGCAGTGCCTTTTCATGTTTTGAGTGCGCTTCTTTAATACGTCTTTACGAGGGTGCAGTGGGATCACTTACATTTGGCTTTGGCAAAATGTTATTGCAAAGATTTTGGTTTCTTTTTTTCAGTTTTGCTTAGATTATAATTCCATGAAAAACTGTCATTGTTAAAGTGTTCATGGCGTGGTCTGATACGATCTTTCACGGCCGAAGTTGTCGCTTGAGAATAAATGCATGTCTAGCTTTGACGACATCTTTACTTTTTAGCCAAGAATTGCAAATTGTTCCTGTTATGAATTCTTGCATGAGCTTGTCGGACCAACACCTCTTTTGTTTTTGACAAAAGTAGCATAAAAATGTTTCAATTATCGGTCTTTATTCATGCCAAATCATGCATACTATTTCACACTATAAGTGTGACCATTGTTTTCCGGACTCATGCTTTGAAATTTACTTCCATGCAGTTACCTCCAGTAATAACAATCAAAAAGGCATCGTAAAATGCGTTAAAAACATTTTCTCAAGCATGAGATAAACTTCTTTTTTCAATGATCGTTTTGTTGGCACTTAACTGCGCTTCAAGTACAATGTGAAGCGACGACCTCCTTTCTGACCACCTGTTTACTCATACTTTCTCATATGTAAGTATTATCGTGACTAGCCTCCAGGCAATGACAACTCACCCCAAGTTTATTGGGAGGAGATTATTTTCATGCCGACCGCCTGGCCCGGACGACCCAGTCGCCGTTGACTTGCAAAAAGCACAAAGACTCGCCATCTCGGTGGTTTGATCCTAGTGTCCGAATTCCATCCTCTTTCTTGTATGTGTGATTTCACGGCTTTTTATTGATGAATGCTTAACGCTCATCCATCACGTTTTAAGTGGTTCCTTGTCACTTGGAAGGTCGTCGAGAATGAAGGCCCCATGCAGTGATAAGATTGACACCAGAATTAAGGTTTCACTTTTTTTGCCTTTGTTAAATATAGAATTTATATTTCTGAATTCATAAACAAATCCATTTCGTCAAATCACAAAGACAAAGCTCCGCCGACAAAGCCACCAAATGTGCTCATCAGGTCGGCATTTTTACCACCCCCAGACAAGTTTCAGCCAGATTTGATGGATTTACTCATCAATATTGTCTGTTTGCAATTCGTTTCTTGCCCTTTTATTGATTCCAGCTGTGGCCTTCAAACTTTGCGGTTAGAAGTCTGAAGTCGTACCACTAATTTTACTGATATCCGACACCGCCATGGGTTGCCCTTCCCGCCCTAATGTGTTTTTGTGGTGCTCAGAAGGTCAAGATTCTCCTGTTACTCTCCAGCTTTAGGTTCACAGCGCAATTGATTTCAATAACACGACCCTCATAAATTCGTGACTATGTTTTTACTTTATGTTTGTGAAGCACACTTAATTGCGTAGTCATGCTTACATTGTGTGTATGAATCTTGCGTAATTATTCGACTTAGGAGGGTACTACTTGCACTACATTCGTGGCGTCATGTGTTCTCCTTTCCTTTTTTTGGTTTTATTCATACATTTAAGCTTTTTGTTCATTAATAAGTTTCATCTTGGCAATCTTCCTTTCCTTTAGCGGTTTATGTTTACACAGTGATGCTAAAGATGCATTTTTGTGTTCCTAGGTGGTCTAATTCACTATTTTATTTAGCTATTGGCAAGTGCAGACAAGTTGTGTTTGCTTTACTTAGCACTTTTTGATTAATGTAAGTTGAACAGCGATCAATTGCAACTGATTTATCATTCATCATAAGTTCCTTAGACTTTTTGCAGTAAACCCGTGGGGCCCTCTTGTATAGACCTCCCTAAAATTGACTACGCCTCAGGGATTGATTTGTAACTCCGCCTTTAAAAAAAGTAAGCATGCCGTTGCGCTGTTCAAGCAACGAGCTTCGTAATGGGCCAAGCCCAGAACAGGCGAACTTCAGGCAAACTTCATTTTTTGCTTTTATCATGTTCTTATCTTCCTTCTTGTTTTCTTTTTCCATTCGATACCGTGTTTTTGAAATATTACTTTTTGGCAATCACTCTCATCCCAGCTTTTTGATGTGGATAATTGAAGAGCGCGAATACGAGTACCAACTTAGCTGAAGCGTAAACAGCGTTGAATTACATAGCTCTTCTCTTTTTTTTGAAATATTGTTTTTTTCCAGCTTTAACGACGGCTGTGCAGTATTTTCACTATAAAATTATCGCCGTGGCGTCGACAACCTTGCCTTCTGGGGCAGCTTTCAGACAGACGACTTAACCATGGCAGGTCATTCTTCTCACAATGACCTCCGGAACTGGTTAATTTGTTGCATCTGGATTGTTATTGCTGCCAGTTTTGTTGAAACTGCTGCTGTTGACAAACGATGTACTCGTAACAGTATTAATCTAGGGAATATCATTGACACTTTGCTCAAGGACTACGATATCCACTTGCTTCCCGAAGCTGAAGGTGTCAATGTGACCATTGAAATGCATGTACAGGTTCGTCACTTGCTTCAAACCAAACTTTCTTTGATCTTTGCGGTGACAAAAGTTGAAAACGATGACATCAGAAACAGCTGTGTTTTGATAAAAGTCGTTACACTGCTTTTCCAAAACGCTAGGGACAAGTGGTATATTACTCAACTTTTTTGGTACTCCCAGAGTGCCAGTTTTTTGTATTCAGTAAGGCCGTTTATGTTGGAAGTTAGACCCCAACGACAAAAAAAGCCTGAAACACAGTCGCATCACTCTCTTCACGCCCCAGGGCTTAAAATTTCATGAATCTGACAAATTAATGCGGCCGTCGTCTTTTCCCCATTTTGTTAGGCATATTTTAGCTCTCCCTCGAGTAACGAACCTTCAAGCTTAGTCTAAGCGACAAAACGAGGATTGAATATTCAAAAAATAGCTATTCAAATGTGAAACGTTGAACAAAGTGCAAAATTTGTTCCGGCTTTTAAAGTTTAGTTGCACCAATGAAAAACAAATGTCAACGCTTGGGCTTTTCGCACTTTAGGGAAGTCATTAGCGGATGACAGGTTGATAAGAAAAAACGGAAATCTGGGTTGTAGAATACTGCATGTAGGCATATGCCATCAATTAGTCAATTAGGACATGAGCAAAAATAGTTGAAAATGTTGGATATTTTTATGAATAACAAACTTTAGGGTGTTTCTGGTATCTCCGAAATCACAGCAGACTTCGAACTAGATGTCATGTATTCCGAGATCTGGCTGGATCCACGGTTATCATTCAAACACTTGAATGTCTGTGCAACAAATATTACGCTTAAAAGTGATTTTCGATCTAAGATTTGGAATCCTGGTAAGCTTAAGCCTATCTTTTATTATCGATTGAGGTGCCAATTACAGATACGTGCATTATCAACTCAAAAGAATCATCAATTCACAGCAGTCCATCAGAAAACAGCTACATTATTGTCTATGAAAATGGCCTTGTATGGAGTAATTTCAGGTATGTAGCTATAAATATTCATTTTCCCCTTCCCTTTACAAAAAATAAACGTTGCACTTGTTTATGCTTGATGATTTTTTCATTCAAAATGACATATGGCTGTCAATTCCATGAGGGCGCCATTTTTGGAAATATGCAAAAAAAGAATAAAGAACAACAGTTCTGAAGTGCAACATTTTAAAAATACTTCACCGAGAAGTTGACTCTGCAATCACATTGACCTTTTGATTCAATTTCAGATTAAAAGTTAAAGCGCCGTGTAAAATGGATTTGGTAAGCATACACATTTCTACTAAGTTAAAGGGCATGTTTAACATTAAACTTGTTACAGAAAATGTTTCCGTTTGACTCGATTCAATGCCAGCTCGTCTTTGAGAGCTATTCATTCAACATAGATGAAGTAAATTTACTTTGGCACGATGTGCCGATAACAATGATGGAGAAAGTTGAATTGCCCGATTTTGACCTAATTGGCTGGAGGACGGATTCTGAGGAATTGCATTACCCTAATGGAAATTGGCAACGGGCTCTCGTGAGTTACCAAAGTTAGATATCGCTATGAAAAAGGATCTTATAGGTTAAATTCACCTTTGCTCGACGTTATGGGTTCTACCTTTTCCAAAGCTACTTTCCCACATCACTTACTGTCATCAGCAGCTGGGTTGGATTCTTTTTCGACGTACGAAGTGTTTCTGCGAGGTTTGTTGTTCTATGGAATTTGTGTGTTTTTTCATAACAGAAGTTGTAGAATCACACTCGGAGTGAGTTCACTCCTCGCCTTAACTTTCCAATTCGGCAATGTGCTTCGTCACTTGCCGCGAGTCTCTTATATCAAGTGCCTTGACGTCTGGATGATCTTTAGCGTCATTTTTATCTTTTGCACTCTCGTCGAACTTGCCATTGTTTGTCAATTAAACCGCTGGGAACGGGAAAAACAGATAGGATCGAAAGTCTTGGGTCATTGGCTAAATCAGATAAGGTGAGTTTTTGTGACTTTTGACAGCTTTCTATCTATTACATTGATTGAATGTGGTCGTAAACAAAATTTATTATAGAAAGACAAGAAAGAACAACACATCAGACAATGGGGACGGAGTTCGGAAGAGATTCCTCCTTTCTCCGATCCACAAAGAGGATAATGATGGTCCCTCGAGGCCAAGCCCAGATAACAACCTGGCTAAACGCTCTTTTGTCAAAGCTGCGGGCACTGTAACAGTTATTCCGTCATCGGATGAGGAAGTCGAAATGTTAACCACAAAAGAGCCAAATTGGTGGCGGACAGTGCCAAGTCGGATTGCTCAATTATGCTGCCCACCGGATCGTGACTGGTCTATTACATCTGTACAGGTAATTGCATTATGTGAACCAAACTTCCTCAATCAATTAACTTACAGGTTGATCGATGCTCAATGATAATGTTTCCTCTCTCCTTTTTGGTTTTCAATGTCATGTAAGCTTTATCTAATTATAAGCCTACTTTTCATATAAGCTATTTCAGTTACTGGTGCATCTACTTCAAGAAAATGGATCGACCAATGTAAAACTTGTAAATTTAAAACTTGTCAAACGCAGCCTCGTCATTTAAAATAGTTTCCTCGTTATGCCCCCATGAAACTGCATGCCTAACATAAAACGTGATAATGCCGGTTTTGTTTGTTTACATAAATAACTTCCATGTCAATTCGTAAACGTATATGAATAAATTAAGATTGATTTTGATCGAAGGCGCGTAGATAAGTGAGTTCAGTTTCGAACCTTTAAACAGGCCATTAATTATGAGCATACGTTCCTTTTTCGATAAAACTTACAACGCCACGGCATTGACCAAATATTCGGAATGCGCAAGAGTGTGAACGGCACGTCGTGTAGCTTCGAAGCTAAGTTTCTGAGGTTCGTATTGCGTACTTTGGTCTTGTTTTATGCATTCACTGAAAAAAAGTACGTTACAGCTTCTAGTTTTTCATATTTGCTACGTGCTGGGAAAGGAAGTTAGTATGCTATTCACAAAAACAATACTGATCAGTGCCCGAAAAAGTTATGTGATAGTCAGCTTAAAATTTAACCGAATTGATAAGAACAAAAACAAGCCTGACACCGACTCACTCCGTAAGGACTCCAATGGTGTCGACTTGAATCTGCGTGTCCACGTTTTTGTCACTGACGTAACGTTTATGCGTGTCGAGCTGGCCGAATCCGATGATAACCGCGGTTTGTGTTTCGGAGAGGTCAAACGCAGTCTTTTCCGGGGAAGTTTGATTAGCCGTTGTTGACGATTTCAATGGACCATCTTTCGTGGACATTGGGGTCCCGCTATCACGCAGTGGCTAGAAATAGTTTCGTGACTGACTCAGTATGAATATAAGTAAGTAAGACTGATTATGGATTAGTTCCTGTGACAATTATCCGGCCTAGTCTGGATTTTATATGCAAGGTCTCCCTTGCTTTTACGCTTGCATTCCTGTTCCGATTTTCTAAAAGGTCGCACGCCCGCAAAATGGCTGTGCTTTCTTTCCTTTTTCCTATTTAGTATTTTTCAATTTCCCACTAACCGCGAAAAGAATAAAACGATATATCTCATCCGTCTTTCTCACCCTGAAGACGGAGACCGTCACCATGGAAGGGCAAAAAACCGAAAAATGATTACTATTAGAAATAGATGCCCGAAGAAAGGGGAGCAAAAATGATAAATTAACGCACCAATTGACCACCCTCTTGTTGCAGATGTTGTGGTGTGGTGGGTCCAGCTGCTTTGTCTGACATGTTAAATTGAGTATTGCGTCTAAAACGTCCAGATTGAATGCGGAAAAAGCAAAAGCGAGTGCGACGCGGTGGTGCTTGAAACTCATTAGTTAACCCCTTCTAGTAGAACGAAAATGACAAAAATTCAACTACTTGTAAGTGTAGTAGTACAAGAACTAGCAAAGAGCCGCACATACATACACCAACTACTACCACATCAATATGGCGTGGTTGTTGCTGTCACAGCCGGATAGGGAATATCCAACTCTGTCTGAGTGGCCCTCGCCATGGCCAGTGCCAGCGGCCCTGGGCATGGTTTTGTCTTTTATTCACCTTTGGTTGACGAAGAACCCTTTCGATGAATGGCAGTTTGTTTTGATCCTAAACTTGTTTCTATTGGTACAATTTAGCATTCTATTAATTTTGTTTTTGGTCTTTTTGTTTGTTTTTAACTTTAATCAACCTAAAATATTTTCCTCACGTCATTGTTATACGCGTAATTTGTACACGCAAAGCGTGTTTATCATAGACGTAGCCATTTAAAGGACATTTCTACCACTTTTCAAGTTTTTAGTTAGCAGTGTTTCATGTTCGTGTCGTTTTTGGCACTGGCTTTTTGTTCGGCTGACCCTTTCTCCCAAGCGTAGCCAGCGGCCATCAGTAATTGGTACGTCGGTTCAGTTAAGTGTTGATTGTTACACCCTTTCGTCTCTTTAGACAAAGAAAAGAATAGACGAGACTAAAAAAACAACACATAGGTATACAAGATTCGCCCATGTCATGAACCTTTGCTTTGGATCGCCCCTGGCCGTAACCAATTGATTATTTTATTTCGTGTTTAACGCGATCTTTCTCACATTGACTGTGTGAGAAAAGTTTTTTCGGCTTTTTCTTATTAAAACTGCACTAAACAAAATACGAGGCCCAATTTTACCGAATTAGTGTCCCAGCAAACTAAAAACAGCTATCTAATTGTATAATTGTTTTCAGTGTCAATCCGAGAGGAGCATCAAACTTTCAAATGTGAACGTAAAACAGTGCAGCGCCTTTTCACGCCAATTGTCTGGCTGTTTTCGCGCCCTGTCCCTCTCGTCTCGCAGTGGACAGACCACGTCCTCGAAAATACGCGCACCGGTGAAACGCAACATAAATTTGTGGTTCGTTTTAGCCGCCCGAGGGTTCTAGCCAGCTACCTCCTGTGTCCTGCCAGCTTTTGGAGACACTTTTGTTTGCCGTGGTTGATGTTATGGTTGAAATTACGGAAAGCTATGATCCGACGAATGACAGACAATCTGTTTACACGTAGGTTTAGGTTTTCTTCCAAGTTTGTCGTCATTACAAAACTTACCTGTCTAACTTTATAGAGATCAATGGCTGTGCTTTTCCGATGGCACTCTCACCTTTCAGAAATTGCAAGAATTCGCGTACAAAGGCCAACTACGTGATTCCAGCTTCCGTTCATTAGCATGGATGGTGAGTTTTTTTACGGTTTTCTTATCAGTCAACCTCACATGCTATATTTGTTTTTTAGATCCTTCTTCGCTGCCTCCCTGTCGACAAAAAACGTTGGGTCAGCTGTCTACACGATAACCGGGAGGTCTACGAGAAGCTCAAAAAGAAGGTTAGTGGTTGCATCCCTCATTTTCTCATTTATCATCATTATCATCATTTTAAGTACCCCAACGTTCCGCCCGATGTGCTTCTCGACCTCGACCCCCAGATTCACCATCCTTTGACGAACAAGCCAGGGGTTCGGTTTTTCTTTTCTCTCTCTTTGCGTGCAGGCCGGTAACTGTTTTTCATTTTCAGAGTCCATGGCTACGGTATTTCGCCGACGCAGGCCTCCGCGACATTATTCGAATGGATGTCGAACGAGCGTATGTCTATTTTGGCTTTTGTTTGGGTGAATTTTATTTATTGGCTAATTTGTAGGTTCCCAGAAATCAGCTTCTTTGCTGATGCCGACATTCGTGCCAAGCTTTCCAATGTGCTGTACATCATTGCCAAGCTCCATCCGAAGTTGTCTTACCGTCAGGTATGGGTTTAGCTATTTTTTCTATCATAAAAAGCTATCAATTGCCTTCTTTTCAGGGAATGCATGAGATTCTAGCGCCCGTTTTGTTTGTTTTGCATTCGGACCATCAGGCTTTCGAACACCAGAGTGAAACTGCCCGGTTTGTTTTTACCATTCATAGACGTCTAATGATCTTCTGTACTTTCAGCCACATACCATATTTGACGATCTTGCAAGCCATTTACAACAAGGACTACTTCGAACATGATGCATTTACCCTGTTTAACAAGATTCTGATGGCTGTAAGCGAGTATTATGTAACCAATGCCGACTTGCCTGTGGTTAAGCCGAAAATGCTTTTTGGATTGTAAGTTCGGATCTTTCAAAGTACTGTAGTTCATTACCATTTCTTGCAGCGACCCCGAAGTACTGCCACAATGGCTCGAAAACCTCTACAAACTGTACGATACCCGCTTCCAACAAACCGATCAACCATTGTGGGGCCATTTGAGAAGCTTGAAGTTGACGCCGCGGTTTTTCGGAATGTGAGTTCCACTTTTCGGTTCTTTTTTCTATGTAAGCACTTTTGTAGGCGTTGGTTTCGTTTACTGTTCGGCCGTGAATTCCCTTTTCTCGATTTGCTTTATCTTTGGGACGTTATTTTTACGGACAGTCCGGAACTCCGTTTGGTCGACGAGATTTTTATGGCTATGATGATACAAATTCGGAGCAAACGTTAGTTTTTACTACTTTTTTCATAGTTCTGTTGATGGTAATGGAATGAATTGCAGTGCTGGAAGCGGATTACAGCGAGGCCTTGCATTATCTACTCAGGTATCCGCCAATCACGGATGTCCAATCATTTGTCAAGTATTGTCTTCATCTTCGGGATCCTTTGGTATGTTTTTGTGCCCTTGTTTAACTGTTTTTTGCCCTTTTTGGTTCCTAAGACCTTTTACGAGTGTTTGTCGGTTTTTTCAGAAGTTCACAAGACCTCAGATTTACGGCGCGACTCACTTTACGCATATCACTGTTACGGGAGAACGACATCCAAATCAAGATAGGCGGGTCAGTTTTGCGAAGCTACCCAATCGCCAAAGTGCTACCAACTCGAAGGGGAGCCGTCCAATGCAGCCCATACCCGCCCAAAGCGCCCGCGCCCCGAAGACATCGTCATCATCGTCCAGCCAGGGGCGACCGACGAACGCCGTTGTCAACGGAAAGTCCACTTCCACTTCCAGCAAAAAGGAAAAGGCCGCGGGTTCCAAATATGTATGTCTTTTTCTGTTCTCTTCGACACCTTTTAGATGTTTCATTAAGTTTAATGTCTAGTTTTAATGATAACCACATTCCAGGAACCCGACATCGATGAGCTGAAGATGCAAGTATTCCTCCTGCAGGAGCAGATTTCACTTCTCCAGTCAAATGTCGATAAACGGGACATGATGGGCAAGCAATCGGCCAAGAAATTAATTCTATTTATGACCGAATTGGACAATCCTAACCTCAAGCCGACAACTTTCGCGAGAGTAAAAAATGATGTCCGAAAGGTTGCCAAGATCCTCAGCCAAGACGTCTACTGCGATCCCAACATCTTCGACAAGCTGAAAGATGTCGACCTCGATCGCATGGAAGTTGGACAAGAAGCCTTCTCACCGCCACGACCACCTCCGCCACCGCCTGTGCTTAACAAGCGATTTCTTCGATCCCAGTCGCCTCCTGCCAAACGACCCCTCAACGTCAACAATGAACTCAAAGAAATGCATTACAATCGCAAACAAAACTTCTAACTTTTAAATTGGTTGAATTAGCCTCCATTTTGCCGTTTAACCTTATGCTTTGCCTTCCACATTCCAACCGATGCCTTCTCGTCCTCCCTATCAATGTCCCCGGCTATAATTCTTCTTTATTTCTTCTTGCAGTCTTTCTTTAACCCCTTTATCCCTCCCTTGACCATTCTGCCGAGTTGGAATGATGCGAATATCAGATGGCAAATACGCGTATGTTGTATATAGAACCCCGTCATGTAACTAGCAATTAGTTTTCACAGCGAGGCAAAAAAACTCTTCTTAGTCGCCATTTACATTCTTGTTTAACAAATAGCTGACTGTTAGTAGCTTTATATTCACTTCCAGCGTTGATTTACCCTTTTTAACCTTATCATAAAGTTCGAATCTGTTTTATTTCACCAATGAAAGTTATAGTACAGTTTTGATCGGATTACAAATTGAAATACCCGGGATAAGGTATTAGCTAAAAGTTGATTGATTAATTTTGTCGCCGATGTGCTTGGATAAGTGCTTTAATTTCGGATTTGGTGAAGCTGGTGCCGTCGTCGCAAGGATCCAGGGTGCACTTAGCATTACATGGATTTGGCTTGTACGGGGTGCAACAGCAGAAACATTTCTTGCCAATGCTGAAAATGAAAAGCAAATGATGTTTGTTTGTCGTTTCGAAGATTAGTTAGTATAACGAACTTGATGCAATTTAACGGTTTTAAATTCCAAATTTGATCCCGAATGTTCTGCGGTACAAGCTGTCCTAAAAACTGGGACGAAGTGACACCCCGCGGCGGCCATACCGAACAACGACCTTCTTCGGCGACGAACGCCTCAGGCGTCATTGCGCAAGATTGGGTCTCTGTGGGCAATTTGCAAATGCGGTCGGAAACTCCAAAGGTATTAGATCCTGGGGCATACGAACAGCCGGGACTGCAAGCTACTTGGACATTGCACATGCCACATGCATTAGCTGATTTGTTGAAAAGTTCGGCGTAATCCATGATTTTTTGGACGATGGGGTTGCCAATGCCGACAATTAGCTGAAATATGATCTTTATTCTGAAAGAAAACATTAATTAAAGTGAACCATACCGACATAAACCTATTTTGATAACACTGTTGAGGCAACCGACTCCAGAAAGTCCTATCATTAGTGCTAAAACAAGGCCCATAATCGCTCCAATTGTGGCAATTGGCCGTTTTCCCTCGCGCAATTCCGGCTACTGATGAAAATGCCGAAGCCAGGAAAGCATCACCGACAGTAATAGCCGCTATTAATATAATCGCAGCAATTGTAACACATTTAGCAGTGGAAATCATATTGAAGGTTCACTTTTGAATGATTTAAATCGATCAAAACGTCCTTCTCCGAATTAGTTTCCTTCCTTTCAACCTTCAGCAAAACAATCTTTCCCAATTTTCCCGTTTTTTGCGCCGAGAACTGGTATAACTCCGCCAAATCCAAACGTTAAAACGCACCTAATCAGTGGCCGATGGGCTATTGATTGTCTATTCCATCCCGTTGTTCACTGTTTCGTTGAACTTCGCCACCGGGCAGGGTCGATCGTCGACGTCTGACTGCGCGAACAGAACCCGCCCAGCATTCAGCATTTTACTGGAGAAGCGTCAATCGGACATACTTGTCACAACTTGATTGCAGCGAGAGGCATATTGATGCCTTAAATGGAACGTCAGTCCTATAAAAACAGTAATTGCTGTGATCGATGGTTGGAAATGTTTTGCTATTTTGTTTTTTTGTTGCGCAACAACAGATGCACAGATGCAAAAAAACTAAAAGTATCAATCACAAATACCAGCGAATTGTAAAGCGCTAAAAAAGCCGGAACACTTAATACAATTGAAAAATGAAAAGCGATCGTTTTTAAATAAATATAAACCCGATCCTCGGATAGCCTATCTGTGGTCCTCAAGTGGTTTGTACCCTTTCGTGCGGTCAAGAATGTCGCCGCGAATAACGAAGCTTCTTCTCAGACTGGATTGTGTTTACACGTTCGTTAAAAAAACTGCTTGAGGGGGGTATTCACACGCAGTCGAGGGGCGGGATAGGTGGGGATGAATAGCCAGGGGTCAAAAGCTGTATTTTGTCATTTTCTTGAGGCTTCGCTTACATTTGACGGTTTGCTAGCTGATTGATGATGTTTGTCGGACGAGTTCAACTTCAATTGGGGCTCATTTTATGCGTTTTGATCATCGCTGTTTGGGGATCAACGCCATGGTATCAAGCACGGGATGCTTCATCAGCGGCGCCACAACAAGCGCCTTTTAATTTTCGCTGTGAGACAGGTAAATATCTTTTTTTTGAGTTTGAATAAGAATGTAATGTCAAAATGTAGAATGCTCGACGACAATGGACTGCGCAACTGGATTAAGCTGCTTCCAAGCCACAGCTGATTCCAATGGCTGCTGCCTCAAAGGTTATTTCTCGTTTTCATACTTGTTAATTTTAACTGAATCCCATTTCAGCCCTTAAACCAAATGAAACAGGATGCCTAATCGACGACCAATGCAAACGGGCATGCGAGTCAACCCATTGTGACAGCACGCAATCACAGCCCCGATGTCTATGTGACACTGGAAGACACTTCCTATTCAACAAGTGTTGTGAGTTCACCTTTTCAGGATTACATGATGACGGTGGCCTTATCCATCAACCATTACAGGGAAAAAGTGTCCCGAATTCGCACATCCCGAGCCTGTCGTTGACGCCACTGGATTTTCGCAATGTGTACTCAAAGTCGACTCCAAAACAGCAATGAACTACATGCGACGCTTCCGCCGTCAAATGCGAAGCAACTTTTGCTAATTTAGCCAATTGCAACTGTTTCAGCAGCTTATTGTATGCTAATCTATTATCCCCAGACATGCAAGTGCTGCCTAATGATCTTTATAAGACAACGAGTAATAACCCAAAAAGGAAGGAATGCAGTTAAATTAAATATTTTACTCTTGGAACTTTGAAAATAATAAATTATTAATTAAAAACTTTAAATCATTTGAAGGCAGCGATAAGAGTATCACCTGTAATCGTGGCAGAAGTACAACACTGTTTAAAGTCAAAGTTTTCCCGGATAATACCCATTTCGGCCCGGGTGGTGCCACCAATGATGAAAAGAAGTCTCGATTTTGGCGCATTTGCAGGCTTCGGCTTTGCAGCTTGCTCGGAAGCTGGTTCGAGGGCACTCCATTCTCTATATCCGTTTGAATCGCCTTCTTGAAGTATGCGGGTTAGGAGTGGAACATAGCCGACGTAATGTTTGGCCATGGGATCCTAAAATGAAAAAGTTTTAACAAATATTACAAATGTCGATTGGACTTACGGTACTCGGATCATCGACGAAAAGCTTGAACTTCTTCTTCAGCCTTTCGAAGTCGATCGGCTTATAGGGCGAAACAATCTTGTCAGATTTGTCATTGCATCGAATCAACCCGGCAATTTGAAGTCGAATAAACCAGGAAAGACTCTCGAGGCCGAAAGACTGTGTGACGAGTCGACGATAGTGTTGAAGTGTGGAAATCTTGAGACCATTGGTCATTTGGGATTGAAGCGCAATGAGTCGGAGAGCTGATGGTAGGGAGTCGCCATCGATTAGAAGGTTTTCAATGTGGGGGATTGGTTTGTCGCCGTATTTGTTGTCCAGGATGTCTGAAATCTTATAATGTTTTGAATCTTATACACCTTACAAAAATAGGACTTACCAAGTTCGCACAACCGGTACATAGATCGATGATGTAAAGACAACTCGTGATGAATCAACTCCAAAACCCTCAAATGACCGCTGATGGTTTCCTTTCGCTTCACGACTTCGGCGACGGCATTGACGCATTCACGGATCTTGGCAATGGACTCGAGTGACCGGTATTTCTGTTCCTCCTCCATCTGCTCGCGTAGAAACATTTGAATCTTGCTCGGAACGTCATGATGCACGACATCACAGAGGTCGCCATAGATATCGTCATTGAGGTGATGGTCGAACTGGGGTCTGTCCTTCAATTCCTTTGGAATCTTCTTTTCATCGTAGAAGGTCGCCGTATCAAACTTGACGCTTTGAAGTACATCGATACCGTAGATCTCGTCCAAAGCTCCGGAAAAGGTTTGTTGCATGACGAGCGGTGTGACGGGATCAAGCCAACGGTCAATCAACACTATTTCGTCGACTGATTGGATGTTTTGAGAGGTGGTATCTGGCTCCTGAAGTGACACATGTTAAATGTATCCTGGTAAACAGTAAGGCATACCGATTTCCGTAGTCTCTCAACACTCTTGATAACCTGCTGAGCCCAATACCCTTTGTAGACAATCCTCGGTAGCACACCCATCGAAGTTTCAATCTGACGAATCGCTTTGGCACATTTGTAGAGCTCATTCCAATCCTCGTACATCAACATAACTGGTGCCACTGACATGAGATTCAATGAGGCAAAGTCGGGATGATCGGTTGGAAACCATCGAAGAGGGAGATCATAAATGTTGTTAGCCATCCATGGGAGAGCTTTGCTTAATCGATCACGATGAGCGAAATTGACTTCAGGAACAAAATAAACCCGATGGCGTCGTTGATCCTACAAAAAGCAGCTTGAAGGGAAGCAAAATATATATGAATCACAAACCTTGGTGTGAACACGCTCCAAGTGCGATTTGATCAGCTCTTCGGTGGCGGCAACTGTCGGTGGAACGATGTAGAGAATGTGATCGGTCCGAAAGACGACTTGGCCTTCGGTTTGGATAAGACTGTCGATCTTCATGTGGGAGACGACTTGGTGTTCTTTGAGGGTTTGATAGGAAATTATCTGGAATATTTTTATATATTCTTTGATGAATATTGGATGGAAGGAGGTTTGAAACTTACAGAGTTGATTAATGACATCAAGTAGCGGTCCCAGACTATTGTCTTCGTGCCTTCCAACCGGTCAAGCACGTTGAGAAGGACTTTCTGGTCCATGTTGACGACGATCGACGAAAAGGACGCCTTCGTCATGGTTGAAGTGCTGAAAGTTGACAAATTGATATAATTTTGTAAAACTGGGAAGTTGGGAAACGTGGCTACCCGATGGATAAACTTTTATTGGTCAAACTAAGGAACATGGGTCAAAAATTGTTAATGTTTATAAGTAAAAACAAGTAAAGAGGAAGAGAAAAAACGACCACCAACATGCTAACAAGGAGCTTTGGCATAAAGCGCGCGGTTGCAAAAGTGGCGGAACGAAGTCGTCTTAAAAATGGCGCGACTACGCCCTGCGGCATTGAGGAAAAGCCGTTCGAATCTCTGCAAAATCGTGAAGGTTTGCAAGTTCGCAACTTTCTCTTCCCCCGATCGCGTGCAATCAACCAAAACTTGGCGTTGCGTCCGCAGCGATCGATCCCGCGCATGCTTCGATGTCGTTACACCGAGGTAAATTCCTTCACTGTCTTAACCCCATCTTGTAGTCATAATTAGACTGTTTTCTCCTGGTTCTTCACGTCTACCACGATGAATACGACGTTCACAGCTGAGACCAATCTGCCGTCACCTGGACGGTAAGTTTTATATTGTGATTTCCAACTTTATAAAGGTTTTTCTGAGCGTTAATCGAAATTGATTTTGCAGTGACCAGTCTCCAAACCCAGAGTTTGAGATGCTCAACGCTCCCAATGCCGACGATCTTGATACAAGCGAAATAAAAATCCCCGAATGTCTTCTCAATGCGTACGTTTTTCATCGAATGAGTTGCATCAGAACATCAATTTCGTTTTTAGCGATCTCTTCAGCACAACCAGTGACAATAGCGATGGTTTGAATGCAACGTTCACATGTGACAGTGACCAGGAGAACTTGCCCGTTGAAATTGAGCGTCCATCTGTCGCCCCTGAGTATGTTTAGTGATCTTATATTTAACATTGGCTATTATATTGCGCTTTCAGCCAGATTGAAGCCCTCGAAGAAGCACTCTCAAAGGAAGTTCCCGCCACTGACCTATTGCCTCAGGCCGTGCTTCGTCCCAGCTATGACCATGAGAACATTCTTGACGACGACGAGGCTGAAGATGGCAAGATTGACCAACACATTCTTGAAGAGTAAGTTGAATGTCAATTGGTCGTTTGTCGGCCATCGTAAAGGTTTCATTTGAAAGCATCAATCGACTCCGCTAACCGCAACGATTGAATGTACAGACTGATTCATCTTTCGGCCATTGCTTTTTTTATGATAGCCCCGCCTGGACGCTCGTTCTTTGACGGGCAGTTTTTTTGCTTTATATTAGAGTAGTAGCATGGTTTAATGTTCATAGACATGACTGAATTCCGTCTTTATAGCCTCGGCATTCCGGAAGGGGGACAAGATGCCTACATGGATGCCCGCAAGAGGGCCGAAGAATTGGTTTGGCAATCAAATTTGACAGATTTAACCCAAATGCAGGTCTACCTGAACGCCCAGCTCACGCATCTGGAAGATATTCGGAAGGACGATATCGAAATGGTATGTTTTGGTTGATGTTTTTAAAAATTAGAAAGCCTAACTTCTGCGGTTTCAGGAACGTCGTAAAATGACGGCCGTTTCCGAAGTGGCGTCTTGTGCTGCACCTGCACCCATGCGGAGTACAGTTGAACTTGAAAAGTTGGCAAATATCAAGGACGAGGTTGAGGATGTCATCAAACAGTACAAACAATCTCGAAACATGGTTGATACCCTAAATGCCGAACATGAGCGTTACCTTCAAAAGAACGATGCGTATTCTGAAGTTCGTTTTATTACAACTGTTTCGTTTCAAAACTAAATTCCTTAATTTGAATTTCAGAAGACCGTCGAAATTTCCGCCTACAATGCTCAACGACTTGAAGCTTACATGAGTTATTGTGAACGCTACGCTACTCTCCTCAAACATGTGTCTGAACTTGTTGCCGAGTAAGCTTTTTGCCTTTTTGCTTGTGATTATTATCAAAATCCAACTTTCAGAGGTGACGCCACCTGTACGGCTATGATCGAACGCCACAAGACTGCCACCCTCGATAGCCGTACCAAGGCCAGACTTCTCCAGTTGAAGAAGGGCAACCTTGAGAAGAAGGAAAACGAACTGAGGTCACAGGTCAACGAGCTTATGGAAATGCTTGAAAATATTTTGGCTGTGCGTGCCCAGGCTGCTCAAAACCAAACTATCGTCGGCGATAACACCTTTTAACTTCCTTTAATGCGCAAGCATTCCACTAATTCGCAATGCTGTTTTCTCAGAGGTTCTCTATTTCTACTGGCAAAAGGGTTTTTGACGTAACATTAATCTTCGTTATGTAACTTGCACTTATATTTTAACTATGTGGCGATTTGATTTAAAAGTGTTTATGGAACAAGATCATTGAAAATTCATGGCTATGCATTAACTCGACTTTGCAACATTCAACACCTTTGTGCTCTGAGTTGAGCAGTTTTAGATGCATGTCGTTTCAGAGAATAAATCAGGACACCACCGGAGATCGCAGTCGATACATAAAGCGTGATCATGAAAGCGGCACTAGAAGCGTAAATGCTCTTTAACATGCATAGTTTAGATTCTTCTTCTGGACGCAGTGGTGCGAGTTCCATGGGTTCAGGCAACGTGAGATTAGCTTCTGATGGACTGTAGACATCGATGACTCTCATTTTTTGGTCGATAATATGCACATTCTCATCAGTGCCATCCAACTTTGCCGACGCTGTAAGCTCAGCGGCACTGCGCTTCCGACGATTGTGGCACAACGGCTCTGACTTGCAAATATGGTCTTCGGAAATGCCTTCTGCGATGAGTAAATGCTTGTGTCGTTGAATACAGGTTCGCACGCTACACTTGATCCAAATGTCGTCTGCGTCCGGAAATTTGAAGGCCATCGCATCGGCAAAGGCTTTTTGGTTGCGATCACCGTATTGAACGCTTGAAATGATCAGGTCATCAGTGGTACAACCATTCTCGATGATCTTGATCATGCGACCATCGAGAGTTTTTGCGAGACAGTCTTCGACTTCGATTCCATACAGTTCTAAAATGCGATAGCATAAACAAACGAAATGGATTGCATCAGTTAGTTGCTTGAGTCTCACCCGATTGATGTGTCGTATTCCAGATGAACATGATAGGATCGCCGACGCGGACCCACGTCGCCGGAGCAATGTTTTCGTCCGGTACACGACCGTTAACAATAGCTAGGGTGGGCTCGGGCATCCGGGATACACCGTTGAAAGTGGCTCGGGTAGTGATATCACTGAATAATGCTTTTAACTTAAATGATTTCATCAGAAAATATCAACATACGAAATAAAGTTAAACTTAGTTCCAACAGTGATACTCTGTTGCTGGAAAATACAGTGCACAGCAAAAGCTCTATCACTCATAGTCACAAAGTTCGAGTGGAAGCTGAACACAAACACTGTAAACACTTCAAGCTCGCGTGTTTTAGGCTAGAAATACAATTCTTATCATTGCTAAGTCATCAAAGTGCCTACATGTCTCCTCAATTCCAAACCACATTCAGACAAATCAGTCAACGGAATCGAATAAGTCGGATTTGTAGTAGTATTAACGTATCGCTGATACCCCGTGGCACATCCAGCCTTCCTACGCCAGTTTTTAATGAATAAAACTCCTTCGAATTCCTTCTCCGTCGTACCTTTGATCTCGATCGTGTCGGGACCACATTTTACTGAGGGTGTACCTGTAAATTCCATTATGTTACAATTAGCTTTTGATTTGAACGTAGAAATGCACTATACCGATCAATTTGTTGTCAATACTTTTGCCGCTCGCAAGAGATGCCTGAAATAACACATTCCATTGTTAAAACTTCCAGGAATGCACTTGAAAATTAAGTGGCCCCTGAGTCAGACAGGTGTGGTAAAAACCTTGAACATCGACAGTGGTTCCAGTTATGATTACATCAGAGAATGAACTTATAAATGTTAAATGTAAAACAAACTTACACAAATCGATAGCAAACAAATTAAGATCAGTGAAGGTGTCATTGTCAATTCGATTTGATCGAAACAAATTCAAAAAACAAAGTGCAACCGGTGAAAGAACTAATGGAGAATGAAAGTTTCGAGGTGGACTTCAAGGCCGACCAAAGAAATGCCGTTCCTTTCAATGAATCACTTTCTTGGCATCCAAACAGAGGCAGACGCTCGACAGGTCACAAAATCGCCGAAAAGGGAATGGAATTGGTATTTACAGGTGAGGATTGCTACCCGAAGCTATCTAAGAGGCCAACTGACACTCGTCACCACCACGGATGCCTCTCTGTGCCTTCTGACTCCACCCTCGATCGGTGCGGCGCTCTTAAGATTCCTGTTGTCTGAAACATCCTTGCCCCACGGTGAACCTGCAGCCAGCCGCATGTGCGAAGACGTGCAGGTGGCCTTGGCCTATTACAGGGTCAAACAAACGCCCGTCGCCGAAGTCGCGCTTTCGTTTTTAAGGAACCATCGTGCGAGCACGCACCTCTTGGTGCGATCGCTTTTGTTGCTCAAATGTTTTTCGAAAAATGGGTTTCCTTTTCACGATCACGCATGAATAGCGTCAAGAAAGTTAATTTATAAGGATGCAAAAAAGGTATTGGTCACTATTACATTACAGGTCAGTTAAAGTATGCATACAAGATCGATGAAAGTGCTGATACAGGTATTATACAAACTGGTAACACAGTTGTCGTTGATTAATTACATGTTAAGCAATTTGTCAATGCTTCTTCTTGATGCGTCGCTGAGCTTCATCGACAACACGACGAAGACCGTCCTGATCCAGCTCGTCCAACATGACACCCACGGCGGAAATGATGTTTTCGAATCGTTGCGTCTGGAAGTCAATATAAGTTAATGGGACACAACCTTGGCCTCCTTCCGAAAATGGATAGTGGAAGTTTGGAACGGGAAATACTTACTCTTGCGGGGCTCATTGACTGTGACCGTGCACTGAAGCGTTTTCGATTCATGGGACGACCTGGGACGTAAATTGTGCCGGGATATCCTCGTGGCGAGCGTCGGAAGCCTTCATGGAAACTTTGAAACATGGATGAACATGGTTGTTGTTGTGGTTCGGGGTCTTCTTCTTCGATTCTGAAACTTGCTTGATACAACTTTTGTAAATATAGTTGCCGTTGACGTACACAAAATCCTCCCATCCAGGAATAACCTCCCGTTCCCGATCATCAATGTTAAAACTGCCAATCACAGATGTGTTCATTAAGCTTTTAGTCCTATTGATAGGATTATAAATCAATGACTGAGTCATAGTCGGATGCGGTCTTTCTTCTTCCTCAGACGCAGACGACTCGACAGGGCTATCTGTCAACTGTGCTTGGCACCCTAACGAAATAGTTGCCGTACTCGGTGGAATAACCGTATCCACAATAGGTGGTGGCGGCGGCTGAACAGGGTCTTCCACGTCTGTCGACGATGTATCTTTAGCTATGGCTGAAACCAATTAATTTTTGATTAACACGTCTTTGCAAACACTATTTACTGACCTACATTGTCTAAATGCGTCAATTGTGGTAACATTTGTATAATTTTGTTTCGATAAGCTGCATTTTCTGTACACGGATTCTCCTCAATCCATAAAACTCGTAACTTTGGCAAACCGCTCAAATGACGTATCTCATTAAGGTCTTCTATCTTGTTCTTCCGTATGTATAACTCTTCCAAGGCAAGGCAATGCTGCAACGGCTCCAACGAACTCACTTTATTGACACTAAGTGAGAGGACGCTGAGCTTCGGCATCTGCGAGCATAAGTCGATGTCGTCGACTTCACAGCCCCTGGAGAAAAACAACTCGAAGTAGGTTAATTCCCGCAAACATCATCCTGGGACAGGTTTCCTGAACCAGCCTCAAATAAAGAAGTACTTACCATAAGTTAAGTTTGGTGACATTTTCGACAGATGTCTTTGTTCGTACATAAACTAGTGACGGCGTGAGTTTCACCATAACGAGTGGGTAGGGGTCGTCGTGGAGCCCTGAGGCAAATGTAATGCGCTCACTGAAGACGCGTCGGTTTTTCCTTTTCGGCTCTTGCTCCAGGCTTCCAGGGCAAAATGAATGTTGTCCGAGACAGGCGGGCAAAAAAGAAAGCAAAAAATGAAAAGCGAGGTCCAAATAGCCCCACAGATGGATCTGGACAATGGGTGGAGGCCGGAGGCTGCTCACTCGAAACACTTGCTGCCACCCCGAGGGGACGTCGTCGCCAACTGCTGCCTGTACTGCCCCCGGAAGGCATAGCCGTAAAAGGCCGTCCTAAAGGGTAACAACAACGCAATGCCGCTTCTCATTCCTTGAAATTGGCACTCGCGCCTGCCAGCTGAGTGAGTCGATGTCGGGGCCGTATTGAACTTTTTTTCCATCCTCTCTGATGTGTTTCCTTCCCCTGTGACAGTGCATTTACTCCATGGATGAGGGTATCTTTTCATTTATAAACCAATTTCCATTTGAATGCGGTCCAAATGGACGGGAAATGGGTAAGACCAGAGTTGAACCAAGACAATAGATTACTGGCCGTTGCAAAAGCACATTAGACGGAACCATAGCCGGAGACATTCACAAACCCATTGTTCACTCACTTCAAAAAAGATATAAACAAACAGTAAAATGGGGTTATGGGGTTGCAACGGCACTCAATCATGACAAAGTACCTCGAGTGAGTATTTCTATGTGCGTAAGCTAGAATGTGTTCAAAAAATAAGGCCATTGCGTTTTTGATAGGACGTCTATTATAAGATATTTACAAAAGGGAGCATCAGGAAATCCATTTCAATTCAATCAGTACGAAACAAAATTTACATTAGATGTGAAGGAACGGCAGCATCGCCATTCGTCGCCGTTGACCATGACCATCATACGCTGGGGCATGTTGAGAGGACCGCGATCACGGGAGGCTTGACAGGTGATGGTGTAGTGCTTCCTGCAAGATTTTTTTCTAAATTTAAACGAACTATTACAATTGAAATGTAAAAGACAATGAAAAGAAACGGAAAAACTCACTTTGTGATCGGCGGGAACTTCAACTCATCCTTATCACCGATTCCTTGGTCATTCTCCGCTTCAGCAAGCTCAACTCGTCCATCTTTGTGAAGCAGTCGTCGAATGGACATTGCCAGAGGGCCATTCGGAGCACCGATAATCGTCACAGGTCGAGTGGATATCTCAGGAGTGGCATTGGCAAAAGCCTGCTTGGGCACTGTTCCGGACATCAAGTCGAGGACGAAGTTTCGGATTGTCGTTCCATCGGCAGCGGCGATTCCTTCGGGGCTTTCGGTATCACGGATGTCGGTTTCATCGATTTCGAACTTCTGTTTGAGAGCGCTGTATTCGGCAATGACAGATTCGGTCTTGATGATGGTGTTGATGCATGACAGGGCTTCATCCGATTCGAGGTGGCGAGCGTACTTGCTCACGTGAGAGACGACTTGGCTTAATTCATGGTGGATCAAAGAATGACACTCATTGGCTGACTCCAACAGCTTATACACCGCCGCGACCATTCCCGTCGGCAAGATGAAGTTGAAGACTTCGGAGACCTTCAGCATCGAGAAGGCTTGGAGAATCGATTCGGCTTCTTTGCTTTCATTGAACAATCGCGTCTGATGCGCCACACTCACAGCCCTGGCTTGATCCCACGTCCTCTGCCATATGTTTCCTTCCATACTCATCCGCTCCGATAGCTGTCCAACTCCTTCTTCATCGATGACAAAGTCGCGTGGAGAGTGCCATCGAACAAAGTCAGCGATGCAACATCCAACATTCGCAGCTTTGAAGGCTTCCATATCGGATTGAAGCGTACAAATCTGAGCTTTAATTCGATCATCTTCGTTGATGGATTGCAGGTAAATCGCATGTTTATCGAGCATGTCCTCGGTCATCGGGCTCTGGTCTTGGGTAATCGGCTCATACAATGGCGTATCCGGGTGATGGAGAAGGGTCAGATCACCGACTTGACGCAGACGGCCATCGGGCTCGGCCACAGTTTCATCTTGGGTGTGCGTAGATCCTTCTTCGGAATCCATGAACTCTTCGTTGGCATCGTAGAACTCGTCATCTGTAATAAATTGATAATAAATCGAGGTCTTTGAAGGCTTTCTCACCACGAGCTACAAAGTTCTTCGTCGTGTCAAACAACTCGTGACGCTTCCGACGAGACGCAATGCAGCTTTGAATCATCTGTACTTTCTGGAACAACAGACACTTTGACGAATCCGGAACTTTTGTGTCTTCGAGACCAGGAATGTCGGTATTGTTCTCCCAGTGATGGCGCAGGCGTTCAACAAATGCGATCCAGGTTTGAGCAGCGGCGGTAATGCGTTCCTTTTCGGTTTCAAAGTGGAGGAGAACGGAGAGCAGGGCGATGGCAAGTTTTTCAACGACGCTGTCACGGGGGGAGGCTTTGGCATTTCGGAGTTTGATCTGCAAATAGTTTAGTTAGAATTGAAATTTGTGATGTAACATGTAAAACTATACCTCGCAAGCTTGATAAACTTCGCCAAAAGCAGGCCCCATCGCATCAATATCCACACTCTTCGGCTCGCCCTTGAAAATCTGCTCCATCCACAACTTCAGCTTGGCTTCATCGACTGGCAACACTGATTCGACAATGTTGATGGCGTGGACATGGTGAGGATCGGCTATCTTTCGAAAAGCATCGCCAGGTTTGGCATCAATGGCACCACTGCGATCACCGATAATGTCCTTGACTGGTCGAGATTCGGCATCACGGGCAATCGTGTTGGCTCTCTCAAGTGCGGTTGCTGAAATGGTACCATGAACGTCGATAAATTAGTGCTTTCAACAAACCTAGCAATCCTTTGACACCCTTGTGGAACGAAACAGAAGCCCTCCATCTAGGCGCGCTGAACGGATGCAAATCCGTGTATGCAGTGTCGTCACTGATCGCTTCTGGACGTAACCCCGGCCAACCCGTAAGCAATCGAAACTCCTTGATAACATCCCGTTTGGTGCCGATTAGCAAGCTGGAAATATCAGCTTCATCGATCGTTTTGTCGTCAGCACTGAGATCATCTGCTCCATAGTCAAAGTCGTTACGGATAATGTATTCGAGCTCAATTGCTACATTGATCTCGTAATCAGGAATGTGGTTCATCGTCTGAAAACAATATTCTTTTATAAAATTGTAAAAAGTAAGCAAACAACATTACCAATTTCTCCCTGAGAAGCTGCAAAATACCATGAAGACATGTGTGCTGCCTGAACCCTGCGAATGTATGAATAGTATCGAACTCGGTTCTGATGGATCCATTTTGAACAGTTCCGACATAGAAGATTCGGTCAGGCACGTCAAACTGGATGAAGATCGGCAAAGCGCTGAAAACGGTGACTTTTATGTTGTTTTGGTCAAAAAAGGCTGTGACTAACCATTCAAGATTGGTTGTAGCTACTTCAACTGCAGATCGGATCATCTGTAAGTCATCCTGGGTTGTGATTACATCCTTTTCCTCGTCGACGGGCGAAAGCAGAAGGTACTCGAAAACACCGAACTGAAAAACAATTACAAAATAGGTTTTTCCAAAAAAAGAAAGATAGCAACATACCTGTTGCGTGATAACAGACCACGGATAAAAGTAGCTGTCATGCAAGAGCAAATCAGCCGTGGCAACGGGATAGGGGCCGTCATTAGCAGATTCAGTGACCTCAGGCAGTCCACCGGGCCAGACATGTGTCAACAAAAGACTTCGATTCGGCGGATATGTCACTGTTTTGGAGTCGTGCTCCCATTGATGTTCATAATTCTGAAAAAGGGATATATAAAAAGTCCAGGAGAAGGTGACAAATCGACAAACCGATGGGAAGGGAACGCTTTCGCGACGCTTGACCCCGCTTGCATTTGCGCCGCCGAGATTCCACTCATGGATGGCGTTTTCAAGGGTGACGATGAACGTCTCGGTGTCGGATATCACGGTGAAGTCGGTGATCTCGAAGACGTCATCGGAGCCGTGAATTATGAGAGGCTGAGTCTCATCAACAGGAGTCGCCATGCTTCAACGAAACAAGCGCCCAGGATAGACCAGCTGACTGAAACGCGTTCGGGCGCTGGCTCGAAATTGTCAACGGACACGTTTCGCCAAAGATGGTCGAATTAAAACGACGAAGAGGAAGTGGAACGGTGGTCCCGGGCGGGCCTCTAGCGATGGACATGGGCCAAAATTCTGCTATTTTAAAGTTTGTGATTCTTTTTTTGATTGAAAAAGGAAAAGACCAAACGAAAAGATAAAATGCTCGAGATGTGCGAATAAGGTCTCATAACTTAACTATTGTATTAAAGACGACGAAGCCAATGTAAAAAGCAAACCGTGTGATTTAATAAATACATTGAAGAATGACTTATTTCTGTTTATTAAAAAAATCTAAATCAACCTAAATTTTTTCCTTATTTTTTCACGTGTCCTGAAACATCGAAGATTTAACCAAAAAAGCGACCAAACACCATAAAAAATCAACGTAATCAAACTGTAAAACAGCAAAGATTTGTACGTGAGAAAAAGAACTATCGAATTGAATTATATCAGTGCCTCCTTCCGACATGTGCAATTTTTGTGCCCATAAAGTGAGTGTGTGGTTGCTTGATTTTGGTCATGAGCAAGGCGAAGTTTATTTTTCGACAGGTAAAATTGACTTATTTTAGAATGTGCTTTGTTAAATTAGAATTTACAGCTTTTTGAAGGAGAAAGTGGCACCTACACATACTTGTTAGGGTGTGGAGTTACGAGAAAAGCGGCTTTGATTGATCCGGTGCTCAGTACTGTCGAAAGAGATGTAAAGGTGTGCGATTTTTTAAAAGTTGAAACAAAGCTTTTTGTACTTCCGGTTTTAGCTAATTAAAGAACTTTCCCTTGACCTGGTCTATGGTCTGAACACTCATGCTCACGCTGACCACATTACTGGTACATGCAGATTGAAAAAACACTTCCCAGCAATGCGCTCAATTTTGTCACAACATGCTGGCGGAAAAGCAGACCTGCTTATCCAACATCAAGACACGATAAATATTGGAAACGTTGCACTTGAAGTTAGAGCAACACCTGGCCATACCAGTGGTTGCACCACATACGTCACTCATGACTACAGACGGGCATTTACGGGAGATGCACTCCTAATTCGTGGCTGTGGTCGGACTGATTTCCAAGGTGGCTCGGCCAGCACTCTCTACAAATCAATTTATCAACAAATTTTCACGCTACCGGAAGACTATCTGCTTTTTCCTGGTCATGACTACCATGGACGGACTGTCACCACAGTGATGGAAGAAAAACGGTTCAACCCGCGGTTGACATTGGATGAGAAAGACTTCATCAAGCTAATGAATAACTTGAATTTACCACCACCAAAGTATATTGGTACGCAGAAATGTTATGATCTTTTCATTTTTAATATTTTTTTGCAGATAAAGCAGTACCAGCAAACCTTCGATGCGGTGTTTACGAAACTGATGAAGGCGTTCAATCTTGTGCATGTTTGACGTGATAACTGGATGAAGTTTATGTATTTCAAATAGCAAATAAAAAATTTGGTAAATGTACAATTCAATGATGTTGAAAAATGTGTTTTATAACTAAGCGTAAAACATTGCTTGTTGCTTTGACGGAAACGGGGTAGTATCAAGTGATAATTTACTCATTAATATTAAACCGAACCTTCTTGCGCAAAACAAATGCCGCAATTTGTGAACCTGCATTAGCATAGTCGTCATCTTGATTATCCGCGACTATGTTTTCTTTCAAAGTGACACTAAACATTGGCATACGCCAACCCTTATCGGGATCAGTTTTCAAAAGTTGATAAAATTTAGGTCCCATCATAGCAGCAACCTTTGAAATTGCAGTTTCAAACGTCATATTTTCAGGAATCTTGTAATACACATTCATATCACATTTCTTCTATAAAAAAAGTTTATGCAATTTTTTTTTCATATATGTTTACCTCTAAAAGTCGCTCGATGTCGTCACTGTTAAATGTCGTGGCGTCAATAAATGTGTCGTTATACCAGGCATTGTTAAACGAAAGCTTTGGCGGCGCTGCATCCGCCAATTCACGAGTCCATCCATTGTAAAGCTTTGTATAACTAAGGTGTCCAAGGTGAGGAAATATGGAGAAAATTTCAGGGATCAGCACATTCATATTCTTAATGTGTAGCTTTAAGGATCCAGAAAACTTTGGCGCCAGTAAGCCGGAATAATGTGGCAACATTCTTTGAGCCAATTTTTGCAGCAGTTTAATGTCCAGTGTTTCAGCGCGAATATATAAACAAAATATATTGTTTAGATATAATTTGTTAAATAAGGGATTACAGGTGATGTATTCGGTTACGTTCTTAAGGAAAAGACTTTCTTGAACGTCATAGATAACATTCGCAGGGATGTCGTCATATCTTTTTCTTTCTTTTGATACAAAAGGAGCAAACGTAGCCAGTGTATCAGCATTGTCATGATCCAATTCGACGTTACTCACTTTCTCCAGTATTATGATAGGCTTCAATGCAGTTCTTTCATTTCCTGCAGCTGTTTGTAATGCGTATGTTTCCACAGGAGTACTAAGTTCTCGAATACGTGCGGACAAGCCATATGGAAGGGTGTTAAATGGAAACGGCATCACTTTTTTTTATTTGAAGTGTCCTCTAATGTTAAAGAGATGGGATCTAAAATATTCTGTATATTACTGAACAAATTAAGATGAAAAATGTATCATAAAAGTTCAATTAGTGCTTTAAGGCGCGTAGTGCACGTGAACTATCTACATCTCATTTAAAAAAGGTAAAAACTGTCAAATTGATAGCCTGTGTATCCGTAATATACATTGCTATCGCAATTAATATGAGTGCATTTGAAAGCAGTGCAATGACCAAATGCGCCTACAAGGACCGCACCCAGCCCGCTTTTACGCACATTGCGCGCGCGGATTGTAGGTGAAGAAATCCCGACACGATAAAGTTCTGCTAGTTGGATCTTTGTACTAGTGTACTTGATACTCTGATTCAAAAATATTGCTGTTCATTGGACAATGTGCTTGCTTTTCCCTGATCCTGACTACCAAAATCAGACAAACACCACCGTAGAGGAAGAAAAACAATGCAATCTGCGGTTGACATTGAAAGTGAAATCCATCAAGCTAATAAAAAAGTTTTGATAAACACAATACTGACAAAGCACTGCCAGCAAATCTTTGCGGTGTTTTCAGAACTAATAAAAACGTAGAATCATTAAATAAGGTTCGACTTTAACTTTTATAGCAAATTTAATTTAAAAATTTGTCAAAGTCTTCTATTTGTAAAATAATGTTTGTGAGTCAATTAGCACACTTGAATACACTAGATTCCGCCATTTAAAAGATTTTCTTCTTGTATTAGCTTCTGGTCATTTTATGGCGTCGCAGTAATTCTGCACGGAAATGACCATTTTTTATTCCAATTGTTTGCTTTTTTATTTTTATTCCATTAGTTGTAACTTGCTTTGATGTGCAAATGTTGTATATACATTTTTGAGTTTATAAAATGAGTCTGAGCAGTTAGCCAGATTGGGCGGGGAAGTTATGTCTGGACGATTCGGTGGCATGCACCTTGTTGCGGGACATGTTGCGTGAGAAGTCATCTGTCGTCCATGTTGCTGGTTCAGCAGAGCACATTGCAATGAAAATAAGATTGGTAACAATCAAAACGCTAGCAACTGCGAAGAACACATGTGTCCATTGTTCAGCGGTGTTATCCGGAGCTAGGCCCGTTACGATGAAAGGAACGACGAGCATAGTCAAAGTAATGCCTAAAATGTGTTTTAGTTGTATTTTACTTATGATGAAGGGGCGTAAAATGCTAACCAAGTGAGACGTTTCCAGTGACGAAATGACTGAAATGCTTGGAGATCAAAGGGCCGGCCTTGAAGAAACCGCCAGTGGTGCAACCGAGAACACCCGCGGAGAGGCCAAGTAGGATGAGGCATCCAAAAGCCCAAGATACTGGTGCAAAGCCAAGAGCAATGAACGAGATAGCACTACCGAAGAAGGCAACACTATTGTAAAGGCGAAGTTTGTTGGTTTCGGATAAAAAGCGGATCTAAAAAAATATGTTTTAAATCACGATTGTTTAGTTTTGCCAAACCTTGTCACTTGTAAAACCTGCAAGTAGTTTGACCAAAAATTGAAGCAATGGAGGAATTGATGCCGATAATCCTGTGTTGCGAACGGGGAACTTTAAAACGTGATGCAGGAAGTTAGGCGAGAAGAGGAACAACGTGTTCACAGCAGTGAAGTTGCCAAGAGCGGCAATCCAAACGGCCCAAACTGCGGCGGTTTTGAGGATAGGGCCATATGGGATATTCTTAAGATCCTTCTTGTTGACTTCAGTTTTTCCAACGGCAATTTTGCGAAGCTCAATCGCTCCGACGTAGGGGTGCTTGCCTGAAAGTGCAAAGTTGACGTCACTTATGTTATCCAAAACTGAATAGTATTTACCTGGGCTGTTTCTGTAAAGTGCACCGAAAGTGATGAATAGGATGGTCGCAACAATACCATGAGCGTAAAACACAGCTGGCCAGCCGAAGGCCGATGCGCAGATCGCGCCAGACGTAGGCATAGAAAGTGCTGGGGAAAGCTGTACATAGGCTACCAAAACCGAAACGAAAAGACCGTTTTGCTTATAGTATGTCCATTTTGATGCGAAAGCGCCAATGACAGGGAAGTTCGCGGCAAAGGCGAGACCCTGGAGCATGCGCGCTGCCAAAGTATAGTAGAATCCATTGTAGATCGCAAACGGCATAGCAGACGTGGCAGCAGCGGAAATCAATCCAAGGATGCTGAAGATTGTACGGATTCCGAATTGGTTGACAAGAGAAACGACGAAGAAGTTGGCCAAAAGTGCACTAGCTGCGACAGCGGCGGTTAGATAGGATTTCTGGGACGGCGTGAATTCCAATGTAACAGCACTACCATTGGCGTCAAGGGTGCTTTGTTGCATGCAGATGAGGGCAAAGTTGAAGCACAAAATGTTGGACCAAATCGATGTTAGGCAGAACAACACGAGCAACATAATCAGAAATCGGGTGCGAGTGTGGAATAATTTCAAGCATCCTAAAATGTCTTCCT
The DNA here is from genome assembly GCA_000341325.1 of Panagrellus redivivus. Lineage (NCBI taxonomy): Eukaryota > Metazoa > Nematoda > Chromadorea > Rhabditida > Panagrolaimidae > Panagrellus > Panagrellus redivivus. The sequence goes on along the minus strand of KB455200.1, from coordinate 310,757 downwards.
GATTACACGCAACTTGTATTAAATCTTACCTAGTGTGAAGTTTCCTTCTTCGCGGGTGCCGTTGAAGATTTTGTTTTGAATGGCATCGGAAATCTTCCGTGCTACATTACGGTTGCCATTTCCGGATGGAGCGTTCATTTCAACATTAATGACCGTTGAGCCAGGAACTGTTTGCGAATCCTTACCCATGTCGGTTTCTAAAAGCGCATCACCATTTAAAATTTAGGCCAACTACTGATTATGCACACAAAATTCACGCGTGGAAAAACAGCGTGTTTAAAATGAATGTGACCGCGACCAAAGTTGAACATCGACAAAACTAATACTGCACCCTTAAAAAGAGATTGAATTCGTTTTTTTCGGAGAATCGTCATGAGCGATCAAAGTTGAGTTCGGCAATCAACCCATTATTATAACAACCCCGTGGGTACTTTGCGCGATTATGTTGCATAACTGTCAATAGGTACATCTCCACCCAGCCGCGAAAACGACGCGTCCCTACCGGATAAAAAAACAGACATGTCAAGTTCATGTTGGAATAGGAAGCCGATTACAGCCCTATTTTTGACACATTTGGTATGACTAATACCTAATATACTAAAGTTCAACTCAGACTACTCAATATAGAAGAAACTTTTCTAAATATATAGATATCCGAAGATCACCACCGGAAACGTCATTTAGTCATGGCTGAATGATCTGTCGTCGCCAAATCTCCTTCTTCAATGAAAAACGTGCATCTGAATGCGTATTAATAAGTGCGGTTTTCGCATGTTTCAGAAGATGCGCTGTGCGTATCCGATCTGTGAAAGGAAGTCTGGGGTTATCTTCGAAAGCCGAATAATTTATGATTGACCATGATGACGGGCGCTGACAATCACGACTATCGAAAGAGATCAAACGCGCCTAAGAGCAGAAAAAGCGCCTTTAAAGTTTGTGAATTCAGTGGGTTAATCAAGTTCGCATGGTATCTGACAATGATTAACATAAATAAATATTATTTTGATCAAATGGACCGTTGCTAGGACTATTTAAATTGACCTGGGATAGAAATTCGTAACTGAAGAGGCATAATTTCAGCTATTTGTCGGCTTTTTCGCGACAATACAGAGTAGTTTTAAGTACAGTATAGCTCAAAAATATGTTTCCTTGTCATTTTATACAAAAAAAACAGGGTTACAAATGTCGAATCGAAAAATGCCGATAGTTTGACGGTTGACTGAGAATCACATTACGCAACATATTGATGTTGCCAAGAGATTCACGGTCAACAAAACCCTTAAACCTTAAACGAAACAGCGCGCCGTTCGACAAATAAGACGATGAATGTCGTTTTGAGGGCGCCTTTTTAGCTCCTGATGATGGCAGGACAGTAGCACCTAACGACGGTCACACGACGCCTTGAGGGTGTAATCAGACTCCACCCTGGCTGACGGAAATACACTATAACCGCCTTCCATAATCATTGAATTGCTCCACATGGTGATTTATTACTTAAGTTTATGAAGTAAAGTTTAACCCCGACCGCAATTTGCAACGATAATGTTTATTGAGTATTCTTCCCTTCTTCGCGCGGCCAAACAGGAAACCGCTTTCACTGCAATTTTGTGTTTAGTACTCACGCGTACCTTGCGATGTCGCAATAGCTTGATCATTTTTTTTTCTTTTTTGGGAGAAATAAAAAAGATATATAGATGCCGATGTTCAGTCAAATTGCACTTGACCTTGGTAAGCTCAAAGTTTGCGGAATTTTTTTTGTATGTCGATGCTGCGCCTTGGGGGTTAACATTAAAGTGAAATGAATTATGACTCCGCAATCAAGGCTGTCTGTAGCCACAAATATCAGTGATCAAATACTTTTATTTAATGAAATATCACAACTTTAAATTTTAATCACAGTTGAACTATTTAACTGAAGCGAGAGTTGCCAAAAATCTACGTAGATATTTTTAAGTGATTACTTCGTGCCGATGAGCTTGCGGATCATGTAGGTGAGAATGCCACCATGTCGGAAGTATGTGAGTTCAACTTCGGTGTCGAAGCGGCATAGAACTTGGAAAGTCTTGCCAGTAGAGACCTGAAATGAACAAAACAAATCGAAAATATTCGAGAAACACATGGAAAGATCAGGCTATAAAAGGTCGTTAGAAATAGAATGTTCAACAATGTTTCTTTGTTTCTTTGTCAAAAAGTTGTGCCGCAGCATAAAAAAAGGGCAGAAAACACACCTGAACAGTAACATGATCACCAGGTTTCAATGTCGCAGGCAAATCAATGGTGAACTGTTCCTTGCCCGTCAAACCGAGGCTGTCAGCGTTGTCGTTGTTAAGGAACTGAAGCGGGACAATACCCATGCCAATCAAGTTGGAGCGGTGGATACGTTCAAAGGACTGGGCAATAACAGCACGGACGCCCTGGAGCAATGGACCTTTGGCGGCCCAATCGCGGGAAGAACCGCAACCGTATTCCTTTCCGGCGAGGATGATGACTTGGTTGCCTGTAGAATGTCAATATTTTGTTTCATTTCAACTCTGTATATGCATCTTGTTTCTCACCTTCACTGCGGTAGCGGTCAGCGGCATCATAGATGTCCAACTCTTCGCCGCTGGGAACATGAAGGGTTTTCGGGCCGACCTTGCTGGCCAATTTGTTTACGAGACGAATGTTGGCAAAGGTGCCTCGGGCCATGACTTCATCGTTACCGCGTCGAGCACCGTACGTGTTAAAATCTTTCGGGGCAACGCTATAAAAAACCAATTAAAAAGTAATGCCATAAAATGGTTTCGATGCAGTAAATCACACACCCGCGGGAGCTCAAGTAACGTGCTGCTGGGCTGACACGTGAAATAGATCCAGCGGGGGAAATGTGGTCGGTCGTCACTGAATCCCCAACATTCAACAAAGCGTAGGCACCCTTAATGGGTTCGGGGTCCTTGGGGGCCAGCTCCTAAAATAGGAAACAGGTATATGGAAACTGATCGAAAATGAAAGGGACACTAAATCACAATGTCCTACCATGCCGTCAAAGAAGGGTGCCTTCTTGATGTAGGTCGAAGCTGCATCCCAGGGGTAAAGCGACGTCTCAGGGCAGACGAGTTGTTGCCATTGTTCACTACCAGTTTGGATGCTGGCATAGGTTTCCTTGAAGAATTGCGGACGGACGTATTTCTCTTCGACGATCGCAATCTCGTCATGGGTTGGCCAGATATCGCGGAAGTAGACGGGGCCATTGGTGCCGTTGCCGATGGGCTCGGTGTCGAGATCAATGTCGACGCGACCAGCGAGACCGTAGACGACGACCAACATGGGACTGGCAAGGTAGTTGGCACGGACTTGGGCATGGATACGGCCTTCAAAGTTGCGGTTTCCGGAAAGAACAGCAGCGACGACAAGATCGTTCTAAAAGTTGCGAAGGTAAGGCTTAGGTTAGTAAAAAGTACAGTATGCGTGTTTTAGGTAAACAACTTACCTCATCAATAGCCTTGCCAACAGTCTCATCGAGAGGACCGCTGTTACCAATGCAGGTCATGCAACCATAACCAGCAATGAAGTATCCGAGCTTCTCCAAATCGGGCAGAAGACCACTGGCTTCAAGGTACTTTGTGACGACACCGCTACCAGGGCTCAAACTGGTCTTGACGTACGGTGGCACCTTCAAGCCGAGCTCGACGGCCTTTTTGGCAACAAGACCAGCGCCAAGCATGACAGAGGGGTTGCTCGTGTTGGTGCATGACGTAATGGCACTGATGACGACGCTACCGTGCTTCAAAGTGTGTTCTTCACCGTTAAGGGTAAGCTTGACAGCCTTGGTGCTGTCTTCGGGCTTGAGTCCGAAACCCTAAAAAATCAATTGGCTGAGTATGGGTTGAACCTGTCCGAAGTTTCTTCGAGACTGAGATCTTATTCAACGATTACCAACAAAAGAAGAAGAGCGAAAATAAGTGTATGCGATAATGCATCAAAGTACACCCACCTTGAAGGAGACCTTTTCAGTAAGGTTTTGCTTAAACTCTTGGTTGAGAGCAGTCAGAGCAACCTGATCATGAGGACGCTTGGGGCCACTGACACATGGGGTGACAGTGCTGAGGTCAAGTTCGAGGACTTTGGTGAAAGATGGCGAGAAGGAGGCATCAGCGTAGTCGACGAAGAGGTTGTTAGCCTTGAGGTAGTCGCGGATGCGGCTCAATTGGTGATCATCGCGACCGGTTTGGGCAAGATACCTGTAAAATCGTAATAAGATTCTTCGTTAGAAACAGTAACAACATACTGAATGGTACGTTCATCAACAGGGAAGAAGCCAACAGTGGCACCGTATTCAGGGCACATGTTAGCAACAGTAGCGCGGTCAGCGATGCTCAAGTTAGCAACGCCAGGGCCGAAGAATTCGACAAACTTGCCAACGACACCGAGATCACGGAGATTCTTGGTGATAGTAAGCACCAAATCGGTACTGGTAGCGAATTGTGGCATCTTGCCGACAAGCTTGTAACCAATAACTTCAGGAATGACCATGGAAATGGGCTGGCCAAGCATGACAGCTTCGGCTTCAATGCCACCAACACCCCATCCGAGGACACCGAGACCGTCGATCATGGTGGTATGGGAGTCAGTTCCGACGACGGAATCCGGGAACAACACATTCTCTTCATCGGCACAGACAGTCCGGGCAAGGTATTCCAAGTTAACTTGATGCACAATACCGGAACCTGGGGGCACGATCAACAAGTTCTTGAAAGCCTTCTGACCCCATTTAAGGAAGTTGAAGCGCTCCTTGTTGCGTTCAAATTCAATGGTTTGATTCTTGGCCAATGCTTCGAGGTTACCATAGTTATCGACCTGGACAGAATGGTCGATAACAAGATCGACGGGACAGACAGGGTTAATCTTCGACGGATCATCACCAAGTGTTTTGACGGCATCTCGCATAGCCGCAAGGTCAACAACAGCCGGAACACCGCTAAAAGTTTATACTACAAAACACAAAGTAAAAACATAAACACACGTGAAATCCTGGAGAAGGACACGAGCCGGCTTGAACGGAATTTCGGCCTGTTCATGTTGGGTCTTTTCCCAGTTCAGAATCGTCTCAACATCGGCAGTACGGACGTGGAATTCATCGCAGTACCGGATGGCGGCTTCAAGGAGGTAACGGATCGAGATAGGCAACTTCTCTGAAAAAAAAGTTTCAATTTGTATCAATTAGAAAAAAAATAAACAATGTACCATAGCGAGGGTCGTTCAAGGCCTGCAAATCATAGTATTTGTAGGTTGTAGCGTCAACCTTGAGTTCCTTGATGAGCTTTGAGTAGGTCATCCTGACGACTGAAATCGAAACAATGAAGCAAGTTCTACACTTTATAGGTTAAAAATTGAACTGATTGATCCGTGTTTGCCCCGGTTATTAGCCTAGGCCCAAGTTATCACGCCACACGAGCAATGAAAGAACATGCAAAAAGACAACCGAAGAGTCTCGTGTTCACGTAATACGACTGGGTCGCCCCGACACGACGCAGCCACGCGGACCCGACATTGCCCTTGGTTGCGGTGCTCTGACCCCCACGTATAAATCGTTATTTGCCGGTCTATGGCTCTGCGCAGTGGTAAATGATGGCCTTGTCGATACATCGAATGCCACTCGGGAAGACCCCGGTTCAACGCGAACTGTTGCGGACTCCCGGAGAATAGAAAGCACACTCCATCGCCATCGTCTGTCTCGATACAACCCTACTGACGTGCATTTTTATACACGTATCACGGAACCAGCCCCCTTCAGTCGAATTAACCCTGAAGCACGTTCAAGAAGTCGCTGATAAGGTTAGCAAACGATTGATTGTGCCCAGTTCTTTTGTTGACGCCAAAGGTCAACTCATAAGTAGTTTCAACAATGTCAAAACCTCTCGATTTTCACCCCTTTATACCACAATAACAACAGTAACTCTGGTATTAAAAGTTTTATTACCATCAGTACTAACAAATATACCTACTTTACCAATAACTAACTACAACAAAACATCACCATCGACCCATTTGGAAGGGGTAATAAGCTTTTCCTTGATGAGCTTGAGACGACTGACGCTATCGCTACACTGCTGAAGCTCGTGCTCCGTGACGACAACCACTGAGGCCCCAGAAGCCTTCAAGTGACGAACATTCATTTGATAGACGCCGAGAAGACGACGCTTGCCATCATCCTCATCGGTGAAGCCACGAGAAAAGTGATTGTCGTTGAAGTAGAGGACAACATTCTTCCCGGCTAAAGGCTTCAGCGGATCAGACAGCACAGAATTCAAAGATGCCAGTTTGTTCGTGGAACTGTCGAAAATGTAGAGGGCATCAATAAGGGCGCCGACTGATTGATCAACTTGGGAAGCACAACCGCCAGGAATGATCACGCTCAGATAGGTCATGAATTGGTCTGCGAAAGCCAAATTCTTTCCATATTTGAGTTGTCGGAAGCTTTGGACCTGAAAAGAGGGCGAAGTTAGCATCAAAGGCAAAATACAGTTAGATTAAGGTAAACTTACGGAAGTATTGACGTCATTATCGAATTTCTGAACAGTGGAACCACGATAATTTGGGATACCATGGGTTGCCGCAGATGAAATTTGCAACAACTTTTGGGCTATGAATGTCCGTTCAGTTCTGTGTAAGAAAGATAGGTTAGTTAAATCAAACAATAACTTGTAAAACATACGATACGACTGAGCTGAGCACCTCTTTCTTGAAATCTTCGCAAAGAACTGATTCGGCAAGCTTGGGTGATAAGGCATCGACCACAGCCAGAGACCAGACAATGTTGAGCCATCGTTTTGGCTGCTCTTTAGTGCCTGGTTGCAACTTCTTGGCGACAGTGGCTGAGATGTCGGCGAAATGTTTGGGTGGGAGTCCAGAGCCAACAAGGGCACTGAAGCAGAATCGAAGATCAGAGTATGGGGCGTTCCTGAAACATGATTTCCAAATAAAAATGATAATGTGAACAAAGATTTGACTTACTTCAAGTGCTGTCGCATCCATTCAATGATCGCCAACCAGATCTTCTCGTCGGTAACGCGTGCCTTGGCCAATAAGTTGATGATGGATGTCACATGGCCCCATTGACGGATCGAAGATGTCGAATTGAGCAAATCCTGGCAAATACGGCTAACTAGGCGTTGGTGATAGAAAGACAACTCGACGATAGCATTGCTCAGGCGAACTATCTGGGAACATGTAAGGATATCGGTGTAGCTACGAATGCCCTCGGCGATGGACTGCAAAAGTTCATACTTCCGGCATTTATGGGCAGCTAATGTGGCCATGACGGAAATGCGTTCTCCGTTGAGCATGATCGGGACGAGTTCTTCCACTTTCGCAAGAATAGGAGTGTTGAACTTCATGTCGTTGAATTCTTTGCCATTGAGAGACTGCAAGAGTCGAATGATGGAACTGCTCGTGTGGACTTCGCTTAAAAACAGCTCATTTATATATATATAAACAGACTGTAAAGATGTTACTTACGAGATTTTACGCAAAACACTGGTCTCAGTAATCTCCTTCAAACCAGGCGACAACTTCGAAAAATATGGCTTGACATCGCAGTAGAAGTTGATCGCGGTCGTCGCATTGAGGTCCTCTGTTTTGGCTTGAAGTCCAGCTTCGACTTGAGCACACAATTTGCTGAAGAAGGAAGCCAAAGTATGCGAAAGCTTCACAGAGTCGTTGGCAACACCTTCCTCTTCGATTGGAATTCCGTGGTTGATTCGGAGAATACACGCGAGCACTTCGACCAAGTTCTCCAAAGCGACATCTGGCGTTAAAAGTTGAGCTGCCAGCGCTGTGACGAAGACTTCAGACTTTAGAAACTCTGAAGCTTGTTTCGGAGAAACGGCGCTGAGATGTTCCAATGTGTGCAAAGCGAAGACGACTTCTTCAGCTTTTGTTGGACGATCAGTGGACATCAACTGCAACATTTTTATAAAAAATAACAATTTATATATATTTTTAGCGGCAAACCTTCTGAAACTCCTCAATAGTCTTCGCACCACGAAGCTTCTGAGCATAGCTACTGGTAAATGCCCGCAAGGGGGCGCTTGTTGTGACGAGATCGTCGATCAGATCGTTGAATTTGTCGACAGATTCATTCTTGACGGCTACCGACGAAAACTGTGCCCCCAACGAGACTCTGGGATAAGCCTGCAGGCTGCATCGCGCGGAAGCAAGCCTGAGGCGGTAAAAGTTTCTAAGAAACATTCGATTGTGGCTTCGGTTTGATCATTTGAGGGGTGAAAAGCCGACGTGAAAAAATCAGTCTTTTCGCTAAAGTCTATTATTCTTTCGTGGTGAGAGTGCAATCGGGCGAGTTCGACGTGCAGAGAGGAACTCCCTCGTTTTACTTTTATGTACGCGGTCTGTTGCAGAGTGCGATGCGGGAATGACTCGCGCTTTTTTGGGCTATCTTTAAGTTTGCTAATTAGTAGACTTCTAGTCTGCGTCATTTTTAGTTAACCGAAACGTCTTTCGCTTCCTTAACGGTTACAGGGTAGCCAGCAGAAGTGAGACTCTCTTGAAAGTGCACGCTATCGCCGGGGGTAGTGTCCGATTTTCCGCTTTTTTTTCGAGAAGCCTTTCGAACGTCGAAATTCCTAGACATTTTTAAAGGGATGCGCGTCGGCTAGAAAAAAAGGTTTTAATTAGCACGTATTACCTTGTCTCTCTCGCCCCTGGCCAACGCGCATTTCTGCGCTTTTTCATTGCTTTGCTTTCATTCTGCTTCGGGATGTAGGCTAGCCTTTCCGGCTCTTGTCCCTCTTTCGTTAATTAGGCTAGGCTAGCGTGCAAATTTTCAAGTTAGTCAAAGTCCAACTTTAGTCTATCTAGTTTCGGACTTTCACTATACCCCGAAACTCGAAACAATTTTTGCGTAAAGCCCTTTTCCACCAGACTGGTGAAGGACAACGACCTTTCACCCGGTCCACTACTATCAACTTCTACCACCCTCGTCTTTCTATTTGAACGATGGGCTGGGCCATTTTGCACTCAAAGTTTTTTCATTGATCACAGATCACTGTTTATGGATCAACTAAAGGTCCACACGTGGAGCTTTCTTTAACATTCTGTTACTGACGCAGGAAGCCATGTGGTGTGTTCAGTTGTCCTCAATCCTTGCAACGCTTCCTCCACGTTTTTCCCGACAGTCAACAAATTATTTTCGCTTTCGTGCAATTTTTAACTTAAAGAATACCTCCGCTATTCGCGACCTCGTTTAACTTTCGCATAAACTTTACAGGTTGTGATAGTACTGTTATCATGTTAGCTTTGCGGTGCTCCTCTTTCCCTGCCATATCCAAGGTCGCTGCTTCTGCGTTGTCGAAGCGGAATCTCGCTCATTACCCAGTTAATGACGAATTCTTCGGTTTGACTGAAGAACAGCAACAAGTAAGTGCACTTTTCATTTTTTATCATTAGGGTTCAGTAAGCTGGCAATATCTTATCTTTATGGTTGTCCCTTTCAGTTGCGCAAGACCGTGTTCGACCTCGCGCAGAAAGAGCTCGCCCCTTATGCCGGCGAAATCGACAAGAACAACGAATTCAAAGGCTTGCGGGAGTTCTGGAAGAAGTTGGGCACTAATGGCCTTCTTGGTATCACCGCCCCGGCTGAATATGGCGGCTCCGAGATGTCCTATTTCGACCACGTCATTGCCATGGAAGAACTTTCTCGTGCCAGCGGCAGTATCGCCCTCAGCTATGGAGCCCATTCTAACCTGTGCGTTAACCAGATCGTGCGTCACGGCACCAAGCAACAGAAAGAGAAATACCTTCCGAAAGTAAGTACACAAGCATTTAGATAACTGTACCTCTTAAATGTGTTTTGTGTTTTAAGCTAATCAACGGCGAACACATCGGAGCACTTGCTATGTCCGAGTCGGGTGCCGGATCCGATGTCGTTTCGATGAAGCTGACGGCTGAACGCAAAGGTGACCACTATATCCTCAATGGCTCCAAATTTTGGATCACTAATGGCCCCGATGCTGACACATATGTCATTTATGCCAAGACAGATCCCTCGAAGAACCAGCACGGCATCACTGCCTTCATTGTGGAGAGGGTGAGAGAAAGAGATTTATTTGTTTTTGACGTATTAGGCTAATGCATTGTTTTTTGTTCTTAGGATTCGCCCGGTTTCTCGCGCGGCCCGAAGTTGGACAAGCTCGGTATGCGCGGTTCCAATACGTGTGAACTCATTTTCGACAACTGTCCCGTGCCGGTTGAAAACATCCTCGGTGCCGAAGGCAAGGGTGTCTATGTGTTGATGACCGGTTTGGATGTGGAGCGCCTTGTGTTGGCTGGCGGCCCGATGGGGTATGTTTCTTTTTGGTTTATTATGGGAACAGACGTTTACGTATTACATTAGTCAAGTTGTAAAGGCAATGTAAATCATTGCGGCTTTCGGCACTCAAAAATCATGTGCAAATCAGTTTTGGGGTTTCTATTCGCTTCAAAGTATACTGTAGGCATAACCTTCCATGAGACAAACACTTCTTCACTTTTTCCAACAACTCAACCTTTCAGGCTGATCCAAGCCTCTTGCGACATCGCCTTCAACTATGCGCATCAGCGCGAAGCCTTTGGAAAGAAGATTGGTACGTTCCAGCTGATGCAAGGCAAATTAGCGGACATGTACACGACCCTTTCGGCTTCCCGCTCCTACCTTTACACGACTGCGCGGTCGGGTCATCTCAACAACAAAGACTGCGCCGGAGTCATTTTGTACCTCGCTGAGAATGCCACTCGTGTCGCTTTGGATGCGATTCAAATCCTGGGCGGAAACGGTTTCATTAACGACTACCCGACTGGTCGTATCCTTCGCGATGCCAAGCTTTACGAAATCGGTGCCGGCACCAGTGAAGTCCGTCGTATGGTCATCGGCAGGGCTCTCAACAACGAATACAAATAAGTATCCTCGGTTTTTTTCACTTAGTATTTTAGTATAAGTATCTAACTGAACCGAATTGCATTAAGTGAGCGTACGCAATAAAGATACTCCTCAAATTGACGCGCGTTAATACCCGTCTCGATTTTTTAAATGCAATTTGACCTTCAGTCCAGTTTGGGAGTCCCTCTCCGTCTGAACATGAAAAGTGTAAAGTGAAACCCTGACGGGCTGATCAAAAGTGCCGATAATATTAAAGGCGCGTAACGGTGGGTGAAGCCATCATGCGATAATCCAATCTTACATCAGCGCTGTCGGCTTAGTTAGGCCCGAGATAATGGGTCTGAATAAATCTCTTTCTTGGTGGTCAATGGATTCGCGCTCTGCGGTCATGTTCACCAGGTGTTCTAGGCATGACGTCGATTGACGGCCATTAATGGACCCCTCTTGTCGATGGTCTCTCATTGCATAGGCGGGTTTAGGGTCACATTGTGCGTAAAAAATGAGGGAGAGCCCTCTTTGCCTCTATGCGCATACTTACTGCAGATGTGCGGGCTTGGCATGAAGCCAGTTCCCTGTCCGTTTTTGCCGATCTCCCGCTGTGGCGAGGTGTACTGTCTTGATGGGGACCTACAACTGTTGGGCCTGACCTCACTGTTGCGCGCAATCCGCGGATATCTGCAAGGATGTTGTCCTCGCGCCGTTTCGTGTTGTCCTCACATGTCTTTCCGCACTTTCATTCACATAAGCGAGCGCGATACTATCGATCTGATCATCGTAATCATAACAACGAACTTTAAAAAAGACAGATTTTTTTCACATCAAAACACGATCAGCACACCTGGCATTGGTAGCAATAAACTTTCACGTCGCCAGTCTTCCCGCTTTTTTTAAATAAACACAATGTGTAGCAATTTGTTTCATTACAATGATAAACCGAGGCCTTATCTAGTCGACCCTGCTTGCACATGTACAAACGATGAGACCCAACAAATTGCGTTCGCTTACCTTCAATCATCAAAGTCATCATTTTTTCAAACATCTGTAATAACCCGGAATTTTAAATCATTAAGCAAAAGACTTCAAATACTTGATCAAATTGCTTTCGGCCGTTTTTGGTCTAACATTTTTTTAATATTTTTTATTTGAAATTCGAAATGTCAAATATTCATCGTAAGAATTGACCAAAGTCGGTTTTAAACTTGACTAATATCGCTAAAACTGGCAAAAAAACGCCCCCCACATTTAAAACTTTGTAAGTCTGTTTGAGATTGTGTTCAGTGAGCCATAGAAAATCCCCCTTCTGACGAGCAACCATCTGCTTTAATCCTCGCTGTTTCCTGCGTGCCGTGGTCTCCCATCTCTGTCGGGTTTTTTGGCGCGCGAAATTACTCATTGTGAATCGAGGGGCGCAGTCTCCGATTCTCCCCCTTTACCCGGGCTCATTGCTGGTGGCGGTTTTTGCCGGCGCAATGAGCAAACGACCCTATTCTGAATGTGTGCACATCGGCACCAGCAGGCAGGCTCTTCGTGCGCGATACGATAGGGAACGGCACAACGCAACAGGGTTTTTTTCTTTCTTTGGGAAGAGTATGCGTCGTGGAAGCACTTCCGAGGGTGCGAACGTGCGCTTAGGGTATCTTGATGGACTTGAAGTTAGCTTATTGCGCAGATGTTGACGGGAAGGCCTGCCCAGCTGCATACCTTCCGGGAATGCACCATGGGAGTATTGACACATCGTGCGGGAACCTTTTTGTTTTCTTTTATCAGGACTCCGCCCTTGCCCCACCTTCCATAATTATACAGTACTAAGCTAACACAATACAAATTACTATTCCATTACGGTAATTGTTTTTCGTATTATTACGTGTTGTGTTTTCTTTTTATAATACAATATTTTTTATGTAAGCTGAATCCATTTTCAGGGTTCCGTTTTTGGTATTTTGAGGTTGGTGGATGCGCGAACATGGACATCATGACGAATAAACAAACGAGCGACTTTTTCGCGCAGGATGACGAGTTTGACGACCTCTTCCCCTCCGGAATTCTCGACGAACTCCACGAAGACTACAAAGATATCTGCAACAGTGCGTTTACCGATGAAATGTTTGATGAACTCATGCAACAGCCGTCGTCTTCCTTCGGCGACAACCATGGCTACAGGCAGTATGACGAGAACGACGCGTTTGGATTCTCAAATCTAAACACACCTCTATATGACGAGTATGCGTATCAGAATACCGATATTAAACCGATGAGCAATATGCTCAAGACAGAGTACATGGTATGGCCTATACTTTCTATAATGGGATAGTTTAAGAAAGCAGTTTGATTTCAGACCAGTGATGACGGCGTTTATTCGAATGCGCAATCACCCACGGAGCTTGATATTAAACCAGTAATCAAGACAACGAAGAAGGGCAACCGTGCCGCTGATAAGCGAAAGAAGGTGCGAAAGCCCAAGAAGGAGCGAACAGATGAAAAGTACTACCTCAACGGCCACTACAAACCTGTCCTGCCCTATGCGTGCCTCGTGGGTTTAGCATTGAAGAATGCGCCCAACGGCATTCTGTCTGTGGCAGAAATATATCACTTTGTAATGTATGTTTGCACTGGTGATGTACAATTCATATTTTATATATAACTTTTTCAGTTATAACTTCCCATTCTTCGAGTATGCGCCTAGCGGATGGAAAAACTCAATCAGACATAACTTGTCCTTGAATCCGTGTTTTGCAAAGATCGAAGTCGAGACGAATACTAACAGAAAGTCTTGCTTATGGATGCTACGTGATGACAAGAAAAAGTTCATGGATGATGAGATCGTGAAACATGAAGCAGACAAAGTACAAAAAGCCATGCGTCTTCCCGGTTAGTTTTAACTTTTGCTTTTGCCTGTGGAGAACGCTTCTTTGGGATTTAGGCGAGAGTTTTTCGAATCAGCTAATCTAAAACAACGGGTTTGGAGCAAGATGGATATATAAAAAGTTGAATGAAAAACGCAATCATCGGTTTTTCGGCTGGCAAAGGGTGCGAAATGACCACCTACGCGCGCGCATCGGCTGTAAACAACGGTCGAGCCTGAAACATGCTGTCTCGTCACGCAAACAACAAACAACGCTTGTTTTTGCTCGCGCTTTTTTGTCCAGGCCGGCGACGACCACCTTTGATTTCACAATTACCACGTTGAATTTTCCTAATTTCACCATTTCCACGTTGTTTGTCAATTTGGAACTTCCGCGCTTTCTTTTATGATTAGCTTCCCCTATTCGAGATCGCTTTCTCGTATCTTCTTGTTTACACTTTTTGTTTTCAGACAACTACGATCAGGTAGTCTCAGGCGCTGCTGGTATGCCACCGGGTGAAGAAATCGACCGCCTCGTAACCCAGGAGAAGGAACACAAGCAGGCTCGAGCTGTACGTTTTACATTATCTTTACTTGATCGAAGTTTGTATGATATAATGTTTTGTTGTTTCAGGCCATGTTCAAGCAATGCCGCGAGACTGAGCGGGCTGTGAGGCCTGAGGATCTTGAATCCGAATTCAGCGACTATGGCCGCGATTATAGGCCGACAGCTCGTCAACACGCTGAACGGCATCTGGAGCATCTTCTCACGGGTTGTTCTTCCAGCGACACTATCCGCAGTGTTTCGCGTCCCGTCATTCGCACTCTTATCAAGGAAGAAGCCGACGAGACGCCTACCTCTTCAACCGCTAACCCTGACTTGAAGCGCAAGCATCAGGAGGACAGAGAAGTGATTCTTACCGAAGTCTACGAACCGCCACCAGCCCCAAAGCAGACTAAGCTTAGTCCGTTCGAGGCGGATGAGTCGACTGATTCGACCGGTACGGATCCCCGTTCGGAATTCGAATACTCCAGTTTGGACGACAACAACAGTCAAAGCGACACCTCTGACAGCTCCCGGGTCTACCTCTTGCCGCTAGCCTGTAAGTTAACTTTCCTTAAGTTTTAGTTACAGTTAATTTATATAAATCCATTTTAGCGGATGATCTGGCGCGCCGTCTTGCAGCGGAAGAAACTCAGCCTGTAGGCATGTTCAACAACTTCATGATAAACCGTCCGTCTCCACCTGCTTCGCGCCACGGCGAAGTCCCCTTCCATGCCTATTCGACTCGTCCCAGTGGCCGACCCATGATGCATTATCTGGGCACGATAGAGAACGGCTACTTCACCGTCCATGGCTCTACTGGCTTATCCCTGGCCCGTACCCGTGTTGCCGAAGAAGCCGAGGTGGAACAGCCGGAAGAGGAGACCGAAGTGTCGGAAGAGGAAGAATTCCAGGACAGCAACGAGGACCCCTCTGACAAGGAGAATATCTGCCACTAATGTAATTGCCTTAGGGCTTTATTGTAATTTTAGTGCAAATTTTATTTGCTTTATCTATAGATAGTATGCCCTAGACTTCGGGTCTATTATTATTGTATTTTCGCAATGTCAATCACCTTTCGTGTGTTATGATCCTCAACAATGTCATCCCCGTCTTTCTATGTGTTAATTCGGGTTCGGAAGTCTGCTGCTCACCTTAGTGGATAGCATTCTAACTAATTGCATCTTAATTTAATCAAACAGTGCCTTAATAATTTTTGTGAATGCCTTAGAATTAATAATTTGTGCCTTCCTCATGCAGCTAGATATACGTTCTTGCTTTAAATGAGCGAAATAAACAACAAACTTAATGTATTTTCTTTAAAAACCAAGGAAACAGTTGGCGAAGTGTTGACGGCCAAGCACACACAAACAGGCCTTGGCCAGAAAAAATCGATGCTTAGCTTTGGCCAGCTCAGCTAGCGGAACACAAGGGATGTCAACGTTCGTGCGAAATGTGACTTTGTTGACGTTTCTGGTTTTTGTTTAGATGGAATTTTGGATAGCTGTATTGAAAAGTTGTTTTAAAGTGATAAATTTACTAACATTGACCGAAATTATAATAGAAAACTTGCATGCTTTTCATGTGAGTTAGAGTAGTAACCGTTCAAACATCTATTTTAACAACAACAAGCAAAGTTAGAGAAAGAACCGATCACTGTTCAGGCCATTCCGGAAGCTTCTCGATCACGCTGGCTGCGCAACCTTTGCTCGGCGTGAAAACAACCGACTGTCTGTTGAAATGACCGATCCAACGGTCACTTCCTTTCGACTGCTGCCGTGCAAACACGACTATTACTTGCGTTACTTTGATCGACGTGCCACTTGTTGTCCGGCTTGATGATGACGCCGGTCCCTGATGTTTTGTTGTTTTCTTTTTCGGGTCGTGATTTCCCAGATCCCTCGTTAACAATGGAACGAACAGCATGCCGCTCGCGGCTGTTCCTGTTCTCGTGCGCCTAAATTGTTTCCTTTCCTTTGCATTATCTCAAAGTGCTTAATTTTAGCCGATAATCATGTCCCGATCGAATCGTCTCGACGCCACCAAGGTTGGTTGAGTTATAAACCCCCTTTTTCTGTCTCTGCAAAAGCCCTCTTACTGATAAAATTAAACGTCTCCAAAGTGTCTGTTTACGCACGCTAGCTACGCCTATCTCTTATCACTGCCGTCGTTTTCTTTTGATAGCCTCTTAAAGCCGCAGCCCATAAAGATCATGCAGTTCTTCACTGTATTTTCTTTAACATACACCAAAATCAGCACGCGCCCTGTTATTTGTTTAGGCCCTTATTCAAAACAGTAGCAACATGAGCAACCCATTTCCCACGTCATCAATTCAAATGACACGATATTGCTGATTTCAGCGCATGAAGGAGGGAGGCGTCAATTTTGATGGCTCCCCTTTGTAGGGTCTACTGAACAGGCGCCGATGGGGGGTATCAGTGTGTTCATCGGTGATACACGTGAGATGGTCCCGTATTTTATTTTCTTTGTGTTCTCCGTTTTTGTTTCGCATCAAAGATGTGGCAGGCAATGCCCATCCATTAAATCGAACACAAATGTTTCAAACTTCTCTCGTTTAATTGTGTCCAACAACTTCCAACTGCGACGAATTCGGTCAAGTTGAACCACTTCCAAAACAACCATTGTTCCACTTTTGTGATTTGTGCGCGTGTGAACATGGAAATCAAGACCGTCACTATCACTGTGCACAAATCAAATCAATTTGACTAACATGCGGGTTCTGCATTGTTCGTGTCGAAGTTTGTATCGAAATTTAATCAAAGGCTTTCCCCATGGTTTGTGCACTGTAGTCCATGATCGTGAACTTTTAAACACGTGCATAGAAGTATAAATAGTGAATTGCACTAGCCAGTTGTAGACCTTTTTCGGGAACCATGGCTGAGCACGATAAGCACCACCGACCCGCTCATCGGTTGCCGTCTGTTAGCGAGGTTTGTTGATTACCACCTGTGTGTTTGTTAGTCTATGAAGCTCGAGGGTGGTCTACGGGTGTGGAAGCGCGGGCACGGCCGAATTTGGCCAATGGCTGACCTTTTTGGATTGAACAGTACAAAGTTTGGCATCAATGCGTTAAAAGAATTCTAAATACTTTGCGCAGACTTCCAAAAAGCATGCCTTTTGGTTTTCTAACTGTAAAAGTTGGATGCGCTCATGTGAATTGGCTCAACTGACTGGGCCGATCTGCTTCAAGCCCACGTGCCGTTCGAATTGTAGGCGTTTCCGGCCGCGGCCGTTAGACCTGTAGGCGGATCGGCCGCATGACTTCCAAAATACAGTTAACCGCGTCCGCGGACGGCCAAACTGTAGGCGGCCGCGGCCGCACGAAACCATGCCCGCGTCCACATTTCACCGAAGCCACGCCGCTTTTCCCACGAAACGTTGCCGATTTCGATATTTGTTTTTATTACAAAAATGCATAAAAGCATCTTCATGGGGCAGGGCTGGCACACTAACGGTCCATCACGAGCTTTCGTTTTCGATCGAAGTAACTGTCTCTTCACTTTCACTGTGCTAGCCGCTCACTGACGCTTTCACTTGTCAAGCTTTGGTCATCGAATCAATTGGCATCTTGAAGAACCATGCTCTCTCGACTCAAAGTCTCTGTCTTTTCACGTACATTCTTGTAAGACGTCCGCCAACTTTAACATTTCAGAGCTCCGAGGAATGGAAAAATTCCACGAAACGCGAAGCATTCGTGGGCATGAATCACGAGCTCGAGAAGTTGCTTGGCACCTCGCCGTCGCAGAACCAAGAAGTAAGCGTGACCGAACCGACAGTTCTCTGATTCATCACTAAAATGCTTCTTTCAGAAGTTCAAGCGTGAGTTTGAAGGGTTCCGCAAGCTTTTCGCTCGTTTCCTCCAAGGCAAGCCCCATATCGAATGGTCCAACATCCGACCTCTTCCGGAAGGTGCTATCACCAGCTACTCGCAATTGCCTCAGGGCTCGAAAGAACAAGTCGCCGATTTGCTGAACAAGCTTGTCGTCGTGAAGCTCAATGGTGGTCTCGGTACCTCGATGGGCTGCAAGGGCCCGAAGTCCGTCATCCCCGTCCGTAACGACCTCACCTTCCTCGACTTGACCATGCAACAGATTCAGGTTAGTCACAGTCTATTTTGATTCATCTATCAATGTTGGGCTTATTTTAGCAACTGAACAAGACCTATGATGTCTCCGTGCCCCTCGTGTTGATGAACTCTTTCAACACCGACGATGATACCAGCAAGGTGTTGAAGAAGTATGCCACCGTCCAAGTGCAGGTGCACACCTTCTGCCAGAGCCAGTACCTCCGAATCAATAAGGAGACTTTGACCCCGGTCATCAAGGACTTGAAGGTCAATGATCAGGAAAGGTTTGTTTTGACAACTACGTGTTTTCATGTTGTTTACAAGGATCATTCCAGCTACTACCCACCCGGCCACGGCAACTTCTACGAAGCCTTCTATAACTCTGGCTTGCTCCAAAAGTTCCTCGACGATGGCAAGCAGTACGTATTCCTGTCCAACATCGACAACTTGGGTGCTACCGTCGATCTCAACATCCTGAACTACTTGGCCACCGATGCCAAGCAGCCCGAGTTCATCATGGAGGTCACTGACAAGACCCGTGCTGATGTCAAGGGTGGTACCCTCATCGAGTACGAAAACCGTCTGACATTGCTTGAAATTGCCCAGGTGCCTAAGGACTACGTCGACGAGTTCAAGAGTGTCTCCAAATTCCGCATCTTCAACACCAACAACTTGTGGGCCAACCTCGCTGCCGTCAAGCGCGTCGTCGAAAACAACGAACTCGAAATGGAGGTCATCGTGAACCCGAAGCACTTGGACCGTGGCGTCGATGTCATCCAGCTCGAAACCGCTGCCGGTGCCGCCATCAAGAGCTTCAAGGGTGCTTGCGGCATCAACGTGCCTCGATCCCGTTTCTTGCCCGTGAAGAAGTCGTCCGATTTGCTCCTTCTCATGTCCAACCTGTACGACATCAACCACGGCAGCCTCACCCTGAGCAGTGACCGCTCTTTCCAGACGACCCCGCTGGTCAAGCTCGGCACTTCGTTCGATAAGGTTCACGACTTCTTGAAGCGCTTCCAAGGTATCCCGGATCTCATCGAACTCGATCACTTGACAGTGTCCGGTGATGTCTGGTTCGGTCGCGACGTCTCTCTCAAGGGCACCGTCATCATCATTGCCAACCACGGTGACCGTATTGACATCCCGCCAGGCACCATCCTCGAGAACAAGATCGTCTCCGGTAACCTGCGCATTTTGGATCACTAGTATCACCAAACTTATGTTTCATTCATCTTAAATATCGTAATAGTCAACCAATTATAATCTTGTCAGTTTAACAGTATCTATCTAGCTTGTTTATAGTGTTATATTAACAAAATTTGGACGTGGCGTTAATCGTCGATCATAAAATAAATAAACTTATCTTTTATGCAGTCTTTGGTCGCTTTTTGTACAATCGGAAGGCGATTCATTCGGTGATGAAAGAATGATCAAACACACGTGCTTTTGATTTTGACAGCTATAAATAACTGATATGTTGTGTTTTGGAATTGGCGTTTGCACGCCGTTAGGAAACGGAAGTATGATGAACTGCTTGGGAAAATGTCTCGTTTTTCGATGTGATGTTGTCGAAACATTTGGAAGTTTTCACTTTCGTTTGCATTTTATTACATTTCGACTTAAAACTGGATTGTCATAGCTTCGCTTTTCGAATTTCGGTTCCCTTTCGGGGACTTTTCCAAAAATCTGGTTCAACGGCAGTCGTTATCGACCTTGCTTCCGCCGCTAAATTCAGTCTCCTCGGTGAATGAAATTCGTTCATAAATCTTTCCTTTGTTGACGTCGTTTACTTGAAAGCGCGCGATAAATAACCAAAAACTGCAACGGATGCACCATGGACTCTATCTCGTGAAACATTGTAGACCAAATAAGCGGTTTACGGGAAATTTTTTTCTTTTTTCAACTTTTATGTGATGCCTTTTTTAAATGATGATGCGATAATGAATGGCCCCCCATCAAAGGTGCATAAAAAGCCAACTATCTTTATTAGGCCATTGAACAGTCGATCTTAATCGTACATTTATTGATCCGAAGTGAACAATTGCAAAAAGAGACAAGACTGTGTACCATGTTTCGCCGAAGCCGGATTCACTATTGAAAGATGGGAAGTAGGCGCATAGCACCGGAGACCGTAATTGTATGTCAGATTGATGGTGGTGATCTCAGAACCAAGATATGTACAAGCCTGTTGAATGAAGAGGTTTGTAGGAGGTGTACGGAAAGATTTAATATTGAGACAAAAACAATCTATGAAACAAGTAGAAGCAACCAAAACTGCGCAATGCGTTTACAACTGTTTTCATCAGCGCAAGCCTTGGTAAAGCATCGGCGGATGAGGTCATGTCTTTCAAGCAATTGCACGCGGATAGTCAAAAGAAATCCCGCAACAAAGTAAGTTACACACGTCTTACTAACCATTTGCGCATAAAATAAATGTGAAATACTGCGCAATGTGTTTAATTATTAGAGAGGAGGAAAATACACTTAAAAATGACAAACGGGAATTGGAAGTACTGAAGTAACGAAACAACCGCAAACATCGATCGATTAAGATTACCCTTTAAATATCAACTTCAGTAACAAACAAAAAACAACGCACTGAAGCTCAAGATGTTCATCACAAAACAACGTCTTAAAAATGTGATAAAATGGAAATTATAAAAAACAATCAAAAGTATAAAATTGCGCACTAAGTTCCTTAAATCCCGATAACCGTAATAAAACCACAAGTAGTTGAAGAGACATCATGTAAGTAATCTGGCTAAGGAAGCTTATTGAGACTAATCAAACACTTGTAGAAGTGAAACCGTTCTTGTAGATTTGTTTGAGGGATTTGAAGACTGTCGAGCGCCACAAGAGAGATGAACCCGCCAAAACCAATGTAGTTGTACCAAATCTGAAAACAAAACGTATTAACTGTTTGTTGTAAAAAAGAAAGTGTTGCCACTTACTCAATAATAAAAAGCACACTCAAAAGAAGAATCAGAGGACGCGCTTGTTGGGAGCCCTGGCGAAGTCATGCTTGGAAAGTTCAAACACATCGGCACGATAAACTGGCTCGTATTGGAGACATTTGCGAATAAAGTCACGAACAGAATCAGAAACAGCGGGCTTCGTCGGAAAATCGACTACCTTAGCGTTCAAAATCGTGCCCTCATTGAGGATACGCTGCTGCGAATGGTCATTGCCGAAAGGCTTGATACCGTAGATGCACTGGAAACAAATCACACCAACGCTCCATACATCAACCTTGGAGCTGATCCGGGGCGCGTTGCCCGAAACACATTCACGGAAGGTTTCAGGAGGCAGATACCAGTAGGTGCCGGCACCTTGAGACGTCAATTCGATGTTGTTGTCGGTGTCGGCGTTTTCTATGGTCTTGGAGAGGCCGAAATCGGTAATCTTGATCTCGAAGCGGTGATAGCCGGATTGCAGCAAAATGTTAGCCGGCTTCAAGTCATAGTGGATAATTGGGACGGGAAGCTCATTGAGATAACGCAATGCATCGACAACCTGAAAGTAAAACGTTGTATGCGCGATAATGTATGAGAAATAGACAAACCTGGCCAATTACAAGTCGAGTTTCCTTCTCTGGCATGCTGCGGTGCTGCTTCAGATGGAAGTCGAGATCATTGCCATCGCAATATTCGAGTACGGTGCAGAAGGAATCGTTATCAATGGTGAAAATATCGAACATTTTTACAATGTTGGGATGATTCAGACTCTTGTGGATATCCTTCTCACGCATGGCATGTCGAACATAACTCATCTTCTTTGAATCACGCCATTCCTTGTTTACATGATGAATCTTGCAAGCAACCTTGGTGCAGTCATCGAGATCGACGGCTTTCCATACTTCACTGAAGCCTCCTTTGCCGAGCAGGGCCATCGGCAGGTACTTCTTGTTCAACAGATCGAAGTTCTTGAATCTGCTGCTTTCCTCGGCTTGGACACGCTTGATTTCGCGGGCGTGAATGTTGCGTTCGCGGTCAAGCTTATCCTTTTCAGCGACAATCTCAATCTCGTCCTTCTTCGTTTGCTCCTGGAATCGTAACGAATTCGACAACTATTTTATAGAAACACACTGAACGAACCTTTCGCAAGCGCAGAATTTCATCGCGCCGATCAAAGAACTCCTGCGTCAAATGGAATGGCAGTTCAGGCTTCAGAAAACCATCATTGTTGTCCCTGGCGGTATCATTGGGCTTCCGACCCACAGTGCGCTTCTTCCTCGAGGTAGTTTCGTTCTGAATGTCTTCCTTGATAGCCTCAATCTCCTGTTTCTTCTTGTCAAGATCGAGGAAAGCATGACCATCAACCCAGTGATCAATAGCGTTATGGTTCATCATATTAGGCACAGAATGTCCAAGACGAGCATTGTTCTTGATGATTTCATCTTTGATCTGAAAAGGCACCTTTTACACACGTTCTATGGTCATAAACAAACTTACAGCTAGACGTTCACGCTTGGTATCATTGATGAGCTGCTTTGTGATAAACTCCGTGCGGAGTTTGTGCATACCATTGAGTTTATCGACTTGCTTGTGAAGATTGGAAATACTCCGCTTTAAGTTTTCGATTTCCAACTTCTGGGTATCAGCCTCGGCCATCACGACCTCCGTTTGCACATCTACATCCCTTTTAGTCTGGTAAATACGAGGAGGACTGAGATTCGAATCACTGGAGCACGGGTATGTGGTCAGATTCATCTGAGAAAAGGATTGAGGGGACGGCGAACGGGGAGGATGTTCATTGCTGGATGAGTCGCCGTTGACGCGATGTTGCTTGGGGCTGCGTGAGACAGACGGCTGAAAATATATATAAATTGTAGATAGGACGACACATTTATATATAAAATGCTTGAACTTCGACCAAATACTTACAGATCCCTTGGTAGCCGAAGGTGCCTTTGCCTTTCGCTTCCGTTTTGGCTTAACAGGGGTCGTATCTCCAGTAGTCGGGGTCCCGAGAGTTGGGGTGCTCGCGTTAAAGTTGGGCGTCCTATCGAGTCCTACAGGAGTACGACAATTCGGTGTCGTCGAACGCATTTCCATACCAGCGTCGAACGACAAAGCGTCGCCTGATCTGCTGTTTTGCTGACTGACTGGCTCAATGTTCGGATACTCGTTCGGCAAGGGACACGAAAAGTCCATCAATTGGTCGCTAATTATCCTAACGTCCCCATCCTAAAATCTTACTTTTAGGAAATGTTTCAAAAGATTGTTTAACCAACCTCCCGCGGGTGAGTCCCGTTAGATCTGGGTCCAGTGTTAAACAGGTCCTTCTCTAAATGTTGAAACACCTTTGAAGAGTGCATGAACAAAGTTCAAAAATAATCAATAGCCCAAAATCAGAGAGAGGCACAGAAGGCGGGGCTGCGAAAATAGCAGGAACAAATGAGCATCAAAGGATACGGTACACCAATCAATAGTGTCCACGCGGCGGGTGTGTTTCGTCGTAGGAGTACACTCGGTTACCTTTAGCTGTTTTTGCGCTCGAGGCTGGTGGCGACTGTGTGTACGGATCTCTGCAAGTTAACTGCAATTATTACGGGATGCGGCTTACTGGTGGTGCACGAGCCGCGTCAATAATGCGGATTGGGCCGTTACAAAGCTTGGGATGCCTAAGGCGACACAATGGAAGATACGATGAAATAACCGCGTAATGGTTTGTGGCGTTTTCATTTTTTTCTGGTCAACTACGCGACGGCCACGCTGTTGTGTACTTTCTCGGGGTGGAAAAACTAAAAGCGATGTTGGCGTCAGTGACTTGGGCACGCCGACGTCCTCCCGCATCTCGCGGAATGAAGCACACGGCGATCAACATTCGAACAGTGAGTGAGCTTTTTTTTCTCGCTTGGGGGAGTGACGTTTGCGCGCGTTCAATGCGGACATCGCCGACCTTTCTAGCATGTTTTTTTTTTCGAAAATACTATTAGTCCCTCCTTCACTAAAGTATTCAGGTATTCACACACATGACGCAACGAATTATTCTTGCGGGCGCTGGAGAAAGCGCGCAGAAGCCTTGGGATGGCGGCGAAACCGACGAAAAGGTCACTTACACGTGTTGAATGAGGAAGGGTGAAAACTCGACAGAAATGACTATAGGCTTTGCTTGTGCACGAGATACGGACGAGTATACTACGCGTGGTCAGCCAGTCCAGCGCAAAAAAAAGAAAAATGTCGATCTACTTGGATGCCGCGAGGGGTTTTTCTCTCGGTTGACCTACAGGCAAGAAGTGAGTGTTCGCGTTCGCTCACCAACTGGAGGCTAGCAATGGTACGGAAACGAGGGAACAACGGCTGTGGAACGAACGAATTCACGCAACGTAGTACTCAAAGTTCGAAAGCGACTGCCTCCTTTCCGATGACAGCCAAATGATCACAGGCGTCCGGGGCAATAGACGCTCCTCTCGTCTCTAAGGTGCTACTTCTCCACCCACCCTACGTAATGTAACAACATTATTGATTGGAACAACACCGGCAGTGTGGCTACGGCCGCTTCATTGACGCAACAAAAAAGCGAAAAAACCGGGCAAAACGGAGATGTAGCCCCATGAACGGAGGCAGGCGCGGCTCGCAGCGTCACTACCGATGCAACACAGTCACCGCCAACCACCCCTCTGAGCCCCTGGTACAATCGATCGGCCTGCCTTGACCAAGCAAATACTGCAGAGTGATGTGGCGGTGAAACTGACAAAAAGTGATGACAAGAAAGCGCGGATTCCATTTAGGCGCCTGCCAATTTTAAGTTAGGCCACGCCCCCCGGTTTGCGCCGACCGCCGAGCTTATGGGTTAATTGAAGTCAACAATAATAAGATGCTTGGAGCTCGGGCATGCCTGCCTTGTTTCTACAAGGGGGCAGCGTAAACAGACACAGATAAATGGTTTTCGCTCTTCAATGTATTTTGACACGAAAGACAAGCAAGTTCAGTCGACATACTGAAGAATGAAGTCACGTGTTTCGACTTTTCATATGAAAATATTTAGCAGTTTTCCCCGGGGACCGGGATTGAAAGACTGTGACATCACAAAGATTCATATACATAAAAATATTACAATTTCATTTTTTACAGACGTAATGTAAAACCCATTCTACATTTTGTCATGCTTTTTTTCTGTAACCTTTGCATGCAGAAACGTAATCATAGCCTCTATAAGGAATCCTTTTTCTACTACATAACTGTCCCGAGTGTCTGACATTATTGGAAAGTCAAATTTGCAGGGTTTTGTCGTATCTTTTTTATCTTCTTTTTCCGCCGGACACAATCCTACATAAAATTATTTTAAAGAATACGAACACTGTTAACGTGCCCTTCGAAAATGTAGTGGGTTATGTTTTAGAGCTGAAGTTTGTACAAAAAGGTTTTGAGAAAGTGATGTTTTGTCTATTTTAAGTCACATGACAGTCTCAGTCAACAACACGTTTGTCTTTCATCCAAGTGTACCTCGAATGAAATTTTATAACTAAAACGAAAAAGGGGGCATTTCTCACGAGAATATTGATGCGATATACATACATAGCTTTAAACCAGTTATAAGGGCACGGGGTAGAGGGTGGCAAATGGATTTTAATCATTGGATACAGCGAGACTGATATTTGGGCATGTCGACTACGGCGAAATGCATCCCTAATTACAGCCTTCGGATTTTTTGTTGAAGTAAAGCTGAAAAAAGGCGGTTCTGCCCATAGCACTTAGCTAACTCAAAAAGGTTGTGATGACATTTGTCTACATGACAACCGATGGAGAAAGCAAAGTGCTAAGGGTAAGAAAGATTATTAATAATTCTCGTTTTCGAGTAAAGGTCAACTTCCGAGAACGACCGCAGGCAAGGGAACCATTTTTTGCCAATGAGTGATGCCTCGAATGACGATCCGGCGATGGTCAGTGCCCGCGGTTGGTCAGCCCCTTTGGCCGTTTCTCCGGATCAATGCTAAGGGCACGAACGATCCTATCGCGGGGTTCAGTTAATGTGTCAGTCACGAGGCGTGGCAGAATGGTGTTGCCGCCAGACGCCCGCGGCTGCTGTTGCCCTCGCCAGCAGGCGGCGGTGTTGATCGGTCGGCAATCTCGGAGTACTCGAATGCTTCGAAGACGTTTTCCACACCGAACAAGGTTTTCATTCGCATGTCTGTGTGTTTTGCCAGGAATTCAAAAATGACGACTGTGACATTTCGATCTTTCATTCGCCCGTCGGCAGTGCTTCTTACTTCCTCCGTCTTAACGACCCAAACATACCGATCTTGTACGTCGGCATTCATTGCTTCCACCCCTCTTTCAATGCTAAATTTCTTTTTCGCACCTGATAGTTAAGCAACCATCCCTTCTAATGAATGGGTGTTCGAATGTGTACTCTTGAAAACGGACAACAACGCTCGAGGGTATTTGACAAGGGGATATGGTAAATGGAACAGATGTGTGGCATAAATAAACGGGATTGGAATAAGCGAAACGACGTTTATACTCTCCCAATCAGTTGTACGTCAGCTTTTTTCATATAGCAGTGCCGGCTTCGCAGTCTGCCACAAAGTTGTGTCCTGGCTACCAACCGAAAGCTAGCTAGCACTCTCGCGTGCGAGCACCCAACAAATTTAAAAAGGCCTTTCTTTGCTGCTACCAGGCCAATCGATGCCGTTGACGGCCCTCAAAAAATTCCCTCCACCCTCCGGCGTGAAAGAGCGCCGACTTCTCGCGCTCTTGGGTTGAGAAAAATTAGGTCTCGGCTTGCTTTTATCGGGTTGTGCCGCGACTTGCGGCAACATGTCGTACAAAGATGAACCGTTTTATTATGGGTTCGATGGATTTGAACACCAAACACCGCTTGATGATCCCAACGTTCTAAAAGAAGAAGCAGATGCACTCGAACAGCCTAAACTTTATGAGAATGTGAGAGGAGTGAATCGTCTACGCAATCCTGTGGTGGGTTTACCTTACCTTAAGTACTCATAAAATGCAAAAAGAACCGTTAACTGATTACAGGTCTTTCTTGGACGGTTCGATTGGATTTTGTTAATTGTAATATTTGCGGCACTTTCGTCGGGGTATGTGTTTCTGACCGCAAACCGACCGCAAGCTGTGTCCCCGCACATGCTGCGCGACTTCTCGGAAGAGCGAGTTGTCAAGTTTCTGCACCAGTTGTCAAAAGACGGAGACCTTGACGTAGCTCTTTTCCTAGACAAGTTGAATCTGATCAGTTCTATCACAGAGAGTCATTACATTAATGTATTTGAATTATTCATCCACAATACTCTAAGCTGCATCGGTACAGATGAAGAGTGTTTCAAACGTTCGGGAAACGTCGCAGCTCTCATTGGTCCACGCGACCGCGAACCCGACAATACTATTCTTGTCGGATGCGAGTTTACGCTTGAGAAGAACCGATTTAATGAGACGAGTCCCATCCCATGTGCCATGCTTGTCGATGTGCTTCAAGCACTAATTTTGTCGAATTCAAGTTTTTCAAATGATATTATATTTGCGTTTAATTTAAAAGGTAGTTTTTTTGTAGTTATTCAACTGATTTACCGTGTTTGTCATTCAGGTGACGGTTACACCGAGGATCCGTTCCAGTTTTTAATGGAAACATACGATGTAAATGCATTTATCAGACTTAGCGGCTCAAATGGCCAAGAAGTCCTTCTAGCCGGCGATCGACCAGAACTAAAGTCAATGTTTCTTGATGTTGCAACAAGGCGACCGTCAAATGTGATGTTAGAACACTTTTACGCATCACAAACTAAAGCTCGAAGCATTTTATCAAATGTGTCCGAATCTGACAAAAGGTTCAATCTTGATGTTTTCTATCCACCCGGCAAGGTCTCACTGTTAGAATCATTCAACCACAAGGGGCGTCTGCAAAGTTCTGGAGATAACATGTTCGCATTTCTGAAAGCATTGAGCACTCTCGAACACATCCATAGATATGAATTGTCAATCTTTGGTTTTACTATTAACCTACACGCAAACTACACCGCGCACGGCTTTTACGGCCTCCGATTGCCGGCGTTTGGTGAGTTCCCCTGGTGGATTTGTGCGATATGAGTGTTTCACGGCCTTTGTGTTTTTAGCATTTACCGACATAAGAGATTATGCCGTCATTGGTTTTGTCTCCGTCGTATTGTTGGCCGGCGCAGCTGCGCTTTTCATCTTTACCGCGCTTCGGCGCAAGTTAAGCCCGAAGAAATTGACCGTTTACTATTTTGGTACACTTGGATCAATAATAGCGCTCAATATTGCCATTTACCTTTTTAACGATTTGTTCAACTATATCCCCTGCATAGATTGGACACCATCGTTAATCTTCGTCCGAAACACAGCAGTCCATTCTGTTGTCACAATTTCGTTGTTTCTGAAACTCGCCGAAGGCATTGATCCAAAACTTCGAATTGACTATGAACATCTCTACTTTACGTTTGGAATGTACATTCCACTTCTTGTGTTAAGTATCGTAATGTACTTGACACTTTCCTACGCCTGGGGCTATCTACTGTTCATAGCCATTATACCAATGACATTGAACGTCGTTTGCATGAGGCAATTATTGCTTGGATTTGGTCTGAGTGAGTTTTAACACGCAAAAATGCCGGGTTCAAAAACCAAATACTACTTTGCAGCATTTTCGTCTCCTCGATCCACTATGTGCATACAAATTATGAGTCTTATTCCCGCAACAATTTTTCTTGCGGATACAGTATACACTTATTACCGAGCCTTACAATACGGCTGTGAGCAACCATACGGGCAGGCTGCTGCAATAATCGGGTTTTTTGTGGCATTTTTAGTGGTACGAAAAGTTTTTTTTACTTTTCAAAGTTTAAAACTTGAAAGATAACAATTTTAGAGCAATCTAACGTGGTGCAGTCAAAACATTATTTGCGACTGGGGCGCTAACAAATACATTCCTCGACGTGATTGTGACTGGCTTAAAGTGGAGAACGACGACTACAGTTACACCCATGAGGAAATGTTACAAATTTAAAAACTTTCAAAAATATTTTGCTCGGTGACATATTTTTACATACATACAGTGTTGTTTGGTTGCAACGGTTATAAAAATAAAAAAAGATGAAAACTTCATTATTCTCACGTTTACGTTCTTCAACTTTTCTACGTTCTATACATAAAGGCATGCACACATAATCGATGCCGACAAAGGGCATAACACCATCCGTTTTCTGCCTGGAGGGCACACACTTCACCTTTGCCGACATCGCCGACAATTTTTTGGATGCGATAAGTGGCACCATCGAACCAAAATATTTTGCCGGAAGCGTCATAGACTATAATGTCCTAAAAAGTTTAATTAAACATTGCTCATAAAAAAAGGATGACTAACCTGTTCCGAATCAAAAACAGCTAATTGGGGACCATTGATAATCCATTGCTGGTTTTTCCTACGTTTCATTTTGATTGTATTGCTGCCGATAAGTTTATCAGTTTCATTAATTCTCAGTATATCTAGCTTGGACTTTTCCGATTGGCAGAGTAAAATACGCCGTTCCGCATCAGTTCCTGCGCGAGCGTCAAAATCAGAATACACACCACGAGTGTCGTCGTTGTTGCTTCCACTCATCCGAAATGAGCTTCCTAATGAAATTCCCGTACTTGTTTTCTTCGATGTTGACCGTTCAACAATTAATGTTTTCCTGAAATTTATCGAATGAACTGTACATACAAAATGACAATTCAAGCAATTTTAAAAATGCTGAAGTCGTGACTAAAGTAGACAAACGACAGCAATTAACCTCAGGACAGTAGTTAGTGTCTCGGTTTTTGTCTAATTTGGTTAAACTAAGCTTTTAAATGCATTATGTAGACAGACAAAATAAATGTGTTCCAAGGCACTAATCACTAACGTTAAATTGTCCATACAGATAAGCTTTATTAAGAAAAGCCTTAAGAGTGCACTTACCAAGTGTATGCTTCAAGATCTAAAGTCCAAATTGCTGAGCAACTGTCGCATGTTCCTAACAAGAATAGATAATTATCGATGATTGAGATTTTCCGTCTGGCCCACGACATAATCTGCGGCTCATTTGGGCATTCGACTGACTTGACATCTTGAAGCGAAGGCCATGTTTTTACTACTATTGACCATTTTTGATCGCAATATGCTAGCATTATTACCTTAAATTAACCAATTTTAAATGTTAATGCATTAATTTCTAATTCTACTAACTTGCTGGTGTTCACCACTTGTCCGAAATCGTACCCCACAAATTCTAATAGGTTCAGTGACCAAATGCCGCCGAACACGACCTCGAAAGTCGACAAAGTGCACACCGTTATCGTAATCAGCAATCGCGACCATGTTAAAACTGACGGCTAGATCAACCGGGTTCAATAATGGTGGATCTAGTCGGTACGATGTACACTTTTTGTAGCACATTCCGGTCCCTTGCGATGCCGACGAAGATGGTCTTTGGTCGTCGTTATCATTACACTCGTCGAAAATGGCAGCTTGCAGTGCCTTTACATCAATTGGAGGCGGAGGTGGTGGCAAACGAGTGTCATTAGCGCCGAGTCCGCTTTCGGAAGAATCTGACTCGCTGAGTGTTTTCGTAAAAACAGGATTCAACTTCACTGGAGGCGCTGTAGATGGGCCTGGTTTTGGCTCTTCCTCCATTACGGGTTGGGTAGAGGTATTTTTCGAAGAATGAGACATACAGTCACTATCTACATGCACCACTATCACGTTGTTCATTCTCTTGAAAGTGCTATAAGAGACAGAATTCATTATGATTAATGTTGCATTTTGAGGTTAGCTTACCCTTTGGACCAATTGCCTATTCCCGAAATTCCAAGCATGGGCTAGGCGTTGGCGCGATCACATTAGTACCCATTGCATTCGTCGTGCCTGTTGGATATCCATTCACATGAACGGTGCGCGGCAATTCATTCAACTGTGCCTAAAGTCGGCCAAAGTGCTAGCTAGTTCAACAAGGTCAGTCGGCCGTTAACGCGGGTTTTCTTCGATGGCATGCAAGAGGAGGACAACTAAAAATCTTGAGCGTCAACTACGGCATCTCTGGGTTGAGTGCTGTCAACGGTTTGTCCTTTATTGTCCGTGGGGCAGGCGAACACAACAAAAAATACACACGCACAATAGACAAGAATGTTGCGCTTCATTTCAAAAAAGAATAGGAACTGAGTGGCGGTGAAGGAGACAAAATGCGCCATTGAATGAACGCCTTCTGGCGGCTTTTCAACGTTGTCTAATCTAATTCAAGACGTACCGCCTTTCGTAATTGGGTAAAAGAATGAAACGCGCATGGCCCGGCATTTGACACATGACAATGAGGCCTCTTTCCTCCTATTGACGGTGCCGAGGTGCAGATTGTTCAATGCAAATGTACCGAACGATTGAAGTTCGTTGTCGCGATGCATTTCCCCGAAAATTGTTCCAAAAATACCAACAAGAGAAACGAAGTGAAAGCCGAGGCTCGTGTGATAGTATTCCAGTAACGTCAAGCTATGCCTAAATAATGATTGGGGCCGACCTGGCCGCTCCTGTCTGTGCTTGCCGACGGTTGTCGAAACGTGATTCTGGTAGCCTTGTGAGAATGAAATATATGTCAAACACGCGACATATAGGACACATGGATTTCGGGGGCTATGGGCCTTGTATCACTTTTTGAGACTGGGCGGCAACGCTCTCCTCGACGTTTGCGCTAAGAAAACTCGACACAGTGTTTATGCCGTAGGGGACAGTAGCGATAAAACTCAGTTAGCGCCATCATAAGCAGACTCATCCGATTACATTATGCCACCCAAGGCTAGATGCATCCGCTAAGTGCAAAGGACCTCGACTAAATATCTATCTAAGGGACTTCAAAATGTTGTGTCCGATTTGCTGGTCGTTTCTCGATGTGTCCTCGTTTGCCATTTTTTTGCGTCTCCGGTATAGTATGGGGTATCTGACGAATACCGGACTCAACAATCCCTCCGGAATTGCAAGGCAACACTATTGAAAACAACCCCTGGGTTCTGGCGACCCTCGAGACTCCAGCCTAAAAGGCGGTCCTTGTGTTCGAAGCGAAGGACCTTTCTGCCTAGCCCTGCCCGAATTGTCGTTTGAATAACCGTCCAACAAAAGCAATAAAACTTGGGTAACGCACATACGATAACGCAGATCATCAATGCATGCATAAAAAAGGCTTAAGCGGGTAAGTAGGTAGAAAACGGGGCCATTGTTGTTAGTAGACACGTCTTTACCAGACAAAGGACAAGTAACAAACTCGATGGCACAGCGCAAAGAATGAATGAATGTGCAACGTCAAAGTCAGACAATTTAGACAAGCATGCGCTTGAAGCACCAACGACGGCACTATCAATTTGGAACATCTTTGTTCGGGCCGACGCTTTGAAAAACCGGCTTTCCATAATCAGACTGACCAATAAGTAACACTTGGTTCGGGACCCCGTTTTCAATTCAACCGTGCCAGCAAGCAACGGAGGCCATATAGCTGCGAATGATAGGCATGGCACTAGAAGATCAGGTTTCGTCTTTTTGCATGCTATAGACAAAGTGCACATTTGTGTGAAGCGTTTTTAGCAAGCCAAATGAGAAATACACACAGTGTCAAATACCGCCAAGAATTCACATTTATTACAAGGAAGGCCAATTCAAAAGGGATAGGCGTCAATTTCATCAAATTAAACAAAGTGAAGGGCGACACACGGTCTTATTCTGGGACAGTGCGGTACTTGGAAACTGAAGAAGCGATTGTTTGCCCAACAGCAATGGTAGACGGCTTGATGAAAGCCTCGAACACAGTTAAGGCACCCGATGTTTGAGGAAGGTACAGGTAAACCAGGAAAGCAGTCTGAAATCATTGTCTTTGATCAGGATTCTTTTGAGTTGTTAGCTTACCTTGACAAAAAGGTATACATGGCCGGTCAAAGCTGTACCGATCCAATCAATTTGCGAAATAACGGCATAGGTAGCCCAGTAGGCAACCCAGTGGCGCATTTGATCCATATTATCAAAACCATTAGTAACGTTTTCATACTCTCCATCGACGACAGGCTCAGGCTGGGCTCTCCAGGCATTAACTGTTAGGTACAAGGGGTAGCATACTCCAAAAGCGGCATACAGAACACCATCAAGCGCAGACAAAACAAAGTAAAGGCCGAAGAATAAGATAGCAACTTGAGCAAGCTAAAAGACTTACAGTTTTCATCGATCGCACATTTTTTTGTAATTCTGACTCACCTGATCTCGTCGAAGATGAGTCAACGTTTCAAGCTTGACGATCAAAGCTTCCATGGAATCGACCTTTTGGCCATCTTGACCTTGGGTCAGTTTCCAGAAGGAATCAACAACAGTTTGGTAATAACTACCAACTGTGTTCTGATTCTTAGCTTTAGCCATGATTGAACCTATAAAAAAGTAACTAAGCTAACTTGGCAACACGAAAGACTACTGCGAGTGAGCACGGATGAGGAAGTGGACGGGGACAGAGCGCGGCGGAGGATGGAGTGGGCGTCGGCGCAGCACGATCCCGGCGATTGATTGATTCTGCAGTAATGTAGGTCAGCGCAGCTTTGTCTTAAAGCTGCTATGGCAGACCCTCGACGACACTGTCGTGGACACACCATGAACCACCTGCTCCGCGTACAAAAACACTGGCGATACAGGCCGAGCAGGCCCTGTCCCTTGAAATTGGACGATTATATCACAACGACACGTCGGAAAAACAGTTGTGTCCCGTGTTCCCTCACGTCGATGTAAAGCAATGTTTTTTTTTCTTTCAGATCATACGTGAAAACGTAAATGTAGTCCAAAAAAGTTTTTTCTTCTTCATTTAATTGACATTAAAACGCTTAAAAAGAGAAATTTGAACAAAAATCAACCACTAAAATGAACAACAACAGCCGTGATTGCAAAACCAACGAATGTGGCAACCATATTAATGAATGATGCATGATGTTGTAGACGTTCAGGTGCCAACATTTCGAAAAAGCCTATGTACAGAAAAGTGCCCATTGACGCCGAGATCAGGACGAAAGATACTTCATTTTTTACGAGTACATCAAAGTTGGAGTCCTAAAAAGTCGTCTTTAAACAAAATAGATGTGAAACTTTTACAAACCTGAAGAATTGTACCAAATACACCAAAGACGGGCGACGTTATAGCTAACAAAACCGTTAAAATAACAACGATTGCAACGTTGTTGGGATGACACTTTGTTAAACGCATGCCGACACAGAATGCGACAATCGATTTGTGAATGACGATACCACAAAACAGGCTGATAATAGAAACTTCTGAGGACTAAAATAGTTTGTGAAGAATAATTTTGTTGAAATTTAAGCATACCTGTACACCTAAAGCAAAACCTTCAAGCGATGAGTGGAAAATAAGTGCCAAAACAAAAGTAAACGATTTGACAATCGCTTTTTTCTCTTCTGCCTTCGAAACATGATGTTCTACTGTATCATTGACGTCGTGACCATGAATTTCACTAAAATAAAAGTTTATTAAATAATGCGCTTTACATTAGTCATTAAAAATTTACCATGACTGGTTAGAGCCATTTCCGGTTTCTTTTCTCAAATTGTTAAAAATGTTAGGATTCTGTGTTACAAGTGTTTGATCGTGGCCATGGGAATGCTCTCCAAAAATAGTAACGCTAAAATTTAAACAGTTAAAGAAAGAAACTACTTTTTAATAGCTTGTCTTACGTAAGTTCCTCAACGAAGTAAACCAGAAAGAATCCAAGTAATACGAGTAATTCCAGAATGGGGTAGTCAATGTTAAGTCTACCTTGGGATTGAACATATTCCAATGCTTCACTAAATCAACAATATGTTTACTTTTATCACTTTTTTAAAGTTCGACAAACCGTGCATCGGGCATGAGGTCCAAAAATATAATTCCCAAAAAGACGCCACCGGCAAAACATGTTATCAGCGAGATTAAGATTGCGGCCCAGTTTTTCTTTGCGCTTGAACGTAACAGCGCTTCACGTTGACCATCTCTCAGGTACTGCATTAGCTGAAACCGAAAAGGTTATTGATTACTTAATGGCAAATTTGGGTTAAAAAACGAACTTACTTTGATTGGCATAAGCCCAAAAACCAGTGTTAAAACCAGCATTAAAAACAATAAAATGTATTTTAGCGTTGTGTTAAGCATAGCGTCTCAGAAATAGTGATGGTGTGGCGAACGGCCTTAGCAAAGGACTCAAAAGGTCTTTCAGACAAGGCAAATGAAGAGCCTTATCGGCGATAACACGTCAATGTAGGACGAGCTGTTGGTACACAATGTCGTCTGCACTGAGGACATTTATATGGCTTTTCGCAAAAGGTGTTAACGGTGACCCGCTGACCTTTATCCATGTTGTGAGATGATGAAAATCAGTCTGCGTTGTTAAAAAATCACTGTTTCACTGTTAAAGTATTTTTTTCTCACTTGACGCAATAGTTTCCCTCGGCTTGGTACGCAGAGTACCAAAGTCTAATCTTGTAAGTCCATGGATTGCGACCAAAACAAATGTAGTAAATGCGTAATGTATTTTTACCAAAAATACCCACAAAAACGCAATATTGATGTGTAATGTGCACATAAAAACTGGTAGCTGACTATAAACAACATTTAAAGACAAAGAAACATTACAAAAGTGAAATTTAGTTAAAGAATTTGAGCAAAGCCAGGGTCAATGTGAATAAAGTGAGGAAGGGTGCCGTAACAGAAGCTGAGTTGGGTGGAGGCAGTTCACGTCGACCGTCGCGCAAGGATGATTGTGCCGATTCTTGCGAGGAAACAACATCAGCCGATTCCATGGGCCACATTTTGAAGTTACAGAAGTCAGATGTATCGCAAGAGCAGACAGTCACCTTGGCACCTGATTTGGTTGTTTTCTCTATGCATTCACTCTCAGACGCTGGAGACTGACTGCAGGCGTAGTGCCGACCACTAATAGGATGATTCAACATCAAACAGGCTAAAAAATTTAATTAGACGGAACTGTAAATAAGGATTACACTTTTGTATTTTGTATTTCGTTATTTTCGAAATTTAACGTACATCCGCTTTCATCATCAACCTCACAAATGCCATCTTCGCACGTCGTCTTCCAACTGCTTTGGGTACATTTACATTTGAGAGCTTCAGACGTGTAGGCGCAGATAAAAATTACGAAGATGAACAAGGAACTATTTCGGCCAAATTGCAGATTCATGGCGAGTCTGAAAAGTGAGCATGATTGATGAATATAAGGTGTCGCATTTGGCAATCATGCACATGTGGCGAACACGACAGCGACAAACATCGCTCAAGCGGTATTAAAGTTAATGAATGGTTTATCCGAACAGGTGAAAGTGTATATAAAAATTTAGCTGTCAATAAAAAGTACAAGAAGTAAAATAATAACATATTTGTGATCCGGATTTTAAAAGGAAAAAGCGTGGTTGGCTCATTCGAGAGGCACGAGAGCCAAAATAAAAGCACGACAGTCTTGAGTGCGCGGTAAACCAAAAGGTCACAGCACAATGTGTTTATTTTAAGTCTCCCAGGGCAATGGCAACCGACTGTAACGGGACGGCGCAACAGTCTGACCGGCACAGTCTGGGGCCATATGTTGAATTGTGAATCAAAGCGAATAAAACAATGAGTGTTGGCGGGTGCCGTAGGCGTGACCTACCGAAATTAACCATTCAAAGAGCTCGAGACCAACATTCAATCTACACTTATTAGACGGTTTTTAAAATCGTGTGGTCGTTATAGTTAACAAGACTGACACTACTGCCAAAGAAGAGGGATTAACGCCTTTGAAACGACATCCCATTAGTTCGCTTCCCACGTAAGTGGACCTGAACCCCGCAAACAGAGCCCTCTGGCTCGTTGCCTGGTCTTTTAAGATACACAGTCGCGCAAAAGCTTAGGTCATTTAAGCTCGGCTACACTAATGATGCTGTCAACGAGACAGATTCATCAGGCGCTGGTTGGCTTGCTATTGACTCACGTTTCTAAATAGTTGTATCAAATTGCGAGTCTGTCATCCGGGCATCATCTGTTCAATTTGCGCACCTTTTAAAGAGGGCTGTTATAAAAGTAAACTCGAATTTTAAAAGAACACGCAACAAATATGAATAAAAATCTGAATAGTTTACCGGAAAAGCCTCTAAAGGTCATTTTAAGGATGGTCGTAAAGTTTTCACGGAACGCTATGACTGAACATGGCCCCGTGTGTTAGTAGGTTGATACAGAGTCGGCGACCGAGTTGTTTCATTGTTTGGTTGTTCCACAACAAAAGGGCATCTACCAACAAGGTCAAATCTATCGCCATCAAGTACGGAGCGAAACTTTTGCTCCATCGACCCTGGTCGTGTCTCATCCAGCGAGGAACTACTTTTTGAGATCTCTCGTCCACAACTGCGTCGATTTTAAATTGAAATTGGACGGATGCAAAGGTGCCACGGACAGGAGCACACGTTGGAAATGATAGATCTGGTCTTCTCCAAAGGTATTATTCATCGCCTTTTTTCCGTAAGCTAACAAAGCGGATTCCATTCCCAACAAAGATGAATGTTTTCTCATTCATTGAAAAAAAACTTTACTTTTGAAATACATTACATACGTTATTCCTGTCAGTGAAAAAAGATAATGGTCATGCGGCATGCAAGCAAAGAAGTTAAATAAGACTGATTACACAAGTCTCAAATTAGCGTAGGATGTATTGTACAGTAGTGTTGGAGATGTAAAAATAGTTCTACAACAGTAAAACGAACGTCTAGTTTCGTGACGACAAGCAAGCAAGGACAGTGATCCCGTGTTTAACTTAAAGCCAAGCCAACGCGGAAAAGGGCTTAAGTCAAGTTTGGGCATCAGCGAGGCTAATCTCAGTAAGTGATTCTCTAGTCGAAGTCCCCAAATCCATGACTGGACGTTCGCTTCCAAAGTAAGTGGTCTCGATGAAGAGGGTGAGCGGGGGAAGAGGTGAGTAAACCCCCTTTTTCAATGAGACAAGTGCAAAATCTGACGCTTTCTTGGACTGGACGTCGTCTTGATGCGTTTTTCGCGCAGGGCTCCGTCTACCACAGCAGTATTGTTGAGACAATGGAATTAGGAAGTGGGGCGGGCTCAACTAACCCCGACACTTCTAACAAGGGAAACCATGCTATCAACACCGAAGTTGTAAACAAGAAATTAGTGTTCTTGTAGAAAGTGTGTACGCGTTTTTTCGATTAAACATCATAACCGATAAAAAGTTAATGTACAACAGTGAAACAGTGTTAAGAACGTTTGTTGTGTAAATCTTTGCAAAAGGGCAAACGTAGGCGTCAGAAATAAGTTTGTTGATATTACCACGCATGTTTTACAACCAAAACAAAGGTAACGCAAATCGTTCAGTGACTCAAATCCGAATGTTTGAAGACGGCATTCATGCCCCTCCTTAATGAGCTGTTTTTTCTCAACGCCTACAGGGCTTGTTTAACCACACAGCTGTGCCTCGTCAGCTGGCTGACCACGTTCGTTCACTTACTCTCAAATCAGTAAGTCGAAATGGTGTGCCTCTACGAAAAAAACATTAAAAGTTAAAGCGTGGGGCAGTGACCACTTGTCAACTCAAAACGCCACACAGCGCCCCCTAGGATGACATATAGCCCGCGGGTAATGATTGTGACTAAAGGGGATGCACATTTCTCGGCCACTTAACTGACCAAACTCGCAAAAACTGACATACGATCTATTGGGAAAACTGAACCCTGGCAGGGTTGGTTGCAATGCTCGTTCCGATGAAAAACGCGGATTTTTCCGCTTCCGCTAACAACTTGTTAGATTAACATCCGCTAGGCTGACCTTACGGTGTCAAACAACCATAAACGGGTGTAAACAAAGCCATTCAAAAGAACAATGTTTTTTTTCAACGTTCAATAATAAAAAAACATGATAGATGTCTACCGCAAAAGTGGTGTCAACAAAAAGTCACGGTTTGACCATTAATCTTGTGGTTAAAAGGTTCGAGTGCGCGAAACCAGACAGTAGGCTTTCATTCTGTGGTCGATTGATCAATGTAGAACAGACGCGGCGACTCGAGATGCTTTTTAACAAAAGAACCCAAAAAGACGTTGGATTAAGTCGCCGCAGGCAGTGTAGTGACCTGGTGAACCGCCACTGCCCCGATTAGTTTACATGTAAGAGTACCAAGAACAACCAACATCGAAAATAACAGGTATGTATTTAAAACCACAGGATTATCTGCACAGGGTAGTACTAAAGAAGATGCATCTAAGTACTATGAAGTCAATAGGCGGTAAGAAAACACCCTAATTAGGACCGCCTTTTGCAACAGCGAAACACAGAAAAACCGGTCAGTCCATAACTACTAATGTATATTACACTAATCAGTGAGTTGAATTTTGACGATACCAGTTCGCGGCTGTTCACGTTCCCGCTTCTTGGTTAACGGCTTGTCTTCCTTCTTCGGTGGCAACGGCTTCACAATTTGGCCTCCATCCGCAATAATCTTGACCTCATCAGCGGAGAGGGTCTCATACTCGAGAAGGGCTTCAGCCAGGGCGTGGTGCTCTTTCTGAAAGACTTAATTGAATTACAGAACTCAAACAAATGAAATCAACCTTGTGCTTGGTGAGGATTTCCTTGGCTCGGGCAAAGGAATCGATCAAAATTTTGTTAATCTCCTGGTCAATGACTTCGTTCGTCTGTGGCGACAAGTTGTTCACGTTCACAATAGCAGCAGTTTCGTCCTCAATCGTGAAGTCGCGGAGACCGACTTTGTCACTCATACCGTACTGCTTGACCATCGAAATAGCAAGTTGGGTCGCACGCTTCAAATCATCAGCAGCACCGGTAGTGACCTTTTCAGTGCCAAAAATAAGCTCTTCGGCAACTCGTCCGCCCATCATGACGTCAAGTTGAGCGAGTAACTGAGATCGGGTAACTTGGTATTGGTCCTTGTCGGGAAGAAGGGCAGTGTGGCCCAGGGATGAACCGCGGGGGATAATGGTAACCTTGTGGATCGGCGTAGCATCCTTTGTGTAATGGGCGACGAGGGTGTGACCAGCTTCATGGAAAGCAGTACTGCGATTGGCGTCTTCATCGGGGAAACGGCCTTGAGCACGAGCGGGGCCCATCAGAATACGGTCCTTGGCATCGTCCAAGTGGCGCATGTAAACACGGTTACAGCCTTCGGTGGCGGCCTTCAGCGCAGCCTGATTGACCATGTTTTCGATATCAGCGCCAGTGAATCCAGTGGTGCCCTTGGCCAAAATGTCGAGATTCAGGGTTTCGTGAACGATATGCGAAAGGTAGTGACGGAAGATATCCTTGCGACCGACCAAATCTGGCTTCGTCACAGTCACGCGAACATCGAAGCGGCCGGGACGCAACAGAGCCTTGTCGAGATCCTCCATGCGATTCGTGGCGCCAATGACGATGACACCTTCGTTGCGGCTGAATCCATCCATTTCAGAAAGGAGTTGGTTGATAGTCTGATTAGCGTAGGGGTGGATGCTGTTGGAGACGCGCTTGGAGCCGACAGAGTCGATTTCATCGATGAAGATAATGCATGGGGATCGAGACTTCGCGCGTTCTGAAGAGAAGTGATGTTTATAAGACTACCAGAAAAGTAAAAATAAGCTTACCAAACAAATCACGAACACGGCGAGCACCCTGACCAACAAGAACTTCATCAAACTCGGACCCAGAAGTGTGGAAGAACGGCACTTGAGCTTCACCAGCGATGGCTCGAGCAAGGAGTGTTTTACCGGTACCAGGAGGACCAACGAGCAAGACACCCTTCGGAAGTCGACCACCAAGACGGCTGTAACGATCCGGATCACGCAGGTAGTTCACAATTTCCTCGACTTCGATCTTCGCTTCATCCATCTGTAAGTTTTTAATAGTTTTAAAAACGTCAAACGTTTTTAAAAACTAGTAAAACTTACGCCTCTGACATCTTCGAAGGTGACAGTGATGTCTTCGGGCTTGACTTCTTGTGGGGACGAGAAGATAAACGAACCGATCTGCCTATCGCCTAAGCGGACGCGAATAGCTAAGCAAAAATTAAGATAAAGCACGCGCATTGGTGTACCAATCGCCGTTAACACTTACCACCTGTGTAAAAAGCAAGGAAAATGACGACCAATGCAACAATATAAAAGCGGGTAAGGAGAGACGGCTTCTTCCGGGTGGTAGTCTGTGTGCCAGTGTCGCTCTTCGACAGCAACGCCTTGATGTAACCATTCGAGAACGGTTTCTGTTCATTATCAGGAAGCTTTTTAATCTCAGACTGGAAAGCTGTATACTGTTCGGAGCTCATTTTATCTGTGGCGTCGGTCTTGCTGCTGCCCTTGTTAATCCACGCATCCATAACCTTCTGGAACGGCAACCTGGGCTCTTCCGTTTCGACTGAAGTCGCACGACGACCAAAGCCCTGAGGAGAGGCCCGCGTGCGGAAACCACGACGCTGAATGTACAAGGAGCCCGCAGATGTAACGGTTAAATTAGTAGTCGCATTGACGGGCACAGAAATCTGATTGCGACGAGCTTTGCCTTTGACGGAGAAGAGGGCATCTGCAAGGTGACTTTTTGTATTGGAAACTCTGTTTTAGTTTACAAAGCGAACTCACTTTGAAACATTTCTTCAAGCTGACTATCCGAGAACTTGGAAAATGCGGTGTGATACTGCATACAGGTTTGATAAGTGTCATTCAACTCGGCAATAGCCCCGTTCCTGCGATTCCGGCTCTTACCAGAAGCGAGTCGGAACCCGCTAGCCTGGACAAGGCCAAAACCGGGTGTGGCGAACATCGTCGCAATCTGCAGAAGTGAAACATGGTTATATCAAAACAGAAACAACAGCCAAAGTACAATCCCGCTGATCAACGGCATAAAAGACGTCCAATTCCAAGATTTCGAAAGTTCAAAACACTTTAATCACAAAAACAGCAAAAACATTGTGATTTCAAAAACACTAACGAAGACTAAGAAAGACAAAGAAGGCGCGATTACTGGAAACCTTTTTCCATCTTCTGCAAATGCTCGACCATAAAGTTGGAGGCATCAACCATGCGATTGACGCAGTTGGAAAGGCACGTCTGGGTCTTGCTGTCGAGCTTGCTTGGCGGGCGGTAGTCGGTGAAGCAGACGTCCCAGCAGCGGTTGGTCAAAGTGTGGACCTAAATGGAAATGATTACGTACAGTGTCTCTAGGGAAATATATAAAAAGTCGAACCTGCTCGGCAAATTTTTGTCGCTGGGACTCAGCCTGGAGCTGATGCAGAAAGCGGTTGAGCTGCGGATCTGCCGACATGACCTGAATGATCCTCGTTATTGTCACTCTGTTGACAAAGGTGGTAAAGATATACAACTCGGTCAAACGACCGTTCACACATCGAGTAAAAATATATATAAAATTCAACGTTTATTCAATAAACTAAAAACAAGAACTACTGGCACTAAATGGACCGAAGAAAGGAGTATCATGGCTTAGTCGAGGAGACCGTCGAATTGGAAGTACTTGCCGACGGCGATGACTGAAAATTGCGAAAGAACTAGAATGGTACGAACAACGCAAGAAAGAGGGACTTACTGATCTCAAGGCCGACACCGAAAGCAAAGAACGTCTTGATATCCGAGGAAACCTTTTCAGCATGCTCACGTTCCAGGGCAGCGCGCATATCATTGTCGATAGAGAACATGACGAGAAGCTTGAGGCGAGAAGTTCGGCAAAGAACAAAGACAAATTCGGAAAATCGCAACGAAAAAAAACAGAGAGCTGCACAATCAGTTAAAATCGTGGTAAGACATCCTCGTCCTCCGTTTGTGGGGTGGCGCAGCCGTGTAAAGTGACGACACTTTTTGTGGGCCTAACTTCGTGATTACGTGTCGTGCGTGTGCAACCTTTGTAAACAGTTCGTTAACACTGTTTTGCCCTCCAGCCGTCTTGGGGAAACCGCTTCTAATCTGTTATTCGTTCGAAATGTCAAAATATAAGCAACCAAAGCTCGGAGCAAAAGTGAAACCCATCAACAAAAATAGTTGATTATGCTGTTTATGCAGCATCAAACCATAAAAGTGTCGCCAACTTTCAGTAGTGCGTACTTATTCAATTTTTAAGCTTTCCATGTAGTGCATTTTGGTGACAGTGCATCAAAATCGCGATTATGGAACCATTCATAGGGTTGTGAAAGAGCAATAAAACTGTAAGTAGTTCTCATAGACGCATGCATGCATTCGGTCTCGTCGTGTTTTTATTATTTGTGTCGCGACGACGCTGTCCTTGCTCGTTGTACATTACTCGGTGTTCAATCGGTCCATTTTCAGTTATGGGTAACGAGCACAGCCATCAGCGGGGCCATTCCGATCAATCTAGTCATGGCCATAGTCAGAGCCATCGCCACAAGGGCCGAGGTTCTGCCAGTAGCGTAAGCCCTGAAGTTAAACGCATTTTCGACAACTTGACGGGCGGCGAGGGCGCGTTGGAGTTATCTGCATTCGAAGTAGGTTTATATTGACTTTGTTATCGATCAATAGACCACAGATTAATAGACATTTCTGCTCTAGGAAAAGCTCGGTGAGTTGGCAAA
Organism: Panagrellus redivivus; assembly: GCA_000341325.1. Lineage (NCBI taxonomy): Eukaryota > Metazoa > Nematoda > Chromadorea > Rhabditida > Panagrolaimidae > Panagrellus > Panagrellus redivivus. The sequence continues at coordinate 266,813 of KB455200.1, read as the reverse complement.
ACCGCTTTTTGAGTACCTTGCCGACGGCGATGAAAGTAAGACAAGTCTGACTTTGGAACAGTTCAGCCAGCATGCTCAGTCGCTTATCGGTTCATCGACCGATGTTTTCGTTAAAATTTTCCAACCATCTTCTGAACTGTTGCGATTGTGCTTTGACTCGGCGAAGTTGGAACAACCGAAGGAAGGTGATGCGTTTATCAAATCGCTTCTGGAAGACATGGTTCGTTTTGGTACAATTCTTGATAGTTTGTATAATTGGTCATTTCAGGCTAAATTGAATGATACATACGAGAGCACCGTCTCATGGAAACATGAAAATTGCCCCGGGCTTTGTACATCTATTCAGGAGAAGGTCTACGCTTCTTTTTACAATCGCGAACACGTGAGTTTTTGACTTTAAGGTTTGTCCTTTAACCAGTTTAGTTTTCCAGAAGACAGTTGAATTCAAGTCTGACATCTTGACTCCCTCTCAGATGTACCTTTTGCATGGCATGCTCCCGCGTACTGTATACTTCCCGAAAAACAAAGAGGTGAGAAATTTCCTTACCATTTCCATCAGCTGGAAACTTTTAACCTGCCTTTTCAGGATGCCGCTGAAGCCGGAATCTTCCCTTGGGTGTGCTTGTATTCCAGTCATAACGAGGGTATCAGTATCAATCGCTTTGAAACACGAACTTTCGACTATAACGGTGCTACCGTCGTTGTGTTCCGAAAATCCGATGGATCGGTGTCCGCGGTTTGCAATGACCAAGCTTGGAAAAACTCTACTCGCAAATTTGGTGGCAACAATAGCGTGCTTGTGCATTTCCTTCCTAACTTTAGTCGAGTTGATGGTGCTGAGATGATTTACTGCAACTATAAGCTCCGTTCGAGTCCGTTTGGAATCACGTTTGGGCGATTCTTCTCGATTAATGACGACATGAGCAATGTTCACGATCTCGAAGTGTGGGGCTGTGCTGATGAATCCGTGCTCAATGAACAGAAGACACAGAAAGCTCGGCATAAGCGTGCGGCTGAACAGCGTGGAAAGGTGCCACTTCCTGGCAATTGGGACGAGAATCCGGACAAATCTATCATGGAAATGGCTGGCTTCCAATTCTCGAATGAACGCAAACCACAGGGTCCTGAAGAGAAATAAGGAACCGTTTTAAGTTCCAGGCTACTTCACTTATTTATCTAAACGACTCAGAGTAATCTCAATGCCATTTAGGCATGTTGAAACTGAATTGAGTGGGTTTTCCCCGAAAAGCTGATATGACAAATAAAGAGAGAAAGAGATCATTTGCTTTATAAAGAAACATGAAAACAAAAGAACTTGGATAAATCAATAAGTACAAACAATAATGGAACGAACTTACTTCGGACGAGATTTGCTTGGCCATTTGGATTCCAATCCTGGCGTTTCCGGTGTCTATCGATAGCCCTTAGTCAGTCCCAGCTTCGATTCAAAATTTAACAAAACTTATGTGCTAGAGGAAATTACAATCTTTATAGCGTCGAATTAAATAAAATCAAAATATTAAAATTAAGTCTTTCGGGTTCCCTGTTAGTCCCGATTATTCGAATAGCCCTTTCACTGCGTGCGCATTGTTGGAGGGGGAACAGTTTGTGCGCACAGGGTGTTCTTTACGTTGTTCAACGCTTCCAACCATCCACACTTTCTATATCCTTGCCCTTTTTCGTTTCGACTATCAGTTTACGTAAAATAAATGCAACTCTGTGTGTTTTAAAACAGTTGTTTTGTCCTTCAACCGTCATTTTGTAATAATGCTTTGATTGCCACGCCTTTCATCTGGACAACAGAGTCGTTTTTATAAACAGCGAACGTTTCTTGACTGTTAGTGTCCCTCGGATGTTTATACTAGAATGCCTTTCACAGCATTACTCACATTGAACAAGCTTTGTTCAAGTTCATTTGGAATCAGATTTGGTTTTTCTTGTCTGTTAATGGTATGCATAGACGTGTCTTGTTTGTCTCACAGCCCACGTTTCACTTTTCCTTATCGCCTTTTGTCTTTTGATTTTTGCTTTTTGTGACTCCCAGAAAGGACGATAACACCACTTTTCTTTTTCGTTAATCTGCAGCTCTTCGGTACTCTCGCGAACTTCTTATTTTGTTTTGTTTTATGCGTTTTGCTTAACTGTAACTTTTCCAGGATGTCGTTTGATCGTGGTGTCCACACGCTCCGTGTATCGGCCAAGCTTTTCGCCGAAAATCGTGCTCGTCTCGTTCAAGCGCTGAAGCCCCATGCTCCTCCGAACAGTGTCGTAGTCCTTGCCGGCGGCGTTGAGAAGAACCGTTACAATACAGATGCTGAAGATTTGCCGTTCCGCCAAGAATCCTACTTCTTCTGGGCCTTTGGCGTTCACGAAAGCGAGTGCTACGGGGCTATCGATGTCAACACGGGCAAGTCTGTTCTGTTTCCGCCCACTTTGGCACCGGACTTTGCTATCTGGAACGGAAAGTAAGGAATACTAACTTATAAGATGTTGACTTTTATAAAACTACGTTTTGCAGGATCGAACCCGAGAGCTGGTTCAAGGAGAAGTACGAAGTCGATGAAGTCCACTTCCAGTCTGAAGGCAAGATTAAGAGTGTTTTGAACACATTGGGGACTCAGAATCTGCTTTTGTTGGTTAGTTTTTTCTTTGGTCATTACCAAATTATATAAGAATGGCAAACTTTCAGAAAGCCTACAATGAGGATTCCGGAAACTGGCTTGAACCCGTTGTGCTTCCTGATTTTGCTTCCTTCAAAACAGATGAAAAGCTTTTGTACCCAGTTTTTGCGGAAGCCCGTGTCTTCAAAACAGATGCCGAGCTTGAGGTCATGCGTTACGCTACCAAGATTGCCTGCGACGCCCACAAGGAAGTCATGCGTAAGATCCGTCCGAACATGTACGAGTACCAGATGGAAAGCTTGTTCCGCCACATTTCTTACTCTACTGGTGGTTGTCGGCACTTGGCTTACACCTGCATTGCTGCCACTGGCGAAAACGGAGCCGTGCTTCACTACGGTCACGCCAATGCTCCCAATGCCAAGCTTATCAATGACGGCGATTTGGCACTTTTCGACATGGGCCCCGAATACAACTGCTACGCCTCTGATGTTACCTGCTCTTTCCCCAGCAATGGCAAATTTACGGATAAGCAGAAGGTTGTCTACAACGCAGTTCTGAAGGCATCGAATGCTGTGTTTGAACAGGCCAAACCGGGTGTTCGTTGGACTGATATGCATATCCTTGCTGAACGTGTCATTTTGACGGATTTGAAAGCCGCTGGTGTCGTCGTCGGTGATATCGAGGCCGCCGTCGAAGCTCGTTTGGGCGCTGTCTTCATGCCGCATGGATTGGGCCATCTCATCGGCCTCGACGTTCATGACGTCGGTGGATACCTTGGCGATGCCATCCCTCGGTCCAAGTTCCCTGGTTTGAAGAGTCTCCGCACCACGCGTACCCTGGCTGAGCGCATGGTTATTACGATTGAGCCTGGATGCTATTTTGTTGATACGGTAACTTTTTGTTTTTGTGTTTTCATCGATTTGATTAATATTGAAACTGTGTTTCAGCTTCTCAACCGCGCTTTGGTCGACGAAAAATTGAGCAAGTTTTTGAACAAGGAAGTTGTGGAAACCTACCGTGGCATTGGTGGTGTTCGCATCGAAGACGACGTCGTCATTTGGGCCAAGGGCAACGAAAACCTCAGTGCCAGCGTGCCTCGTACTGTCGAGGATATCGAGAAGTTTATGGCTGAAGCACGTGCCTAACTTATTACTGATTGGTGTCAAAGTTGCCATGTACTAATTACAACTAATTATGAACTGAACTGATAGTATCTTGTGGATAAAAGGGTCATTACATACATATTTTTGTTTATCAGGAAACGATCATAAAAATTCTGAACCATTTGATTAAATTAATAAGACAATCATCATGTTTCACAGAACCACGCGTTTTAAAATCATTAATCAGCTAAAAAACGAAACTTATGTCTCGCTACTTTCCATCTGTTTTTTTCTCACTGTTCCAGCTTAGTGAAACCTGAATCACAAATTATTCACACCTTCTAGAAAAAACATGAATAGGAATGTCGAGAATTGCAAATGTGTTGGCTTACAGTCATTTTTTTGTTACCGCGGCATTTAGAAGTTTGACAAGGCCTCGCCTTTTTCGGTTCTAACGGGTCGCAATATTTCTGACAATCGTCCGGGTGTCTGTGCTAAATGGATCTACCCGATCTTTTTCAATGGATACGAACCATATAAAACGCTCGGGTTACCAGTTTGGCCTGAAATCCAGAATTGAGCGAGACTGGCCAGAGAGCATCCTATGAAGTCACTCCTGTGAGAAATGGATGTCCACAGATGACTTGGTAGGCAATCCCTCTTTCTACGTCCTTGTTTGTCAGAAATTTTTGATCAGTTGGCCAGGATTGGCTTTGTTCAGACAGACGCAGACGGTTTTTTAATGTCTTATGCTTGTCTCTTTATCTAATGCTATTACCTTTTTTCGTTTTTATATCCGTGTACTAATTGTTTGTATGTTTGCGAACACGACGTGGTTCCCGTGAGCGGATCTCGAAAAAAAGGTATAAATACGGTGTTGTCGGCCTAGGTGAGCATGTTCAGCGCGAAACAAATCATGGCCTGTGTTTCAAATATCCTGCTCTTGTTCGGCCTTGTTAGTTGCTGCGTTTGTAAGTTTGAACTTTCAGCAATTTCACTTTTAAACCATTTCAATGGCGGGAGTTAAATCAAAATGTTTTCAGCGCTGCCCCAGATGCAGTATGTCAACAACAAGCCCTACAATCTTATGCAATACACCGAGTGCCGTGGTGGCAAGGTCTACGAAGTTGATAACGTCCAGGTTTGATTTTCCAAACTATTGCACTCAAATGCTAATTCAACCTAAAACTCACACAGGACATCGACGAATGCAAGCTGGCATGCGTCCAACACGACTGCGCCGCCGTTAATCTTTACAAACTGAACGATTTCCAATTCAAATGCGAAATTCTGGCCTATGTTCGGGGCTATTTCCCCACCCAAGGTGCCGCCTGCTATGTGTCGTACTACTAACCGCATTTCTATACCTTCCTGTACCACAGAAGTCAATTCTCTTCATTCATCGAGTTAAAAAGTATCCATAACATATTATCTTGGCTGTATATATCACTTTAGTTAAGACAAATTTATATGATTTGATTGAAATATAAAGTGAAATCTTCTAAAGATATGCTCTATCAAAAATAACAACACTGAATTAACAAAGAAGCGTCGATATACCATTATGCAGCGAAAAAAGTGCTATCCGGTGACTTCGGAATCGTTTCTAAACTTTTCGAGTTCTGATTTGAGGCTGAATGGGATGAATGCATGGCCTGTCCCGATGTAAAACTTGCTTTGGAACTCGACCCTGAAATGGAGTAAGTGAAAAGGGATAAACAGATTGAACTCTAGGTATACCAATGCAATCGGATAGCGTGCAGGAATGCAGACAGTCCCTCCATCAGGACTAAAATGGCGATGGTCATTACGAGGAAAATGAAAAACAGGAAAAACAATACGACAGCTCCGATGGGCCCGTCGACAGTGAATCCTGGTGCCAAAACCATGTGCCACATGACTTCAGATAACTCTAAAATTTGATATATGTTTGTTATTTTTGCTGTTTTTTGTTGAATTCATGACTCACGAGCATGTGCGAGGGACAAAGCCCACAGACGCAAGTACGAAGCAGTGTGGGAAATACATCCGAGAACGAATTCGATTGTGTGAATCGCTTGGTGTACCATTAAATCTGCGCCTCCCTAAAAGACCGTTTTGATTGTATTTTCAATCGATAAATGTTCTTCATGAGTAACTTGCATGTTCATCGTGCGTTTCTTCGATATGCGGCTCCTCAATCACTTTACCGTTAGTTCCTTCAGCCGGAATCAACTCAATTTCTTCGGACTCAACTTGGACCCGAACTTTCTGAAAGACAGTTTTTAGTATCCATAAACCGGGTTTCTCACGATCAAAAGGTAATCTTTGATCATTTAGGACTCACCATCGGCGGGGCTTTGCGACGGGTATGACGCTTCTTTTTAGAGGCGAAGATTTTATGACACAGTGGTTTTCCGAAGAGCATAATTGGAATGCAGGTAACAGCAGTAATAACGAGCACAGATTCAATAAGGCTCTGATTAGGGTACCATTGTGAAAGATGGCATTGACGCACTTCATGACCGTTAGAATCAATAAAGGAATCATTACGGGGTTTGAACATGAACATATTAATCAGACCAATTAATAGCGACGGAGCACAATGAGGACCTTAAATTAAGTTTTTTTAACAATTTAACAATAAAACAAAAATATACCGGGATAAGTTTGTCCAAAAACTTCAGCAGGCACGACCCAGAAGTAAATCCATTTCAAAAAGATTTGAATGCACAAGTAAACAAAAATAGTTGACATGAATATCATTTGTGGAATAAAAGTTGTGAAAATGTCTGCGTAGGATCTCTGATGCTTGAAGTTAAAGAAACTGATAATGATACCGAGTGTCATTTGTGCGATGCCAACAATAACCGACGCTTTCATTTTCAGTGAGTTAATGAAGTTCAAACGGTTGTTTGAAAAGTTCCAAATAGGATCGATACCAAATGGATAAGGGCCTTCTGCGTGTTTAAATGCATCTTTGGGATCTAATTGAGGGAGAATTGTCGTTTTGTTCTCCCACTTCTGCAGGTCCTCAATGGAATATGGGTTCACCCAGCCCGAACCAAATACATTGAAAGATTTAGAAAATGCATCATTGTAGATAAGTCCGGTATACACAGAGAAGATTCCCATGAGTAAGATGATGTAACGACCTCCGAAAAAGGCGTTGAAGATCTAAAAATCAATGTTTCAGAAGCCAAAATAACAAAAAATCGTACTGACCTCGTCATTTATCCGCTTTGCGATCAGCTTCTTTTCATAAGCTACGAATCCGATGGCCGCGAGCAGCATAATAAGGGCATGACCAACATCACCAAACATCATAGCAAACAGAAATGGAAATGAAATAATAGTGTACGGTGCCGGATTCATTTCACGGTAACAAGCGACACCATAAGAATCTACAATGTTTTGGAAGACTTCGGTAAACTTGTTCGTTCTGTTGAATGTTGGCGGCGTTTCATCTGTTGCCATGACATTTATTATTGGCCGGATGCTTGTACCGGCTGCGGCCTATAACATTTTATTGTAAAAATTACGTTCAAAGTTGCTTTTTGTCAACTTACTGTGCCACTTTGCAACGCTTCACGCACTTCTTCCAAGTAAATTTCTGGAATCCAGCACTCCGCAATTCCGAAATTGCCACTTGAATCATATCTGAATTTGTTCAATGTGTGGAAAACTGTCTTCTGAATGTGTATCTGTCGCTGCCATTCAGGCAAATCATAGGCTGCGTTCTTCATCAACTAAAATAATATTGATTTTTCTTTTGTTATCGATTTTCTTGTCAATTTATGTCCCTTGGTATAAACGCACCTGCATTTTCTGATCTTCGGAAGTGTCAATGACAGTTTTAAGATCATGCAAACGGATCGTGACGTCAGCAATGACCATTTGACGTTCCCGAGATGACTTCGGGCAATTGTACTGCCTTGCATTGAAGCTGTAAAAACTGATGATTATGTCATCATCGTTATTTTACGCTAACCCATCACAGACACGGTTGACAATGTCTTGCAATTTTTGACCTTTGAAGAAGATGATGAAGACACACTTTTGAGTCGATTTGCCCTGTAAGACGGAATGTGATTGACATGTCAGTTACACCTAATACGACAATAGATTAAGTAGTCAAGATAATCGTGCACTGATCAAAGGTTTTGGTCAACCTATACCCCCTAACTCACGGTATACGGGTCATCAAAGACTTCATTGATCTCTGCTGTTCGAACAAAAGCGGTTCGGCGACAAGCACGCCATAAAACACGTTCAAACGCGGTACGTTTGACAGCTTCAAGGGTGCCAGCAATAAACCATGGAGTCGTTTCGTCCCCGATCAACGGCGTTAGAGCTGTTCCCAACTCATTCACGGGATTGATTTCGCTTTTGTCGTAAAGCTCGGTCAACGCTTCGTTTTCAATGTGCACTTCGAAGAATGTGTCAACTTTTTTCAAAACGTGTAGAAATTCACGGGCCATGTTGTAGTTCTTTTGCATTTTGCCTTCATTTTCGAGAAATTGGCGAATGTCTTTCTCAAGTTCGAACACTTGGGTCTAAAAATGGAATTTGGGGTGTTATAAGTAGACTAATGTTACAAACTTCGAGGTCATTGATTTGACGTTGTGGGGCTGTTTCGGTGTTTTTGACTTCCAAGGCGGCAATGTGCTCTTTTGCCCCTGCATTGACGATTTCGTTTTCAAGATAGCCTGAAGTTGGTTTTGTAGAACAAAACAAAAGAGCAAAACATAGAAATGAATGAAAACATACGCAAACTTCGTTCAATCTCAGTAAATCGTCGGATCTCAGCTACATGGGTACGTTGCGACACGCTAAGGGCTTCGTTGAGCTATAAATCAACCGCGGTTACCCAAAATGTCAAAGAATTCACAGAGGGCTTACATCGTTGAACTGAACATACGGCTTTTTGCCTACTTCGACAACACATCGAAATGCCGCATCACGATGAACGATAAGTTGGCATAATTTGATTTTTTCACTCCGAAAGTTCATCATCGCAAATACGCGCAATTAGCGCGCGTTGCAATGAACCACACTGAAAATAGACACGGAGTCAACGTTTTAATGGCAACAACCGAAAGTCAGAAGGAAAGAAACAATAAAAAGTTTAGAAACCCGAAATGTACGTAAAGTACTCAAGCTAACTTGGTCATCAATCAAGAAAACTAGACGGTAGACGCACTAACGAAAAGCCGTAAAAAGGTTCTTCACAATCAGAAAACGAAAATACTTTAAAAACCTCGCGCAGTTCCAATCCTTGGCTCACAAATGGCTCAACCCTCTCAAAGGCCTCCGAGATGTTACAGCTGCAGTCACTCCGTCTGAGAGTTTGCTTCCTCGCTGCATATACTTGGCCGTAAAACTCTGCAACAAGAGCAGATCAAGGCCGAGCAAACCTTTTTTGATAGCTATTGCCACAAGCCGCCGACGCATGTCGAGACACCGTTTTGTACGTCACCTGTGAACGGTTCAATATTTTGTCAGAAAAAAAGCGTTTGAAATGATTCGCTGGAAACGAAAACTTTTACAATGATAACCATGAAAATGACATTCGAGACCGAAGTATGACCGATCGGCCTTTCATAAATTGATTAATCAATGATTGAATAACCGAGCACTGCAGAAGGAAATGACTAAGAATGGGCATCGCAATTGGTAAGACTGCGCATCAAACAAACTATTAGGCGTCGCGCAGGGAGCGGTAGTAATACTGGTCGGAAGTTTGGTTTGTCCCGCATGAATATGTTTCCCGACCACATCGTGTAAAGTTAAAGGTAGGTATTTCATGAGCTACTAAAATAACGTGCATAAAACGTTACCTGTAATAAACCCCTTCAGAAAGGCGTAAGTTTTCGTCTTTGTTGGAGTATCGGAAACGGTTTTTTACTGATCTC